>JBAMBO010000496.1:0-399096 GCA_037044535.1 Lordiphosa magnipectinata
ATGACGATGACGATGTGGTTTTTTCGAAACGAGTCTGGGTTGTTTCTTAGTCATAAAAGGCGGGGAAAAACGCAAAAAATCCTCATTTATCTGGTTTCACTATGCAATGCTTGCCAATTTTGCAGGTGCTGAGGCCGCCTGAAAAACCAAAAATCAGCTAAATTCATCCTGTCCCGCTAAACCAATTACATTGTAACGGCTTTTCTTAATTTTTGGGTATATATATACTTTATGTGGTCGGAGATGCTTCCTTTTATGCGTTACAAACATCTGGACATTTTGAATAATTCCTCTACAAGGGTATAAAAATCAAATCAATGGACAGGCGCACTCCAAATACTTGTACTGGCAGCAACAACATCTTTAAAATGCCGCAAATGCAAGAAAAGAGGCACAGAGTTGAACAACAGCAATCAAATCAAAATAAACACCAACTCGTTTTATATAATAAATGTCATTTTATTCGTTTTAAGTCAAAGCATTATTAATTACAAATACTACTTTGTCATTTAATTACAAATATTCCTTTTTATACTCTGTACCGAAGGTACATAGAGTATATTAAGTTTGTGCAAAAGTATGTAACAGGGAGAAGGAATCGTTTCCGACCCTATAAAGTATATATATGCTTGATCAGCATCAACAGCCGATTCGATATAGCCATGTCCGTCTGTCTGTGTGTCTGTCTGTCCGTCCGTCCGTATGAACGAAGAGATCTCAGAGATGGTAAGAGATAGAGGTTTGACATGTATGGGGCATATATTTCTTATACTTGCAGGCAGACCGAGTTTGTTTTCAATTTTTGCCACGCCCCCTCCCGCCCCCGCAATTTGGAAAAAACGTCATATCTCCTACACTTTTGAAGATAGATCGTTCATACCTTCTAGAGATACCTTAAAACAAAATTAATTATCGATTTGCTGAAGGAATGACAAAGATCGGATGAACGATACTCAAGTTATGAGCAAAAAACGGCCAGACCCAACGGCCAGATCACCACAGCATTCTATTGAACGGCAATCTTAGTGAGAGAGAGAGAGAGAGAGAGAGAGAGAGAGTGAAACTTAGAGATGAGCGCGTATAACTCGTGAGCAAATGCTAGCTGCGACGTTAAGGGTACAGAGTATGTTACAGTCGGGCTTGACCGACTTTCTTTATTGTTTATACCCTTGTAGAGGGTATATTAAAATTGTCCAGATGTTTGTAATACATAGAAGGAAGCATCTCCGACCACATAAAGTATATATATTCTTGATCAGCATGACGAGCTGAGTTGATGTAGCCATGTCCGTCTGTTCGGCCGTCTGTTTCTATGCTATCTCCTCCGTCAGTTTTAAAGCTATCTTAACCAAACTTTGCACGAAGCCTTTTAGTACAAATACGCTGCACATTTGTCGGAACCGGCCGGATCGGATGACTATAGCATATAGCTGCCATAGGAACGATCGGTAAAAAAACTAGTCTTAGTGAGAAAAACTTTTTTGTTTTCATTGCAAACGCTCCCAAACCTCTCATTTTTCAGTTTTCTTTGATTTTACATAATTCCACTAAGTTTGATGAAAATCGGACAACTATATAGTATAGCTGTCATACAAAAGTTAGTTCAGAGAAAAAATCTTAGTAGGAAAAACATTTTGTTTTCAATGCTATCGCTCTCAAACTTGTTACTGATCAATACTATATGCTACCACACAATTCTGCCAAGTTTGATCCAAATCGGATGACTATAGCACATAGCTGCCATAGGAACGATCGGTTCTAAAAGCAGTTCTAGTGAGAAAAACTTTTTGTTTTCAATGGTAGCGTCTTTAAGCTTTCCAGTTATGAATATTATCGGTTTCCACACAATTTTCACGAGTTTGATCCAAATCTGATGAAAATATCACATAGCTGCCATCAGGGCTTAATCCCGAAACGAATTTCGGTTCCGGTACGTCCCGAAATGAATGTTTCGGTTAAAGGTTCTATTTCGGTTTTCAATTAATTTCGGTTTTCGCTTTCGATACGGTACCCGGATTTTTATTTCGGTATACCGGTACGTATCGGTATAAGTACTACTTTTTTTAATATTGGAAAAATTAAATTTTGAGATAAATCTAAATCATTTTATTCATGTGTAATAAAACGAATCAAAATTCAACACAAAATTAATGGTTTCACAGTTAATCATACATCATACAATTTTGGGAACTTTGTGGAGAATTCTGACCACCAGAATGTTTTCATGGTTTCGAGAACGTGCGAGAAAAGTCTTAATGGAATCCAGTAGCTGTTTACGACGAAGCTAGCTAGAGACGACGAATTTTTTTATATTTCCAATTTGCAGTGTATCCAAATGGAATAAAAATCACACAAAACTAGATTTTCGGCTTGAAGTTTAGTTGTGGCCACCTCCGCTGGTTCTAATATGCGTACCATTTCGCGAAATGAGTCCACACTTTCCGGTGCAGAAGAAAGTCGATATCTGCAGCCGCAAGACTGGAGGAAATGTTGAAAATGTTTTCCGCTGCAAATATTTTAGCATCCTGTAGGTTAAGCTACAACTCGTGACCAACTCTACGATGCGCTCTGCAAAGGAAAAAAACCGAAATAGTACCGGTACCAACGTTTCGTTTTCGTTCCGGTGCTATCGGTTCCATTAATAATGGTAAACGGTTTTCGGTTCTCAAATAAAAATTTGTATTCGTTCTGACTCCGTTTCCGGTACTTGATTTGAAGCGGTTTAGTAACTGAGCGCCAGGGATGGTGCTCGACGAATGGTGTGACCAGAGGTGGCCAGGGCTGCCACAGTACTCCCCCTCCAGAGACCCTGTGGGAACGAATGATCTTCAAAATTTAAGTATAGCTGGGATGAATGTATGTCCGGGGTGAGCATCTACAGGATTTGTAAAAGTCCCAATGTGGAGGAATGCTTGCGTATATTTCTCGATGTGATGATTGTGTCGAAGTTGGGTCGATATGGTATTGTTTCGTTGAACATAGAACTTGGTCCATCCGTAGTACTGAGCATGTGCACCGAGTACAGATTGGAGAAGTTGCGTCGATGGTAACCTTGAGTTGAGGCGTCGATGGTAACCTCGCGTTGCGTCCGTTGCTTTGAGTGGGGGACGATAAGCAAGTTCGGTCGATCAGGGTTGAAGTTGCAGTCAATAGTATTGGGTATTGTACCCAGAGTAGAGACTTTCGATTGCCACTCGTTGTGGACTTTCGTGGTGCCTCTCGTTAAGGACTTTCGTGTTGAGATCGAGAACTTGTAGGTAGACTCAGGCTGGCATCAATTGCCAAACAAAGAGCGTCTCGAGTCGTAGCATGTTGCTAGTGGTCGGTCAGGTATGCGGATCGCTGTGCATGAACATCGGCGAAGACGAAAGATGCGATGAAGATGAGAAATTGGTCAGTTGCTTGACCAACGTGAGATCTGATACTTGTAGTTGAAGAGTCGGCTTGGCGCACACAAATAGCATGCGTGAGCAGCGGTGTAGGGCAGGCTGGGTCGATGGACGTTTTCGTGGGCAGCGGTTGATGGACAGCCTGACGTGGAATGCATTGGCTGCAGCAGGATGTGGACGGTTGGACGGACCGGGCGACAGACAGGAGGACAGCGGACAACATGCGTGGAAAGCGGTCGGTGTCCTTTGCACAAAAAAAATGCTGTTGGTTTTTTTGTGTGTTTGCCGGGAGATACTGTCTGTGTGTGTGTGTGTGTGTGCTTTGCAGGCGTCTGTATGTGTTCGTATGCAGCGCCGCAGTCTGCGCCAAGGATCTTTTTTGCCCGTCAATGGTCCATGGCTGGTAGATGTGGGAACAGAAGGACACATATACGTACGTCCATGATCGATGAACGAATGAGCCGCCGAATCGCATTTTGTGTGTTTGTAAGAACGCGCCAAAATTCGTTCGGTCGCATGCTGCAGACGCCGTCAGCATGTGTGTATGTGTGTGTTTGTGCTGTTTCGTCGCGGCGTCAGTCGTGTGTGTGTGGGACACACTTGGCCAAAAAGGCTAGAGATGTTGCTGTCGTTGAGTTTCTGGCTGGCTGTTGTCGAAATAGTTAACTTTAGTTAACTTAATACTGTTTGAATTTGCTGATCGTGCGTGTGTTTGTGCATCTGCGGTCGAAATGTTTTACGCATCAGATAATTGTTGCAGAAGTTCGCGTATTCATTACTTTCAATCGTCGGAGGTCACCACTCTAGCTATGAGGGGTGTGTGCGGTTTATTGTGTAACTAACTTGACGATGACGATGACGATGACGATGACGATGACGATGACGATGACGATGACGATGACGATGACGATGACGATGACGATGACGATGACGATGACGATGACGATGACGATGACGATGACGATGACGATGACGATGACGATGACGATGACGATGACGATGACGATGACGATGACGATGACGATGACGATGACGATGACGATGACGATGACGATGACGATGACGATGACGATGACGATGACGATGACGATGACGATGACGATGACGATGACGATGTGGTTTTTTCGAAACGAGTCTGGGTTGTTTCTTAGTCATGAAAGGCGGGGAAAAACGCAAAAAATCCTCATTTATCTGGTTTCACTATGCAATGCTTGCCAATTTTGCAGGTGCTGAGGCCGCCTGAAAAACCAAAAATCAGGTAAATTCATCCTGTCCCGCTAAACCAATTACATTGTAACGGCTTTTCTTAATTTTTGGGTATATATATACTTTATGTGGTCGGAGATGCTTCCTTTTATGCGTTACAAACATCTGGACATTTTGAATAATTCCTCTACAAGGGTATAAAAATCAAATCAATGGACAGGCGCACTCCAAATACTTGTACTGGCAGCAACAACATCTTTAAAATGCCGCAAATGCAAGAAAAGAGGCACAGAGTTGAACAACAGCAATCAAATCAAAATAAACACCAACTCGTTTTATATAATAAATGTCATTTTATTGGTTTTAAGTCAAAGCATTATTAATTACAAATACTACTTTGTCATTTAATTACAAATATTCCTTTTTATACTCTGTACCGAAGGTACATAGAGTATATTAAGTTTGTGCAAAAGTATGTAACAGGGAGAAGGAATCGTTTCCGACCCTATAAAGTATATATATGCTTGATCAGCATCAACAGCCGATTCGATATAGCCATGTCCGTCTGTCTGTGTGTCTGTCTGTCCGTCCGTCCGTATGAACGAAGAGATCTCAGAGATGGTAAGAGATAGAGGTTTGACATGTATGGGGCATATATTTCTTATACTTGCAGGCAGACCGAGTTTGTTTTCAATTTTTGCCACGCCCCCTCCCGCCCCCGCAATTTGGAAAAAACGTCATATCTCCTACACTTTTGAAGATAGATCGTTCATACCTTCTAGAGATACCTTAAAACAAAATTAATTATCGATTTGCTGAAGGAATGACAAAGATCGGATGAACGATACTCAAGTTATGAGCAAAAAACGGCCAGACCCAACGGCCAGATCACCACAGCATTCTATTGAACGGCAATCTTAGTGAGAGAGAGAGAGAGAGAGAGAGAGAGAGAGTGAAACTTAGAGATGAGCGCGTATAACTCGTGAGCAAATGCTAGCTGCGACGTTAAGGGTACAGAGTATGTTACAGTCGGGCTTGACCGACTTTCTTTCTTGTTTATACCCTTGTAGAGGGTATATTAAAATTGTCCAGATGTTTGTAATACATAGAAGGAAGCATCTCCGACCACATAAAGTATATATATTCTTGATCAGCATGACGAGCTGAGTTGATGTAGCCATGTCCGTCTGTTCGGCCGTCTGTTTCTATGCTATCTCCTCCGTCAGTTTTAAAGCTATCTTAACCAAACTTTGCACGAAGCCTTTTAGTACAAATACGCTGCACATTTGTCGGAACCGGCCGGATCGGATGACTATAGCATATAGCTGCCATAGGAACGATCGGTAAAAAAACTAGTCTTAGTGAGAAAAACTTTTTTGTTTTCATTGCAAACGCTCCCAAACCTCTCATTTTTCAGTTTTCTTTGATTTTACATAATTCCACTAAGTTTGATGAAAATCGGACAACTATATAGTATAGCTGTCATACAAAAGTTAGTTCAGAGAAAAAATCTTAGTAGGAAAAACATTTTGTTTTCAATGCTATCGCTCTCAAACTTGTTACTGATCAATACTATATGCTACCACACAATTCTGCCAAGTTTGATCCAAATCGGATGACTATAGCACATAGCTGCCATAGGAACGATCGGTTCTAAAAGCAGTTCTAGTGAGAAAAACTTTTTGTTTTCAATGGTAGCGTCTTTAAGCTTTCCAGTTATGAATATTATCGGTTTCCACACAATTTTCACGAGTTTGATCCAAATCTGATGAAAATATCACATAGCTGCCATCAGGGCTTAATCCCGAAACGAATTTCGGTTCCGGTACGTCCCGAAATGAATGTTTCGGTTAAAGGTTCTATTTCGGTTTTCAATTAATTTCGGTTTTCGCTTTCGATACGGTACCCGGATTTTTATTTCGGTATACCGGTACGTATCGGTATAAGTACTACTTTTTTTAATATTGGAAAAATTAAATTTTGAGATAAATCTAAATCATTTTATTCATGTGTAATAAAACGAATCAAAATTCAACACAAAATTAATGGTTTCACAGTTAATCATACATCATACAATTTTGGGAACTTTGTGGAGAATTCTGACCACCAGAATGTTTTCATGGTTTCGAGAACGTGCGAGAAAAGTCTTAATGGAATCCAGTAGCTGTTTACGACGAAGCTAGCTAGAGACGACGAATTTTTTTATATTTCCAATTTGCAGTGTATCCAAATGGAATAAAAATCACACAAAACTAGATTTTCGGCTTGAAGTTTAGTTGTGGCCACCTCCGCTGGTTCTAATATGCGTACCATTTCGCGAAATGAGTCCACACTTTCCGGTGCAGAAGAAAGTCGATATCTGCAGCCGCAAGACTGGAGGAAATGTTGAAAATGTTTTCCGCTGCAAATATTTTAGCATCCTGTAGGTTAAGCTACAACTCGTGACCAACTCTACGATGCGCTCTGCAAAGGAAAAAAACCGAAATAGTACCGGTACCAACGTTTCGTTTTCGTTCCGGTGCTATCGGTTCCATTAATAATGGTAAACGGTTTTCGGTTCTCAAATAAAAATTTGTATTCGTTCCGACTCCGTTTCCGGTACTTGATTTGAAGCGGTTTAGTAACTGAGCGCCAGGGATGGTGCTCGACGAATGGTGTGACCAGAGGTGGCCAGGGCTGCCACAGTACTCCCCCTCCAGAGACCCTGTGGGAACGAATGATCTTCAAAATTTAAGTATAGCTGGGATGAATGTATGTCCGGGGTGAGCATCTACAGGATTTGTAAAAGTCCCAATGTGGAGGAATGCTTGCGTATATTTCTCGATGTGATGATTGTGTCGAAGTTGGGTCGATATGGTATTGTTTCGTTGAACATAGAACTTGGTCCATCCGTAGTACTGAGCATGTGCACCGAGTACAGATTGGAGAAGTTGCGTCGATGGTAACCTTGAGTTGAGGCGTCGATGGTAACCTCGCGTTGCGTCCGTTGCTTTGAGTGGGGGACGATAAGCAAGTTCGGTCGATCAGGGTTGAAGTTGCAGTCAATAGTATTGGGTATTGTACCCAGAGTAGAGACTTTCGATTGCCACTCGTTGTGGACTTTCGTGGTGCCTCTCGTTAAGGACTTTCGTGTTGAGATCGAGAACTTGTAGGTAGACTCAGGCTGGCATCAATTGCCAAACAAAGAGCGTCTCGAGTCGTAGCATGTTGCTAGTGGTCGGTCAGGTATGCGGATCGCTGTGCATGAACATCGGCGACGACGAAAGATGCGATGAAGATGAGAAATTGGTCAGTTGCTTGACCAACGTGAGATCTGATACTTGTAGTTGAAGAGTCGGCTTGGCGCACACAAATAGCATGCGTGAGCAGCAGTGTAGGGCAGGCTGGGTCGATGGACGTTTTCGTGGGCAGCGGTTGATGGACAGCCTGACGTGGAATGCATTGGCTGCAGCAGGATGTGGACGGTTGGACGGACCGGGCGACAGACAGGAGGACAGCGGACAACATGCGTGGAAAGCGGTCGGTGTCCTTTGCACAAAAAAAATGCTGTTGGTTTTTTTGTGTGTTTGCCGGGAGATACTGTCTGTGTGTGTGTGTGTGTGTGTGTGCTTTGCAGGCGTCTGTATGTGTTCGTATGCAGCGCCGCAGTCTGCGCCAAGGATCTTTTTTGCCCGTCAATGGTCCATGGCTGGTAGATGTGGGAACAGAAGGACACATATGTACGTCCATGATCGATGAACGAATGAGCCGCCGAATCGCATTTTGTGTGTTTGTAAGAACGCGCCAAAATTCGTTCGGTCGCATGCTGCAGACGCCGTCAGCATGTGTGTATGTGTGTGTTTGTGCTGTTTCGTCGCGGCGTCAGTCGTGTGTGTGTGGGACACACTTGGCCAAAAAGGCTAGAGATGTTGCTGTCGTTGAGTTTCTGGCTGGCTGTTGTCGAAATAGTTAACTTTAGTTAACTTAATACTGTTTGAATTTGCTGATCGTGCGTGTGTTTGTGCATCTGCGGTCGAAATGTTTTACGCATCAGATAATTGTTGCAGAAGTTCGCGTATTCATTACTTTCAATCGTCGGAGGTCACCACTTTAGCTATGAGGGGTGTGTGCGGTTTATTGTGTAACTAACTTTATTGTATATAACTTAAACTAACAATTATTGTTTGAGTTGAACAGACGCGAGATCGCGTGTGGCCGTAGCCAGCCAGAAACAGCGCGTCAGGGATGGCGCGTTTGTTGTCGTTCTGCTACTGCGTAGGGATGGTGCTCGATAAATGGTGTGACCAGAGGGGGCCAGGGCTGCCACAATGGTCAAAGTAGTGGCGCCATCTATTGCTGAGTTTGGAAAGTAAATCAGCTAAGAATGTTCGACGAAAAACATTTAAAACCTTAATTGGTTTAAATTAAAGAAGCTACAAGGGTAAATAAACTTCGGTCGAGCCGAAGTTAGCTTTCCTCTATTTTTTTGGTTTAAAATAAATTAATTGCTGGCATAAATAAAAATAATCACAAATAAAATAGTTGATAAATAATAAAATAGAATAGTAAATAACAGAAAAAATTATATAAAAGCCATATATGAAAAAAGTACTTTTACTACAAAATCAGTGGAAGCAAACACGGTAGCAGGCGCAGTCACCCTGCCCGTCTGCTGCTGGTGGCTTGACATTTGACTTTTTCGCTGAAGCAACAAAAATGTGAACTGACGCGCTCTGTTTCTGACCGCTGGCTCTCTCTGTTCTCTGGATCTTGCTGTTCTCTGACTCTCGGTCTTGCTTCTCGCTCGTTCGGCTGAATGCATTTGGCCCAGAGTCTGATGAGAGGTGCTATTGTTAGCGTACGAAGTGAAGCCAAAAAATACACAAGGATGACGCCTCTATGTTTGATTGCTTAGTGGCAATATTTTACGCGATTATTGTCAATTCAATTACCTTTCGATTTATATATACCATCGATTGTTTGTATCGATGTATGAATACACAGGCCAACAGCCATTTTTTTCTAGCCTTCTCGTTGATAAATTCTGATCCTGTTTTGTGCACTGACTCTAAAACTGGTTTCGGTTTTTGTCCATCAGCTCTTGTTTTCAAGATATCGCGGAAAATCAATTTTGCAGTATTTTTGGTTTTCAAAAAACTATGGAGATTACAAAAATATCTGTATTTATGAGTTTTATGAGACAGTATACATATTGATGCAGCCTAAAAAAATCATAAGAGCAGCATCAGCAAACCTAAATGCGTCGATATAGGCCTTAAAGAGTAATTTTCATCAAATTATGGCAAATTTTTCAAACTTAATCGTCGTATACAAGCCATTGCTGTGGTTGGATTTTAACTACAACCACTTTAGTATGTAGCGTAAGTCTCTTCTATTTTCACAAATTTTGTTGCATATAAATGAGCTGGATGGACAAAACTACAGCCGGTTAATCCCGAAAAAATGAATTAAAATTTATGGCAGGACAACTTGATTAATACATCAAATGTGTATAGAAAATATTAAAAGACTACGTGATGTAACATTGACCTTGTCAAGCAAATGTACAATAACATTCAGGCAGTACTAGATTCAAACAATTTCCCCGAAATTCATATTTGGTTAATATCAAACAACCTCGCGAAAATGACAAAAATGCCAAATGAGTTCTCACTCACTCACCCTGTGACTATTACGATTTTCAAAATTTAAACAAATGGCTGGCGGAAAGCAATTTCAGTGAAGAGTCTATCTGTGAATCGAATGTATATGTTGAGAAAATTTACCATTCTTATTTATTATTATTTGATGTCTACTGTTAGCTAATATTACTGGACTCCTGAAAAGCTTCGCATCAGGGATTTTCTTCCCAATGTCGAGTTCTCACTGTTCCTCTGTATAGACCAGCAGTAATCAGCAAGCATATGACTATACCATTTTCCGCGATACCGAGCTTCCATAGTTTGCAAATCCTGGCGAAAACGTTCTCAGCCTTCCACAATTAGATCTGATGAATTTAAAGAAGGCTACACCTCACAAAAGTGTTAATTTTGTTGGCCTGTGATATTGATAGGCTATCGAAAAAATTTGATTTTGAATAAATGAAATAAAAATTCACCACCCTGGGTGGAAAATTAGGTCCAAAATCATTATCAAAATTAAGCGTAAAAAAATATAAAAAACGTCACTTTCAATTTTTGGAAAATCTACCCCGAAGTCGGAAAATGGCCGGAAAACTATTTTCATCCGATCAGACTCAAACTCAATTTCAAAGATCTGCATGTAAATTCAACAATAGCTGCATACCATTCTTCCGGAAAACTCATCACCCTTATGGGCGAAAGTTTAGTTCCCAGAGGTTAGCTCCAAGCTCATTTTCAATCCCACACACACAAAACTATTAAATAAGTGACTTTTAAATTTATGAAAATCTCCCCCAAAGTCAGTTAATGAACAAACAACTATTGTATGAATTCAAATTTTTTCAAATTTTGGAAAATATGGAAAAGTTGGCGGAATATTGTTACAAAAAACTATTTTTTGTTTTCCATTCGATCGGATTTGACATAATATTCAGAGCACCATAAAGAGATTTTATAATTAAACTATTAACCTTTTTTATGGAAAATCCTTATAAAAACTACATACACAAATGCGTACGAAGCCGCGGCTATAATCTATTCAAATATATAAATATAACTAGTTTAATTTCCTAAAATTTTACTCATACCTTATAACACTATGACGTTTCTAGAACTGCGCATTTTTCCACAACAATCGATGGTGGGCCAAATTCACAGCCATCGATAGTATAGATAGTGCTATAGATGGTTTTCACAATACTAGTTGCCAAGGAAAAATTTTTGAAATCGATTTTTGAGATCACCAATCCAAACTACACTAAAAAATAGAGGAAAGCTAACTTCGGCTCGACCGAAGTTTATATACCCTTGTAGCTTGTATAAATTATATAAATTAGTATCCTGATTCCACTGACAAATTCACCAAATTCGGCCAAATGTATATATTTTTGACAAGGCCTCCTATATACATTTTTTACACCCAATTTCTATGGCAGCTATTCTATATATTTGTCCTATAAAACTTGGTGGAATTATGTGAAAGCATAGAAAACTTATAAATACGAGTTTTGGGGACGTTTGCGTTGAAGATGTCCTATAAAACTTGGTGGAATTATGTGAAAGCATAGAAACCTTATAAATAAGAGGTTTGGGGACTTTTGCGTTGAAGATAAACAAGTTTTTCTCACTAAAACAACATTTTCGACCGATGGTTCCCATGGCAGCTATATGCTATAGTCATCCGATCCGGCCGGTTCCGACAAATGTGCAGAGTATTTGTACCAAAAGACTTCGTGCAAAGTTTGGTTAAGATAGCTTTTAAACTGACGGAGGAGATAGCATAGAAACAGACGGACATGGCTATATGAACTCAGCTCGTCATGCTGATCAAGAATATATATACTTTACGTGGTCGGAGATGCTTCCTTATATCCGCTACAAACATCTGGACAATTTTAATACACCCTCTACAAGGGTATAAAAAAACATTTTAATTTGCCCTCACCGTTCCAGAGTTATACTCTTTTAAAGCTTTGTACCCCTTGCATGAAACATGAACTATGATAATAAACATTAACATTTCATACTAGCACAAGCATTTTTCACACGCGTGTAAATAATTTTTGCTGACTTCTGTAAAAAAACTTCCTGAAAATATTCATTTCATTTGAATTGGTGTGTACGTGAGACGGTCGCGGGTAGCAGGCCAAGTGTGTCACAAACGGAAGTGGCCGGGAACAAGCGAGCAAGCTGAATTTAATATTTACTTTGCGGATAAGAAACACTCGGAGACCCGCCAGAGAAAACCGGCGGGTCTGTACAAGTGGAAGAGGAATATCATTGAACAGCCTTCGGTGCTCAATGATCGAGACAGTAACGAGCACAACGACGACAAACCAAATGCCCGCTCCCAGTTCAGTGGACACCGAACTGCTGGCCTCCTATCAAGCGGTAGTCTAGCGGATAGTGCAGCCACAATTGACCCTGAAGTAGACCGAGGAAAAGCGGATTGGGCAACGAGGATGTGCCCTACGTCAATGCCAATTATATTCAGGTAAAAAATGTGCAAAATGCAACTTTATAAATCAATTCCATTTCCTAACGTTTCCCTGCCAGGGAACCGACTACGTGTCCAAGTGTAATGAGGCCACCCAGGGACCGCTGCCAAATACTATTTTCGAGTTCTGGAGTCCTATATACGCCGCTGCTTGGACGGAGGCAGCACATGGAAGAGTCACACAGAAAATGTCGAAAGGGCCAATTACCGACGCTCAATTGGAGGTGAAAGAGGCTCATACTGCAGATTGTAAAAAGGCATACTGATAAGAACAGTTTATGTGTTATTCATTTCATTTAATAATAATAATTTATTAAAATAGCACACAAAATATGTTATATGAGGTGTTGTTGTTTGTAAGTTCGCAGGCTCAAGGTGAATTTACTTATAAGGTGACGTACTCTGTTGTGGCGAGGGGCCATAATTTTTTTCAACTTGCTCTCTCGGCTCTCTGAGACAGATGACAGCTACTCTGAGAGGCAAGTGCTAGAAAAACAAAGCAAACATTTTACGTTCTGCACTTTTCCTTTATTAGCACAAATTTCGCTCGAACTTCTTAACACAACGCCTGTGCTCCTTGACCACAGCTCCTTTCTGCTCTCGTCTTTAGGTACAGCAACATTCCGTTCCGAAGTTCTGGAGCAGCATAACATGCAATATCAAATTCATATACAATAAAACACACATATGAACCGATAACACATACACTTTTTGTAATAATTTTAGAATTTAAATTATTTATAAACAAATTTTCACTGACAATGAAAAAAAACGTGCGCTACACAACCTTACTCGACTACGATTACATTCCTACTGTCAAAAATAGGGACCCTTGACAAAGAGCAGGTGTGGGGAGTACGACACCTTATAAGTAAATTCATTTTCAAATCATGCAAATTCTGTTAAGAATCTGTGGAATATCAACTTTTCCACGAGAAATTTTTCGCGACCCGTGGAAACCGGCCTTTATGAAAAAAATTGTTAGTAACGAAATTGCAAATTTAAAATAAAAGTTTTTTACAGACTGCATTTTTTTTGTGTTAATATTTCGATTGTAAAATATAAATGTGTGTTACTTTAAGAACCCTGTTCATGAGTGAGTGAACAAAATTGAGTTGTTCACTTAACTGAACAAGTGAACATGTTTTTCTTCAATTATTCATTTTTGTTCAGCGTTCTTGTGTTGTTCAGTCCGTCTTGCTCAGTGAGTTGTTCAGTCTCTGTCTTGCTCTGTTAGTTGTTCTTTCTCTGAGTTCTGTGAGTTGTTCTGGAAGCTGTTCGCTGATATGTACAGTATCTTGTTCAATAACTAGTTCAGTGAACAGTTCAGTGACTGATCACTTAGTTCACTGTTTGCGGTCAATGTATAAGCAATACGGTATACCCTTTTAGAGGGTATATTAAAATTGTCCACATGTTTGTAACGTATGGAAGGAAGCATCTCCAACGACATAAAGTATATATATTCTTGATCAGCATGACGAGCTGAGTTGATAAAGCCATGTCCGTCTGTTCGTCCGTCCGTCCATCTGTTTCTATGCCATCTACTCCGTCATTTTTAAAGCTATCTTAACCAAACTTTGCACGAAGTGTTTTTGTACAAAAATGCTGCAAATTTGATGCAACCGGGCGGATCGGATGACTATAGCATATAGCTGCCATAGGAACCATCGGTCGAAAAAGTTGTTTTAGTGAGAAAAACTTTTTGTTTTCTATGGTAGCGTCTTTCTACCTTTCAGTTGTGAACATTATCAGTTTCCACACAATTTTGGGCAGTTTGCTCAAAATCGGATGATTATATCATAGCGCTGCCATATAACAAACTGGCAAGCAAATGCTGTGGCAGCCCTGGCCCCCTCTGGTCACACCATTTATCGAGCACCATCCCTACGCAGTAGCAGAACGACAACAAACGCGCCATCCCTGACGCGCTGTTTCTGGCTGGCAACGGCCACACGCGATCTCGCGTCTGTTCAACTCAAACAATAATTGTTAGTTTAAGTTATATCCAATAAAGTTAGTTACATATGAAACCCAACAGCTAAAGTGGTGACCTCCGACGATTAAAAGCAACGAATACGCGAACTTCTGCAACAATTATCTGATGCGTAAAACATTTCGACCGCAGATTCACACACACGCACACACCCATACAGTGACGCCATTGTAGGATTCATATCGACATGCGGCTTTCGATCAGCAAATTCAAACAGTATTAAGTTAACTAAAGTTAACTATTTCGACAACAGCCAGCCGGAAACTCAACGACAGCAACATCTCTAGCCTTTTTGGCCAAGTGTGTCCCACACACACACGAATGACGCCGGCAAAACACTCACACACACACGGCGTCTGCAGCATGCGATCGCCAGCAGCCGCCATGTTTTTTCCTCGTAAACAATTGTGGCGATTTTCGATTTGCAAATCAATTACCAGGATTGCCTCGACAACTGGATACCTGACGACTCCGCAGGCACCCCGAAAATGGAACGGATCGTCCACAGTAAGGAGTGCTCCTGCTTTGCAAATGACTCCGGAAAGCGCATACACACATTCACACACACAGACAGCATCTACCAGCGCTCACACACAAATACAAACAGCATTTTTTTTGTGCAAATGACACCGACCGCTGTCCACGCATGTTGTCCACCGACCTCCTGTCTGTCGCCCCTTACACGTACAACCGTCCACATCCTGCTGCAGCCAATGCATAACAATGCAAAACGTCCATCGCCCAGCCTGCCCTACACCGCTGCTCTCGCATGCTATTTGTGTGCGCCGAGCCGACTCTTCAACTACATGTATCCGATCTCACGTTGGTCAAGCATCTGACCAATTTTTCAGATCTTACATTGTACGCAGCCTGCCAAACGATCGATCATAAATATGGAAGTACGTCGGGCAGCTGAATTTGGATCTTCATCACATCCGAAAGTCCTTAACGATAGGCACCACGAAAGTCCACAACGCTTGGCAAACGAAAGTCCACAACGTGTGGCAATCGAAAGTCTCTACTCGGGGTACAATACCCTGTACTATTGACTCTTCAACTTCAACCCTGATCGAACGAACTTGCTTATCGACCCCCAATCGAAGCAACGACCTCAATTCGAGGCAACCTCAACCCTGCTTGGGCGAACTTGCTTATCGACCCCCACTTGAAGCAACGGCCTCAACGCGAGGTTACCATCGACTCAACTACGACACAAACATCATAGCGAGAAATATACGCAAGCATTCCTCCACATTGGGACTTGTACAAATCCTGTAGATGCTCACCCCGGACATACATTCATCCCAGCTATACTTAAATTTTGAAGATCATTCGTTCCCACATGGTCTCTGGAGGGGGAGTACTGTGGCAGCCCTGGCCACCTCTGGTCACACCATTCATCGAGCACCATCCCTACGCAGTAGCAGAGCGACAACACACGAGCCATCCCTTACGCGCAGTTTCTGCTGGCTACGGCCACGCGCGGTCTCGCGTCTGTTCAACTCAAGCAATAATTGTTAGTTTATGTTATATCCAATAAAGTTAGTTACTCATAAAACCTAGTAGCTAAAATGCTCAAAGTAGTGGCTCCATCTATTGCTGAGTTTGGGAAAAATCTAAGATAAGAATGTTCGACGAAAATCATTCAAATCCTTAATCTTTATAAATTATACAAGCTGCAAGGGTATAGAATCTTCGGTCGAGCCGAAGCCACCTTGCCTCTATTTTTTTTATTTAGATAACGATTTTCTTCAGCTCCGGAAAGTGTGGGTCTCAGTTCGCAAAAATGTACGCATATTAGAGCCAGCGGAGGTGGCCATAACTAAACTTCAAGCCAAAAAACTAGTTTTGGGTGATTTTTATTCCAGTTGGATACACTGCAAATTGGAAACAAAGGGTGATTTTTAAGCAACTTTCTTTTTGGTCACACTGTTTTTGGCAGCTCAGCTGTTTTCGTGTCACATGTTACTGTCAAACATGTTCAGTTTGGTCTATAATTTAACCAAGAATCGACTTACAAACCAACAACGCTTGCGGATTATTGAATTTTATTATCAAAATCAAGGCTGCAAGCCGGTCCGGAACCGAGCCCATAAGAACCGGTTCAGTTCGGGTTTCTTGGGTCCCACGAACCGGACAATGAACCGAACCCCTAATATTTTTGACTCCTCGAACCTGAACCCGAACCGGACCACTTTCACTGCCACTTTATCGAAAATTTAGGTTCGGTTTACAAAATTATGTAGTTTTTCCATACATGAATTTACAAGGAATTTCTACATTTTCGTATAAGTGTAGACATATAAAATTAATATAAAATATAGAAATTCCTTGTATTCTGACTATCATTCACGAAGTTCTCCAAGCCCACGACATTTCTCTAGTTCAGACTATCACCGTCGATAATGGAGCGAATATGGTTAGAGCATTAGAACTTTTAAATGCAAACTGCAGAGCAGAAACGAAACGCAACTATGAAAAATGTAATGTTCATAAAGGTTGCTCATGTGAATCAAAAGCATTTCTTAATTTGGACGATGACCAAGTTACCTCAATAGATTCCCTGGAGTACTCTATAATTACAGTTTTTTGTGCGGCACACACTCTAAATTTGGTAGTTAACGATATTTTGACAGTAGATTTTCATCACTTTGAACGGAGCTCCGTACTCACACTATCAGCGGTGTCACAGAAATCTCTAGAGATTTCATCTTCGGTTGGTTTGCAAATCGATCGAAAAATTCGTCAGTGTCACAGAACTTCAAGAGATTTCATTTTCTTATTTGAAAATCTAGTTAGAACAGATGCTGTTCCAATTTGTGGTAGAGTTGGCGCGAGCAATTCAATAAAAATGCGTTTGAACTCTTTCGACTCTCGCTTAAGACTGTTCTTGATTCTCAATTTGCGCTTAGCTTATGTATGTACATTCGTTTTGTGTCTGTGTGTGTCAGACATTCTTTTTAGTGTGACCAATCTTCAAAAACATGTATATCATTCTTTAACGCTTAATTATAGAATATATAGGGTACTACTTGCCTACTACATTAGGGTACCAAACTCCTTTATATTGAACTCTTGACTGCTGAAATCCTTCTACATCTTCCAAAATATACCGATCATTCCGCAATACTTTCGTTACCCTATATGGCCCCTTAAACTTTGGTATTAATTTTTTCGATACACCAACATGAGTGTCAAAATTTTTTACCATAACAAAATCATCTTCTTTATATTTATGGAGCTCTTGACGTTTTTTATCAACTTTTTCTTTGTTATTTGCCTGTACTTTTTGTTGATGAGTGTTTGCTTCATCACGGATTTTTATCAAATCCCTTTCTTCTTGATTATCATGCAACTCCTTTAGTCTTTCTGTCAACACATCTGAAGCTGTTCCTTTCTGCGATACCCCAAAAAGTATCCTACTAGGGTGATCATTTATGGTTCTTTGAATAGTATTGTTCAGCGTAAACTCAACCGTTTGTAATACAACATCCCAATGTAAGCCTTTATCAGGATCTACTAATTTGGCAATCATCGGCCCTAAACTTCTATTAACCCTTTCTACCTGTCCATTTGCTTGAGGAGATCCTGTTGCTATCTTTATATGCTTCACTTCATTCTGTTCCAAAAAACTTTCGAAATCCTTCGATGTAAAACTACTTCCTCGATCAGAAACAATGCAGCTTGGCTTGCTATAGGCTCTAAAGTAGTCTTTAAGAGCATTTATGACCTCCTTAGTATTTGTGGTTTTTGTGGCATACAATCTAACAAATTTAGTGAAGGCATCTATCACTACAAAAACGTGTTTATTCGACCTACCTTTATCAACCGGGCCATAGTGATCAATATGCACCACCTCAAAAGGTACTGATTGTTTTGGAATGTTATGCAGAAATCCTTCTTCCTTACCATTTTTTGCCGAATATGCGATACACTTCAAGCAATTCTGTATGTGCACCTTGGCCTTAGCCCTGATATTAGGAAACCAATTACTTTTACATGTCGTCTCCGTCACTTTGTCTATTCCCACATGACCCAGCTCATCATGATATTTATACATTACATGCCTTTCCATTTCTTCCGGTACACAGAACAATAGTATTTGACTCTCTTTCTTTTTATATATAACTCCATTTCTCATTTCATAGTATTTGTGCTCCGTTTCCTGCAAAAGCTCTCGTAATTTCTTTAATTTTTCACAAATAATCAAATTTTCTTCAAATGTATTAGCATCCACCGATAGTATTTATGTGTTCCTACTGAGTGCATCAACATGTTGCATTTTTTACCCGCTCTGTGTTCTAAAGTATATTCATAGTTTTGTAATTCCAGTGCCCATCGGGCTATTCTCGGATTCAGCTCCTTTTTATTCAGTGTCATTGTTAGTGCACTACAATCGGTTACTATCTTAAAATGTATACCCTGCAAATTAATTCGGAACCTTTTAAGAGCACTTACTATGGCTAACGTCTCCAACTCGAAACTATGATACTTAGCTTCCGCTTCTGTTGTCCGTTTTGAAAAGTAAAACACTGGGTGCCATCTACCATCACTTTTCTTTTGCATAAGTATCGCTCCAAACCCTAACGCGCTCGCATCGCAATGCAGTTCCGTTGGATCACATGGGTTGTATAACGCAAGTATCGGTGCACTTAATAAGTTGCTCTTAAGCATTTCAAAACATTCCAGTTCTTCTTTTCCAAATTTAAGCTGCTTGTCTTTTCTGACTAAGTCATATAATAGCTTTGCTTTGGACGAAAAATCTTTCACGAAACGCCTAAAGTAAGAACATAAGCCCAAGAAACTCTGGGCTTCATGCACCTTCTTCGGAACAAAAAAATCTTTTACCGCTTGTAATCCTTTGTCATCCGATCTGATGCCATCCCCTGACACTGAGTATCCCAAGTACTTAACCTCAGTCTGCAGAAATTCACATTTATCCAACCTCAATTCCAACTTATTTGCTACCAGCCTTCTAAACACCTTTTGTAATATTTCCATGTGACTTTCACTATCTTCTGTCGCTATCATTATGTCGTCCATGTAAACAATTACTTTGTCATTCTATATCGAATCTGCAAAGATTTTGTTTACAAATCTTTGAAAAACCGCTGGCGCATTACGCAAACCAAATGGCATTCTGAGCCATTCAAATTGTCCTATAGGAGTCGTAAAAGCCGTGTACTTAACAGAATCTTCATGCATGAAAACATGAAAGTATCCGTTCTTAAGATCCAGTTTTTTAAAAAACATTTTTCCAGACAATTTATCCAACAGATCATCAATTAGTGGTGTCGGATAATTATCTTTTAACATCGTTTTGTTAATTGGTCGAAAATCGCAACACATTCTTAATTCACCTGTTTTCTTATTCACTAACACAACAGGTGATGCATACTCTGATTCACTCGGTCTAATCCATCCCTTTTCCAAATACTCATCTAAAAGCTTTTGTAATTGTTTCTACTCAGCATACGACAATCTTCTAGAAGAATAATTGAATGGCTTAATATTTTAAAAATAAAGCTTCATTTCACACTATACTTCTGGCTCTAAGGGTCTGTCAGCTGTTCTATATGATTTTTCAAACATTTTCTCGAGCCTCTTCTTAAGCTTCTGTTCACAATTTTCTCCCAATTTTAAGTTTTCTTCTTTTTGCAAACATGGGAATTCTACTGGTAACACATCAAAATTCGTTCGATTTATCTGTTCATTAAAGTCTTTTCTTGTTATTCCATCCTTCTCCGAGCACTGCTTTGTTAAGCTCACACCTCCGCCTTCTTCTTTAACACTCTCTTTTTCCGAAAATTGATTTGCCAAACTTCTTCCTGATAAACAAAATTCATTTCTAACCTTACCATCTGCTGACTTTTTACCTTCAATACACTCATCTGTTAAACATTTATCCATCAAACACTTCTCTGCCACACTTCTAACTTTTACACACTCATCTGCTACACCTTTTTTTCCGAAACACGATTCTACCAAAAACTCTTCTGCTAAACACTCATCTGCTAAACCCTCTTTTGCCAAACACTCTTCTACTAAACAATCATCTGCTAAACACTCTTCTGCCAAACCCTCGTCCGCCAAACACTCTTATACTAAACAATCATCTGCTAAACACTTTTCTGCCAAACACTCTTCTATTAAACAATCATCTGCTAAACACTCTTCTGCCAAATCTTCAACTTTAGAATTTCCATCATCATTTACATAAATTTCTGTAAGCTTCTCAACATTATTTTTTCTGTCGTCTTCTTCAACAATATCACTTGTTATTCGAAATTTACAACTGTTCATAAAGTTTCTTTCAAGTACCACATCATAGCCCATCGACTCGTTTGCCACAACCAACAATTCCAATACAAATTTTTCGTTCCCAATTAGAACAAAACTCGCCACTTTTGCCAAAATATTTAATTTACTGTTATTTAAACCAAAAAAATTTACATCTTCATAAACTTTTAATGCAAAATTAGAATTTCTTGTTTCAGAAATATCTTTCTCAGTAATTTTTAAGTTTTTCAAATCAAAATTAAATTTTTCATTATTCCGTAAGTGTTGTTGTAGGCAAGATATTTTAATAAAGCTTATTGGGCTCCCGGAATCGATGAGGCATTCTAGAAGTAAGCACTGGTTATCATAAATTTAAATTTGAATATTAAAATACCTTACATATTCGTTGAGTGAAGTTTTTTTTTTTGACTGCAATGAGATATTTGATGATCCAGACCACCGCAACTGTAGCACGCCCCACGCTCACGTTTCGGCTTCTGACACTCCGCTGCAAAGTGGCCAATCGAGTTGCAATTATAGCAGCGTAATGACGCCGCGATCGGTTTGCCATCCCGGTTTCTCTCTGCACGGGGTTTCTTCTCAGTATTTTTCGACCATGGAATCTTCTCGAATGCTTCCAACAACTGAGACGCCCGCTCAAAGCACAACATGAACGCCTGTCTACGAAGGTGTTCGTCTGGTATTCCTTTAATTATGTTGTCAATTAACTCCTCCTCATCTATGCAGATATGATGCCAACTGCTTTTTCTCATTGAAGTAAACTGCAAATTCTTCTTTTGCCATCCACATCCGTGCCTGGATCTTGCGACGCAACCACTTTTTGTTTTCCTTTGATGAGAACTTCTCGACCATGACATCTTACAGCTGATCAATCGACATGGTTAGACAGTTTTCATCTTCATACAGCCAATATTGTGCTCCATCTCTCAACTTGGACATGAGTAACATTCGCACCATGTTGTCATCTAATTTATAAACATTTTTTAAAGACTTGAGTTGGGCAACCCAAATGTTTACAGGGCCTTTTCCATTAAATGTTGGCAACATGTCCTTAACAGCGCTCATCATGTTGCTAGCGTTGTTGCCAGCCACATCATTATTAGTCACAGCGTTGTTGCCAGCCACAGCGTTACCAGCCACAGTGTTACCAGCCACAGCGTTACCAGCCATAGCTTCTGCTCTCTCTGCTCTATCTCTCTTCAGTGCACCGTTTTCTAATGTCATCAGTTCTAACTGTAAATTCAGCATTCTTATGTCGTTTTTGCTGTTTTCTTCTTGTCCATTTTCATACGCTTCACCACCATTGCTGCTGCTTTCAGGCTTCTTTTCATCCGGATGACCTTCTTCAAGTGGACATTTGCCACGAAACTCCACAGGAATCTCACCTAAGCGTGCTGCCAATGTCGCTTTACTTCCGTCTGTTGGGTATCCCAATTCCTGCAACCAATTCCGCAATTGCGTAGCAGAATATTCATCTGCACCTATTGCTTGCATTTTGTTGTAGCACACGCACACACAGATAATTAGTCGAAAAAATTTCGTTTGTTATTGGTTCTTTCTGTGATTCGCACCAACACTCGAATTGTTTTATAGTTTTAAATATTCGTTTGACGAACGTTTTTTGTTTAAAAATTGTAAGCGTTTTTAGGGTTTATCCCACTTCTGAAAATTTGTGGTAGAGTTGGCGCGAGCAATACAATAAAAATGCGTCTGAACTCTTTCGACTCTCTCTTTCGACTCTCGCTTAAGACTGTTATTTATTCTTAATTTGCGCTTAGCTTATGTATGTACATTCGTTTTGTGTCTGTGGTGTGTCAGACATTCTTTTTAGTGTGACCAATATTAAAAAACATGTATATCATTCTTTAACGCTTAATAATAGAATATATAGGGTACTCCTTGCCTACTACATTAGGGTACTCCTTGCGTACTACAAATTAAACTATCATCTGTAAAAACTGGGCTGCATTTCTCGCAAAAAAATTACCCTTTTTTTAGTTAAGGGGTAATTTGATGTTCAAGTGATATTTATTGATTGTGTTATATGTTTTATGATGCATTTTTAAATTATAATTCAAATTTATATATATTCATTTCATATTCTCGAAAAAAAAATGCCAAATTTAAAAATGTGTTCGCGGCACTCATGATAAATGGAGACCAAGCAGCAGATGGCGCCACCTGAGGTGGCTGCTTTTGACAAATACGAAACACTTTGGTTGGTTTTGCGAATAATTATTAAAACGCAAATTGCAATGTTAAATCGATCACTAATCAAACTATTCAAATAATTTATTCATTTGATGCAACATATCCAGAAAAATTATGTTGTTTACATTTCCAAGACTAATTTACTTGTTAAAATTTTTTGGGTGGTGAATTTTGCGTAATCTCCTGACAAAACGCGAGAGATTTGAAACCAACCGAAAGAGATTTCTGTGTTTCCGAGAATTGGTTTTGGGTTGGAATTTGGTTGGAAGAGATTTCTGTGACACCGCTGTATATGAAATCTATTGCATATAGAAAAATAGGGAAAAGCTAATTTCGGCTCGACAGAAGTTTATATACCCTTGTAGCTTCTTTAATTTATATAAATTAAGGCTTTAAATGTTTTTCGTCGAACATTCTTAGCTGAGCCACTACTTTGACCATTTGCTTGCCAGTTTTTATATGGCTGCTCTCACTAGAACTGCTTTTTGAACCGATTGAACCGTTCCTATGGCAGCTATATGCTATAGTCATCCGATCCGGCCGGTTCCGACAAATGTGCAGCGTATTTGTACCAAAAGGCTCCGTGCAAAGTTTGGTTAAGATAGCTTTTAAACTGACGGAGGAGATAGCATAGAAACAGACGGACAGACGGACATGGCTATATCAACTCAGCTCGTCATGCTGATCAAGAATATATATACTTTATGTGGTCGGAAATGATTCCTTCTATGCATTACAAACATCTGGACAATTTTAATATACCCTCTACAAGGGTATAAAAACTGAAAACACCATTGCTAGTTTTTGTGACGCGATGGAACTCAAGCTACAAAATATGCGAACTATTACTAACTCTTAAAGATTTTGACATTCTGAGTTTTTTAAAAGTGCTTCACCTTAAAACATCTGAATGGAACGTAGCTTAAAATATTATATATGTAATTTGCTGCAGTCAATTTATAAAACTTCTTTAAAGCTGCAGGATTCAGAATTACTACCAAGTGCTTTTTATTGCGCTTGCATTTAATGTCGAGCAATTGTTCTAAAATCTTCAGCTAAATATTGTTTATTACTATCTAAATGCCTCGATGAACGTTCTTCTATTATGAGCTCAGTACAAGTATTGGCTGCAGTGTTCTAAGACCCGAGATATCAAACTTTGTTAACTTCTGACCAAAAAAAAGAAGCAATGCAGCACATTACACCCATGCTGAAGCTCCAAAAAGCAATTCTTAATGAGAGTTTTCAAAATACAACTTTAAATGAATCAACGTCTGATTGCGAAGAAGAGAATTTTATGAAAGCAATAGAAAGCAATAAACAAATATCAAATATAAAATCTGTAATGATGTTATAGATTCCTTTGAAAATGGTCCAGGAGAACATACATCGACAAATGTTTTAAGATTTTGGAAAGGTCAAAAAAACGAGGTCTTAAAAATATTGCTGTTGTAATTTCACTTCCAGATAACCTCCAATAATAAGTCTTTTAGATTTAGTTTTAGTTCTTGTTTTATTTAAGTTTTTTCTATCGCGTCAACTTGTCACTTCTATCCTCAAACTCCGACTGTGCTTGAGCTACAAGAGTATGGCAGGGCCAAGCCAAAATTGAACAGAAGATCCCGTTACTTCCTTGTTCGCTCTCTCTCTCTCTCTCTCATTCTCGTGTTCTCTGGTCATTGTAGCTTTTGCATTGAGAGGTATTTTACAGTGGTATTGAGGCAAGCAATATGTACTGAAGACTTCAACACACCTCCTCAAAAGATACATTGACAAAATAAATTGTGATAATAAATTAGTATTACAATAACTTTTCTTATTGGACAAGTTGCGCCTTCTGGGAACAATTTTGATGATCCACATTCGTCTAGAAATAGTTCTGTTATCAAAAAACCAGTTCTAGGATTAAGGAAAACCCAGGAAAAAACACTTAATCGGATCATAGGTTATTAACTCAATTACAAATATTCGTTTGACTTTAAATTTTCAAAAATAATTTTATATTCATAAATATAAATATAAAGATAAATAAAATTTTTAGTTCAATTATCAGATTCGAAATTTCATGATTAAATAGTTTTTAAAATAAGTAATATTACAAAAAATTTTAGTTCATTTAGGATAATTTTTCATTATTATTTTTATATATAACTTTAGTCTGTAAGACCCAATTCAGATCTTAGGCTTAAAAATCTTGCAGCAGGCAACGGCTTCGTTAGGACATCGGCCAACTGGTGAACTGTGGAAATATACTCAATAATAATTAGTTTGTTTTCAATTTGCTCTCTTGAAAAATGATACTTAATATCAATGTGTTTTGTTCTTTTGTGGCATGTCGGATTGTTAGCTATACTAATGCAACCTTGATTGTCCTCCATTATTTTGATTGGTTCTGTCAACTCAAACTTGATACTTGTAGCTAACGATTTTAACCACAAAGCTTCTCTAACAGCTTCAAATAACGCCATATATTCAGCTTCAGTAGATGAAGCTGCAACTGAATTTTGTTTCTTCGTATTCCAAGATATCGGACATGACTCGAACATTTTAAATATATACCCAATAGTACTTTTCCTATCGGACTCACTTCCAGCCCAATCATAATCAACATATCCGATAATTGTGTCCTTAAATTTTGCGTTTTTAACAAAAGTTAACTTTAAATCAATAGTACCCTTTAGATACCTTAATACTCGTTTTAGACACTGCCATAGCTCTTTATTATTTTTACTGGTATATCTGCTCAAAATACTAATTGCTGTATTCAAGTCGGGACGAGTACATAACATTATGTACATTAAACAGCCAATTAGATTTCGACATGGCGCATTACATTCTTCATCTGAATTCAAAGCTTCATAATTAAGCTTACTTGGAAGTGGCGTACTTACTGAATGGCATTCTTCCATATTGAATTTCTTAAGAACATTTTTAATATACGCAGACTGACTAAGATTTAAATGACCATCATGTCTATCTATTTTTATACCAATGAAGTATCTTATTTCAAATAAGTCTGTCATTCTAAATTTGCTCATTAAGTATGATTTGAAGTTAGCCATTGTTTCAATACTCTCAGTTGCTATTACCAAATCATCTACATACAAAAGTACATAAATATTTTTCAGAATATCCCCAAGATCAAGAATGAAGATGCATCGATCTACAGCTGAATTTACAAAATCCCTTTCTTTTAAAGCTTTCTCAAACACCTCAAACCAACATCGAGCCGCCTGCTTCAGTCCATAAATGGCTTTATTTAACTTGCAGACCTTATCACTTCCTTGTGATAATCCTTCAGGAACTACCATATAGATTTCCTCTTTCAAAATACCATTTAGGAATGCAGTTTTTACATCCATATGGTGAACTTTCAAATCAAATTGGTTTGCAATTGATAGAATGAATCGAAAGCTGGATATTCTAGCAACTGGAGCAAATGTCTCATCATAATCTATTAGATATTCTTGTGTAAAACCACGAGCAACTAGTCTGGCTTTGTATTTCACTGGGTTACCAAATTCATCATTCTTGATAGTAAACACCCACCTGCAATCAACTATATTTTTATCCTCAGGTCGCTGCACCATAGTCCAAGTTTCATTATAGAAAAGAGAATCTAACTCTTCTTTTATGGCTTTCTCCCAGTGCACTCTGTCGCTTCTATTTTTGATTTCACAAAAAGTATTTGGAATACTGTTACAAAATGTGTGCGCATTCATTAAGCAACTATTCAAGAATCTATAGGAAGTTTGTGGCCTATCTTTCAACCTGTCACTTCGTCTGACTTCAGTTTCCCTTTCATTTAATTGTATGTTAGGCAATTTTCCACCAACAATTACACTTGGATCGGCATTCTCATAAGTTGTTGTACCACTAGGCTGTTTATCTGATATAAATCGATCAGATTCTCCTTCCGTACTCTCATTCGGGAAATTTGACTCAACACTTTCCGAATCCAGATTCGAAAAACTGTCAGTTTGGATATTTTCCACCTGTTCCATACTTTCATTTTGGAACTTTGAGTCATTCACCACAGTCCTAGAATTTACCATATTGGTCTCATCCACAACAACATCTCTAGCCACCAAGAATTTTCTAGATTCCATATCCCACAACTTATAGCCATTTGGTTCATATCCAACAAGTATACACTTCAATGACTTCTCATCGAATTTTCGTTTTCTGATTTTATTATGCACGTATACTGTTGAACCAAATATCTTTAAATATTTTAAACTAGGCTTTCTCTTATGCCACATCTCAAATGGAGTTTTCTTGTCTCGTAATGCTCTACTTGGAGTTCTATTGATCAAAAATGTTGCTGTTAAAACAGCTTCACTCCAAAAACATTTATCCAACTTAGCCCCGCTAACCATAGCTCTGGCCTTTTCTGTTATGGATCTTATCATGCGTTCGGACACCCCATTTAGTTGTGGAGTATGCGGAACCGTCAAATGGTAGCTTATGCCTTTTTCAACACAATAATCGCGCATCTCATTTGACAAATACTCTCTGCCATTATCAATGTACAAATTCACAACCTTTAGGTTGAAATGAGCTTCACTTTTTGCGATAAAATCTTTGAAAGTAGAAAACACGTCAGACTTGTAACCTATCAAATAAGTTACACAATAATGTGTATACTGATCTATGAAAACTACATAATAGTTCTTTCCATCAATACTTGAAGGTGTTATTGGACCACAAACATCGGAATGAATTATGAATAAGGGTCTTTTAATATGCTCCTTATTTTTGAATTTCTCAAATGGAAGTCTAGCTGGCTTACCGTTTATACAAGCTTCACATAATTCATTTTCTAGTTGCACATTCTCCAAAAGTTCTATATCTTCAAACATATTGTTACGCACAATTTGTAAAAACTTCCCTTTACTAATGTGTCCCAATCTCTCATGCCACAATTGATAGTTTTTCTTTATTTTAGAATCGGTTGCAAATGCTTTATGGTCCATTTTAAAATTGACAATAGGTACATTAGATTTACACATACCTTCAAATAATCCTTGACCGCTTTTTGAGATCTTCACACCATCTGAACTAAATTCAATGGTCATACCGACATCCTGCATCTTAGATACAGATAGCAAATTGTGAGGAATATCTTTGCAAAACAGGACATTCTCCAGGGTAATGCTGTCATTGAGAGCACTGCGGAGCCTTACTATACCCTTTGCCGTAGCATGAATGTATTCTCCAAATTTTGCAATTGCAATTTCAATCGGCGGATCCAGTGTTATGTAGTCAGCAAACAGGCTTATATTGTTTATCATGTGATCGGAAGCTCCCGAATCCAATATAAATGACACGCCACCCTTATCCTTAGGAATGACACCTTGCTTTAACATGAATGCAAAGCCTCTATCTGGCTGTGTGATTGCTACTTGAGCCTGCTTAGCTTTCTCACTGTTTTGGAGACTCTTTTTGAAGCTATAGCAGTCCTTTTTAAAATGTCCCTTTTTGCCGCAATGATGACATTTTAAATTGGCTTTAAAGTTAGTCTTGAAAGGTTTGGGCTTGCTTTTAGTTTTTCCATGAAACACTCTGAATCTATTTTCTCTTTGCTCATTGGAAGATACAGCTTGTAAAACTTTAATGCTTGTATCCTTACTGGAGTTTTTAAGTTTGATCTCATGATCAAGCAAGCGATTTTTTAACAAAGGCCAGCGTCAAGCTTTTAATAGACAAAGTTTCAATGGCGGTCACCACACCATCATATGAAGAAGGTAAAGTTAAAAGTAAGTGTGACACCTTATCCACCTCCTCAATTTTAGCTCCTGATGCCATTAACTCATTAATTAATTCATCAAAAATATTAAAATGAATTATAAGCGGAGTGTCACCTTTTAGCTTGAATGTCAATAGTTGCTTTCGTATAGAAAGCTGCGAAGCCAAACTTTTTCGCTCATAAACAGAGTCTAATTTTTCAAAAATTTGTTTGGCAGAACTGTCATTGTCAGCAAACGAGAGAAAAGAATCGCTTAGAAATTCAATAATAACACTTTTTGCGCTTCTCTCCGCTTTAGCCCACTTTTCATCAATTTCAGTTGGCTTTTCTTTTTCCACTACATATAAAATATCGCTCTCAGCTAAGAGAGCCCTGATACGAAATTTCCAAATAGAGTATTTCTCTCCGTTAAAAGGAGAAATATTTTTTAGTTTGCTTTCCTTCTGCATTGTCTTTTTCAATTATGATTTGGAGCTGTTCGTAAATAAATATGTGTATACTCTTTTCTTTTTTTTTTTAATTTCTGTACGAATAACGGTGCAAAGGCAAACAGACGCACGCACACACACTTGTCTGTATGCACTGGTATTTGTGTTGTATAACAGTTCAAAGGAAAACGGGCAAAACGCTCGGTTTCAGTTATTCTGGTATTGGTGTGTTTATAACAGTTTAAAACAAAAAACGGGCGCGAACGCTCCGTCTTATTTACACACACACACACACTTGCAAATATTTTGCCACTCTTTTAATTTCTTTATATTGTATTTAATATTTTTAATTCCTTTTCAATGCTAGCTACCGTTTAGCCACTTTATATATATACTTTTTTTTTTCAGTTTCCACGCACACACACACACTGTTGTAAATTTTGCATGTACATTTTTTTTTTTTTTTTTTTATGCGATCAAAAAATAACTTGTTTTATTGGGTCTGCGTTATCTGGGCCCATAACCTGTTATAATTTCACTTCCAGATAACCTCCAATAATAAGTCTTTTAGATTTAGTTTTAGTTCTTGTTTTATTTAAGTTTTTTTCTATCGCGTCAACTTGTCACTTCTATCCTCAAACTCCGACTGTGCTTGAGCTACAAGAGTATGGCAGGGCCAAGCCAAAATTGAACAGAAGATCCCGTTACTTCCTTGTTCGCTCTCTCTCTCTCTCTCTCATTCTCGTGTTCTCTGGTCATTGTAGCTTTTGCATTGAGAGGTATTTTACAGTGGTATTGAGTCAAGCAATATGTACTGGAGATTTCAACAATTGCCTTAACTATACTTGCTGTTCCAGCAACTCAGGTATCATTTGAGCGAGCCTTTTCAACTCTTAAGTTTGTTCTGTCTGATCTAAGAGCTAGTATAGATGAACAGCTCCTAGAAGATATAATGCTTATTTACTTAAACTATGCAGTCTCAAAAGTTGTAAATGTCAGCTAATGAACTAGATAATTAAAATGACATTATTGAAATAATGAATATTGTTTTACAAAAAAGAGTATTAATAAATCCAAACTATTATTTTATGTTCAAGTGATCCAAGGTTCGAACCAAAACCTTGGGTTCAGGGGTTCCAGGAACCGGTCCGCGAACCAAACCTTAGACTTTACAACGGGTTCGAACCCCCGGACCGAACCTTCTGCAAAATTTTCGAGGTTTGCAGCCTTGATCAAAATGCAAGCTCGGTTAAGAAAGTGCATCGTGCACTTCTTCCATTTTATGGTCAGTTTGGGCCAGGGTTCGTGAAATGCTCAAAAGATTTTTTCCTGCCATGATAATAAACATCAATGAAAAAAAATTGTATTTTCACACGTGTTACTTACAATTTTTATACTCTGTACCGAAGGTACATAGAGTATATTAAGTTTGTGCAAAAGTATGTAACAGGGAGAAGGAATCGTTTCCGACCCTATAAAGTATATATATTCTTGATCAGCATCAACAGTCAATTCGATATAGCCATGTCCGTTTGTCCGTCTGTCTGTCTGTCTGTCTGTCTGTCTGTCCGTCCGTCCGTATGAACGAAGAGATCTCAGAGATGGTTAGAGATAGAGGTTTGACATGTATGGGGCATATATTTCTTATACTTGCAGGCAGATCGAGTTTATTTTCAATTTTTGCCACGCCTCCTCCCGCCCCCGCAATTTGGAAAAAACGTCATATCTCCTACAGTTTTGAAGATAGATCGTTCGTACCTTCTAGGGATACCTTGTAAACAAAATTATTTTTCGATTTGCTGAAGGAATGATGAAGATAGGATGAACCATATTCAAGTTATGAGCAAATAACGGCCAGTAAACAACCCCCACCCCCCCCACCCATTACCACAGCATTCTATTGAACGGCAATTTAGTGAGAGAGAGAGAGAGAGAGAGTGAAACTTAGAGATGAGCGCGTCTAACTCGTGAGCAAATGCGAGCTGCGACGTTAAGGGTACAGAGTATGTTATAGTCGGGCTTGACCGACTTTCTTTCTTGTTTTTATAAGAAAAAATTATTTTTATTAACACTGGCTGCAACCAGCTGTGGCGCTTAACAAGTATAAATTCATAACAACAAGTATAACGTTGAATGACCGCTGGACTTCAAATTAAAAGTTACCTTTTAAAATACCAATGAAATATATCTACTGACTTGTGGGAAGAGGGGCTAAACGATGAATGGCACGTTTGAACAATCCAGATTTAGTTCTTACGACGGCAACTCGCACCTTGCCATCCGTGCCTTTGACCGTTTCCTCGACGGTACCCATTACCCACTGCTGCGGTGAAGTATTGTCCTCCTGGATGAGGACTACGGTACCGATTTCCAAATTTTTTGACTCCTTGGTCCACTTTTGCCGTTGTTGGAGCAGGTAGTCTCTTGACCAGTCGTCCCAAACCCGTTGCTTGATGCTTGATGTCAACTGCCATCGTTTCAAGCAACTAATCATGGCGTCTGGTATGGGCTGCGTTGATGCGGACAGCGCTACGAGCGTTTTCCCGACGAGTAAATGGGCTGGAGTCAGTATTTCGCCATCGTTTGGGTTTCTGCTGAGAGCAACTAGCGGTAGCGAGTTCAGAATGGCTTCTACCTCCATCAGCACCGTTTCCAGCTCGTCCTGGCGCAGCATAATATTGCCGACGGCTTTGAGCAGCAGGTTCTTTGCGGACTTAACTGCCGCCTCCCAAATACCGCCAAAAGGCGGTGCTCGTGGAGGGATGAAAGCTAAGGTTATCCCTTTTGCTGCACCTGAAATTAATTAAACATATTTGGCAACTTCAGGTTTAGCTTATATCTTTTATTGAACTATTTGATCATTTATTAAAGTCTATGAACGTCAAGACATTGCAGCAAGACCGAATGATTTGAACTGCTTAAATATCTTTTTAGCTTTTAGAGTTTGAGGTAGCAGCGCACAGATGCATTTGGCTGTGTGTGTGTGAGTATGCAAAGCGACGAGGTCGCAGAGTGTTAAAGTCGCTGACTCTGCAATCTTATGCAGAGACCCAAGTGGGTGATCATATTTCCTTATGGGAAACAAAGAAAAAATTTAAGTGAGGTTTTGTGTTTATATATTTATGGATGCAACAAAGTGTTACATAGAATGCTCATGTATATATAAATTTTTATTTTATTTAAAACACAACATATGCAAGATATATATGAAATATATGAAAGAATAACGTAATTTTTATATTGTGTTCCCAATGACCCTGTCCACATTTGCTGAATTTTCCACACTTTTATCTAAAGCCCTTGAAATCTAAGATAAAGTTGTTGTCGTTGTGTGTTGCAAGTACAAAACTACTCATAAAATGCGAACCGAGGCTTTATTTGAAAAACTGCGTTTGAGGTGATGCTTACAGAGTTCCCTTTTATCATAATTTAAGGGTCCCATGCCGGGTTTTTTTTTTAGTGTTGTACTGTGTTATAGGTTTGTATATAATTGATTTTTTTTTTTTGAATAATAAAGATGAAAAGAAATAAAGAAAATGTATTAAAGGCAAGGCTGTAAACCGGTCCGGAACCGAACCCCTGAGAACCGGTTCGGTTCGGTTTTTTTGGGGTTCGCGAACCGACCATGAACCAGGCGCTCTATATTTTTGACTCCGCGAACCTGAACCCGAACCGGACCACTTTTTCGAAAAAATAGGTTCGGTTCACAAAATTAAATGGTGTTTTCAAAGACACGTACATGGAAATATTGGAAATCTCTAGAGATTTTAGTATAAACGATACTTGGAACAGAATGTTATAATTTGCTTAACGTGAGCTACTTGATCTAGTTACCGAGCAGACTTGTTTAACTTCACATATAATTGTAAACAGTTTTAATTCGATTTTCAACGATGTACTCGTCTCTTCTTCTAGTTCCAGTCCCGAGTGGGACATAGGGCATCAACTACTCCTCTAAAGCGAACTCTGTTGTTAGCTGTCGCTTTGAGTTCTCCCCAACTTTTCCCGATACGTTCCGTCTCTCTTCCGACAGTCCTCCTCCAAGTTTCTTTGGGTCTGCCTGGTGTCCGCCCGACTCCGTCCAACGGGTTCCACTCCATTGCCTTCCTTGCGATGTTGTTGTTATTTTTCCGCAATGCATGTCCTATCCAGCTCCATTTCATTCTGCCTATTATTGTGTCGACACTCTCCATATTCGCTCGCCTGAGTAGCTCGGAATTCCGTATTCTGTCAGGCCAGAAAATGCAGAATATTCGACGCAGGCAACGGTTCACAAATGTTTGGAGTTTTGACACTATGGAAGTTGTAATTTTCCAAGTGAAAGAACTATATAGGAGCACTGGCACTACGTTGGACTTAAAGAGCCTGATTTAGAGCCAGCGTGGATATGACGAGCATCGCCAAACAGCTGACAGCATCCCAAAGGCACCTTTAGCCTTTTGCATTCGCGAATCCACATCCAGTTCCGTCCCTCCATCAACAGCGACTATGCTACCCAGGTAGCTGAATTGCTGAACTTGCTCAATTGGCTGTTCATCCAAAACCAGAGCCTGGGATTGTCCGGAACGGATGCTGAGCGCTTTCGTCTTAGCCGTGTTGATTTTGAGGCCTGCCGCTTTAGCTGAGGTGTCCAAGTCGGCTAACGTGTTTGCCAGGTCGCTTAGCCTATTTGCCAGGAGGCATATATCGTCTGCATAGTCCAGATGCCGCAGTGTTGTAGTCATTGACCACTTTATGCCGCTGTTGTTGGGAGCAGGTCGCATTGTAGCAAACACGTCTGCAACCACCATTATAAACAGAATGGGCGACAGAGCACATCCCTGCAGAACGCCACTCAGGACTGGAAAAGGCTGCGAGAGCATTCCACCGTGAAGCAGTCTACACTGGGCACTGTCGTATGTCGCTCTGATGAGGGAAATAAGTTTTTCCGGTATCCCTCTCCTTCGCAACCCGTGCCATATGCACTCCCTGCTTACGCTGTCGAAGGCCCTGGCGAAGTCCACAAAGGTAATGTGCAGGTCTAATCTGAACTCGGTGCATTGCTCAATCAAGATGCGCACAGTGTTTATGTGGTCCGTGCACGACGAGCCCTTTTTAAATCCTGCTTGCTTTGGTGTCCATAACAGTGTCTTTCAGGCGATCCAGAACTATTTTGGCTATGAGCTTCGAGATGGCAGCACACAGATTCCACGCCTGTTGTCGCATTCGCACAGGTCGCCCTTTTTGGGGATTTTCACCAGGATCTCCTCAAACCATTCCGAGGGGAGCTCCTCAGTTTCCCACGCCCGTTTTATTACCGGGTTCAGTAAATCCACCGCGGTTGTCGGCTGGCATTTGAAGAACTCTGCCGGTATGCCGTCAACCCCGGCTGCTTTGTTGTCGGGCAGCGATTGGATGGTCGTGAGGATTTCGAGTTTTGTGGGTGCTGAAGTCCTTACCCTGTGGTGGCTTGAAATCTGTGGCAGCTCGGTAAAAAGTCGAGATGCGGCCGTAGATACCTCACAGTTAAGGACTGCTGCAAAGTGGGATCTAAATCTGATCAATTGATCCTCTCCAGTCGTAAGGTACTTTCCATCTGTGCCCTTAATTGGGCGCTCCGCATTCGTCTTTTTATCTGCTATTTTTTTGGTCACCATATACACTGTGGTGGCTTGAAATCTGTGGCAGCTCGGTAAAAAGTCGAGATGCGGCCGTAGATACCTCACAGTTAAGGACTGCTGCAAAGTGGGATCTAAATCTGATCAATTGATCCTCTCCAGTCGTAAGGTACTTTCCATCTGTGCCCTTAATTGGGCGCTCCGCATTCGTCTTTTTATCTGCTATTTTTTTGGTCACCATATACACCGTTTTCAAATCGCCATTTGCTGCTGCATTTTCCGCTTTTTCTGCGAGATTGTTGATGCGGCTGTTTTTGTCCCGGCGCACGCTTCTTTTGATCTCGCGGTTCTTGTCGCGGTATTCTTGTTTCATAACCGTTAGTTGTTGTGGTGGGTTCGGATTCTGCAGTTTCTGCCTAAGTTCTGCACGTTGCCTTATCAGGGCCCATGTCCATTCGCTCATCCAAGGGCGGTGACCTCTAGAGAATTTACCAATTATGCTGTCGGCAACATCTAAGTAAATTTCCTTGATTCGCTCCATTTCTCATCTGCTGTTGCGTCATCATTCAGCACCAATAAACCTGCCCTCTGATTAAGCGCCTCCTTAAAGCTGTCCTTAACTGCCGTTTGCTTCAGTCGGTCGGTCAAGTATTTCGCCTTTGGTTTCGCATTTTCAGATTTAGCAATCGCAGACGTCCTAAGACGAATGACCGCTACCATTAGATGATGGTCGTACCTATGGCCGCTCCACTTTTGTTGCGCACATCCATTAGACACCCGCGAAAACGGCGCGATATAGTCAGGTGGTCTATCTGATTCTGGTATTCCCCGGAGGGCGACACCCAGGACAGTTTGTGTGCGGTTTTATGCTGGAATATGGTTCCGCCAATTACCAGTTGGTTCGCTGAGCAAAATTTTGCAAAGCGGACTCCGTTTTCGTTGCGGTCGCCGACTCCGTGCTTTCCCATTATATGTACGATCTAATCGTATATACTTACAAACATATTTCCGGACTGCAATGTTGAACGTCGTGTTTCCTTTTATTTTATTTCCACATTTTGTATGCTTGTAAAAATGTTCATTCATTTAATCAGGGTATTAACGCAAGCTCGATTAATGTTGTATATGGTTCATTCTTTTAAAAACCGAACAGTTAAAAAACTCACCATTTTTGATTACAATATAAAACAAGAAAGAAAGTCGGTCAAGCCCGACTATAACATACTCTGTACCTATAGCGTCGCAGCTCGCATTTGCTCAGGAGTCAAACGGCCAGTTAACACCCCGCGCACAACGCGGTGCGCTCTCTAAGCTCTCTCTCTCTTTCTCTCTCGCACTAAGATTGCCTGTGTTGAACGGTTAGGATATGTTGCTGTGGTTGTTGGTGGGGGGGGGGGTGGGTAGTGGTAACTGGCCGTCGATAAATAATTTTGTTTACAAGGTATCTCTAGAAGGAACAAATGATCTATCTCCAAAACTGTAGGAGATATGAAGTTTTTTCCAAATTGCGGGGGCGGGAGGGGGCGTGGCAAAAATTGAAAATAAACTTGATCTGCCTGCAAGTATAAGAAATATATGCCCCATACATGTAAAACCTCTATCTCTTACCATCTCTGAGATCTCTTCGTTCATACAGACGGACGGACAGACGGACATGGCTATATCGACTCGGCTGTTGATGCTGATCAAGAATATATATACTTTATAGGGTCGGAAACGATTCCTTCTCCCTGTTACATACTTTTGCACAAACTTAATATACTCTATGTACCTTCAGTACAGAGTATAAAAAACCGAAATTAGATCTCGACATGCCCACCAAAACGTAATTTGCAGTTTCGCAAAAAAATTTTGTTAATTTTATAAACAAATTCAAAAATCGTCAAAAACGGAAAAATGAAAAAAAGGGGTTTTTTAAAAACTGGATTTCTCAGGCTTGGCTTATTGGACAGGTCTCGTGTTGATATTGCTGAAGAGTATTTTAATGTATCTACTAAAATAATAATTTAATAACTTTTTAAATTATTTAATAATATTAAGTAATTGTTGCTAAATTTTATATATAATTTTTTTTCAGTGAATGGATTAGCTTTATCTAAGTATTTAATTTGTATAATATTATATATAAGTACTACTTATACCGGTACGTACCGGTATACCGAAATAAAAATCCGGGTACCGTATCGAACTGAAAACCGAAATTAGTTGAAAACCGATATGGAACCTTTAACCGAGTATCGGTCAGTATCGGAACCGAAATTCGTTTCGGGACTAAGCCCTGGTTTAGGGCAATAAAATGTATGTTCTTAGAAGCTATATCATGGTAGTTAACACTGAGAAAAAATTATACATAAAATTTAACAACAATTACTTTATTTTATTAAATAATTTAAAAAGTTATTAAATTTTTATTTTAGTAGATACATTAAAATATTATTCAACAATATCAACACCAGAAGGGAATGGTGAGTTTTCCCTGAGCAGCTGGGTGAGTTTAGCTGTGTAGGCTTCAGAGGTCCGTTGTGATTACAGCTTATCGACATTTAGCTTTCGACGTGTACTAGTACGTGAGGCATGTGCCACACTGAGCCGCGTGCGTTCTTTGGCTGCAACAAGGTGATGATCCGAGTCTATGTTGGCAACTAGAACACTCGATAAGTGCCTTCCGTCGATCACAATATGATCAATCTGGTTTCGCGTTAGTTGATCAGGGGATTTCCAGGTCGCCTTATGGATGTCACGATGTTTAAACCTAGTACTACTTATGACCATGTTCCTGCCCGCGGCAAAATCTATTAGCCTCTCTCCGTTACCGGAGGTTGTTTCATGAAGGCTAAATCGGCCGACTGTCGAGCCAAAAACTTTTTCTCTCCCAATTTTAGTGTTAAAGTCGCCAAGCAAGATCTTTATGTCGTGATCGGGGCAGCTCTCATATAATTGTTCCAGGCGCTCATAGAATTCGTTTTTTATCGAAGCGCCCTTGTCTTTCGTTGGGGCGTGTGCACAGATAAGACTAATATTAAAATATTTAGCCTTAAGTCTGAGTGCGGCTAGTCGCATGTCCACTGGAGTGAAACTGATGATAGAGCGACGAAGTCTTGCACTGACTGTAAAGCCGCATCCAAACTCATGCTTGGAAGCATGCCCGCTGTAGTAAATTTCCCAGGGTGCATTAGTTGTTGATGTTCTTTTCACCATGCTCCTCTGTCCAATCCATCGCATTTCCTGATGTGTGGTAACGTCCGATGAATATTTCTCATGAACATTCACCAACTGGATATCAGCACCTTCTCTGTTGAGGGTGCGAACATTCCAAGTGTAGTAAAAGAAGAAGTTCTTTATTCATAGAACAATAAAATATATATATAGGCATGGCATTTTGTCCGTTTGCCTTAAATTTAAAATTATACAATTCACATAAATATAAATATAAAACTAGAGCTACCGGAACGCCCTTCCGTCAGAGTTACACCACCTACCTTCCCCGCTCGTCGCGAGATAGTAGATCTTTCACTCTTCAGGATGAAGTCCCCGGCTCCACTAATTAATATAAAATCAGATTCAAATTTCAGATTTCTCTTTTAGAACGCTTCCTGCAGGATTCTTGACCTGTATTTATGAGCATCCTGCAGGTATTTTGCCAACACACTGGACTGACTCTCTTTCCAGGTGTTCGGGTCGGTTAGGTCTAGATTTACATTGTGTTCCGAGGCCAATTCTGTCCATTTTTGGAAGCACTGCGATGCCGACGCTATCAGTGCAGACGCTACAATTTTCGGGAACCTGTCAGCTGATAGAGACATAATTTTATTCATATATTTAAAATGCGCTTTTATTGTGTAATGGAACATCTCAGGTAGGCCTGTCTCCAAATGGTAGAAAATCTTTTCTTAACAATTTTTCGGCATCTTCGTATGACTCCCATCCCCAAACTTCTGCAGCATAGCACATGATGGATCTTGCCGTGGCCTGAAACTTTTTGTACTTTGTTCTCGCGCTTACATTTTTCTTTTTCATTAAGGCTTTCCATGTGCTGTTCAGTGTTCTTTTGGACTCAGTCAGGACTATAGTCAGGTGGTCTATCTGATTCTGGTATTCCCCGGAGGGCGACACCCAGGACACTTTGTGTGCGGTTTTATGCTGGAATATGGTTCCGCCAATTACCAGTTGGTTCGCTGAGCAAAATTTTGCAAAGCGGACTCCGTTTTCGTTGCGGTCGCCGACTCCGTGCTTTCCCATTATATGTACGATCTAATCGTATATACTTACAAACATATTTCCGGACTGCACTGTTGAACGTCGTGTTTCCTTTTATTTTATTTCCACATTTTGTATGCTTGTAAAAATGTTCATTCATTTAATCAGGGTATTAACGCAAGCTCGATTAATGTTGTATATGGGTCATTCTTTTAAAAACCGAACAGTTAAAAAACTCACCATTTTTGATTACAATATAAAAACAAGAAAGAAAGTACGTCAAGCCCGACTATAACATACTCTGTACCCTTACACTCGCATTTGCTCAGGAGTCAAACGGCCAGTTAACACCCCGCACACAACGCGGTGCGCTCTCTAAGTTTCTCTCTCTCTCTCTCTCTCTTTCTCTCTCGCACTAAGATTGCCTGTGTTGAACGGTTAGGGGTATGTTGCTGTGGTTATTGGTGGGGGGGTGGGTTGTGTTAAGTGGCCGTTTTTTGCCCATAACTTGAGTATCGTTCATCCGATCTTTCTTCTATTTTGATCTTTATTTTTCGATTTGCTGAAGGAATGATGAAGATAGGATGAACCATATTCAAGTTATGAGCAAATAACGGCCAGTAAACACCCCCCACCCCCCCACTCATTACCACAGCATTCTATTGAACGGCAATTTAGTGAGAGAGAGAGAGAGAGAGAGTGAAACTTAGAGATGAGCGCGTATAACTCGTGAGCAAATGCGAGCTGCGACGTTAAGGGTACAGAGTATGTTATAGTCGGGCTTGACCGACTTTCTTTCTTGTTTTTATAAGAAAAAATTATTTTTATTAACACTGGCTGCAACCAGCTGTGGCGCTTAACAAGTATAAATTCATAACAACAAGTATAACGTTGAATGACCGCTGGACTTCAAATTAAAAGTTACCTTTTAAAATACCAATGAAATATATCTACTGACTTGTGGGAAGAGGGGCTAAACGATGAATGGCACGTTTGAACAATCCAGATTTAGTTCTTACGACGGCAACTCGCACCTTGCCATCCGTGCCTTTGACCGTTTCCTCGACGGTACCCATTACCCACTGCTGCGGTGAAGTATTGTCCTCCTGGATGAGGACTACGGTACCGATTTCCAAATTTTTTGACTCCTTGGTCCACTTTTGCCGTTGTTGGAGCAGGTAGTCTCTTGACCAGTCGTCCCAAACCCGTTGCTTGATGCTTGATGTCAACTGCCATCGTTTCAAGCAACTAATCATGGCGTCTGGTATGGGCTGCGTTGATGCGGACAGCGCTACGAGCGTTTTCCCGACGAGTAAATGGGCTGGAGTCAGTATTTCGCCATCGTTTGGGTTTCTGCTGAGAGCAACTAGCGGTAGCGAGTTCAGAATGGCTTCTACCTCCATCAGCACCGTTTCCAGCTCGTCCTGGCGCAGCATAATATTGCCGACGGCTTTGAGCAGCAGGTTCTTTGCGGACTTAACTGCCGCCTCCCAAATACCGCCAAAAGGCGGTGCTCGTGGAGGGATGAAAGCTAAGGTTATCCCTTTTGCTGCACCTGAAATTAATTAAACATATTTGGCAACTTCAGGTTTAGCTTATATCTTTTATTGAATTATTTGATCATTTATTAAAGTCTATGAACGTCAAGACATTGCAGCAAGACCGAATGATTTGAACTGCTTAAATATCTTTTTAGCTTTTAGAGTTTGAGGTAGCAGCGCACAGATGCATTTGGCTGTGTGTGTGTGAGTATGCAAAGCGACGAGGTCGCAGAGTGTTAAAGTCGCTGACTCTGCAATCTTATGCAGAGACCCAAGTGGGTGATCATATTTCCTTATGGGAAACAAAGAAAAAATTTAAGTGAGGTTTTGTGTTTATATATTTATGGATGCAACAAAGTGTTACATAGAATGCTCATGTATATATAAATTTTTATTTTATTTAAAACACAACATATGCAAGATATATATGAAATATATGAAAGAATAACGTAATTTTTATATTGTGTTCCCAATGACCCTGTCCACATTTGCTGAATTTTCCACACTTTTATCTTAAGCCCTTGAAATCTAAGATAAAGTTGTTGTCGTTGTGTGTTGCAAGTACAAAACTACTCATAAAATGCGAACCGAGGCTTTATTTGAAAAACTGCGTTTGAGGTGATGCTTACAGAGTTCCCTTTTATCATAATTTAAGGGTCCCATGCCGGGTTTTTTTTTTAGTGTTGTACTGTGTTATAGGTTTGTATATAATTGATTTTTTTTTTTTGAATAATAAAGATGAAAAGAAATAAAGAAAATGTATTAAAGGCAAGGCTGTAAACCGGTCCGGAACCGAACCCCTGAGAACCGGTTCGGTTCGGTTTTTTTGGGGTTCGCGAACCGACCATGAACCAGGCGCTCTATATTTTTGACTCCGCGAACCTGAACCCGAACCGGACCACTTTTTCGAAAAAATAGGTTCGGTTCACAAAATTAAATGGTGTTTTCAAAGACACGTACATGGAAATATTGGAAATCTCTAGAGATTTTAGTATAAACGATACTTGGAACAGAATGTTATAATTCGCTTAACGTGAGCTACTTGATCTAGTTACCGAGCAGACTTGTTTAACTTCACATATAATTGTAAACAGTTTTAATTCGATTTTCAACGATGTACTCGTCTCTTCTTCTAGTTCCAGTCCCGAGTGGGACATAGGGCATCAACTACTCCTCTAAAGCGAACTCTGTTGTTAGCTGTCGCTTTGAGTTCTCCCCAACTTTTCCCGATACGTTCCGTCTCTCTTCCGACAGTCCTCCTCCAAGTTTCTTTGGGTCTGCCTGGTGTCCGCCCGACTCCGTCCAACGGGTTCCACTCCATTGCCTTCCTTGCGATGTTGTTGTTATTTTTCCGCAATGCATGTCCTATCCAGCTCCATTTCATTCTGCCTATTATTGTGTCGACACTCTCCATATTCGCTCGCCTGAGTAGCTCGGAATTCCGTATTCTGTCAGGCCAGAAAATGCAGAATATTCGACGCAGGCAACGGTTCACAAATGTTTGGAGTTTTGACACTATGGAAGTTGTAATTTTCCAAGTGAAAGAACTATATAGGAGCACTGGCACTACGTTGGACTTAAAGAGCCTGATTTAGAGCCAGCGTGGATATGACGAGCATCGCCAAACAGCTGACAGCATCCCAAAGGCACCTTTAGCCTTTTGCATTCGCGAATCCACATCCAGTTCCGTCCCTCCATCAACAGCGACTATGCTACCCAGGTAGCTGAATTGCTGAACTTGCTCAATTGGCTGTTCATCCAAAACCAGAGCCTGGGATTGTCCGGAACGGATGCTGAGCGCTTTCGTCTTAGCCGTGTTGATTTTGAGGCCTGCCGCTTTAGCTGAGGTGTCCAAGTCGGATAACGTGTTTGCCAGGTCGCTTAGCCTATTTGCCAGGAGGCATATATCGTCTGCATAGTCCAGATGCCGCAGTGTTGTAGTCATTGACCACTTTATGCCGCTGTTGTTGGGAGCAGGTCGCATTGTAGCAAACACGTCTGCAACCACCATTATAAACAGAATGGGCGACAGAGCACATCCCTGCAGAACGCCACTCAGGACTGGAAAAGGCTGCGAGAGCATTCCACCGTGAAGCAGTCTACACTGGGCACTGTCGTATGTCGCTCTGATGAGGGAAATAAGTTTTTCCGGTATCCCTCTCCTTCGCAACCCGTGCCATATGCACTCCCTGCTTACGCTGTCGAAGGCCCTGGCGAAGTCCACAAAGGTAATGTGCAGGTCTAATCTGAACTCGGTGCATTGCTCAATCAAGATGCGCACAGTGTTTATGTGGTCCGTGCACGACGAGCCCTTTTTAAATCCTGCTTGCTTTGGTGTCCATAACAGTGTCTTTCAGGCGATCCAGAACTATTTTGGCTATGAGCTTCGAGATGGCAGCACACAGATTCCACGCCTGTTGTCGCATTCGCACAGGTCGCCCTTTTTGGGGATTTTCACCAGGATCTCCTCAAACCATTCCGAGGGGAGCTCCTCAGTTTCCCACGCCCGTTTTATTACCGGGTTCAGTAAATCCACCGCGGTTGTCGGCTGGCATTTGAAGAACTCTGCCGGTATGCCGTCAACCCCGGCTGCTTTGTTGTCGGGCAGCGATTGGATGGTCGTGAGGATTTCGAGTTTTGTGGGTGCTGAAGTCCTTACCCTGTGGTGGCTTGAAATCTGTGGCAGCTCGGTAAAAAGTCGAGATGCGGCCGTAGATACCTCACAGTTAAGGACTGCTGCAAAGTGGGATCTAAATCTGATCAATTGATCCTCTCCAGTCGTAAGGTACTTTCCATCTGTGCCCTTAATTGGGCGCTCCGCATTCGTCTTTTTATCTGCTATTTTTTTGGTCACCATATACACTGTGGTGGCTTGAAATCTGTGGCAGCTCGGTAAAAAGTCGAGATGCGGCCGTAGATACCTCACAGTTAAGGACTGCTGCAAAGTGGGATCTAAATCTGATCAATTGATCCTCTCCAGTCGTAAGGTACTTTCCATCTGTGCCCTTAATTGGGCGCTCCGCATTCGTCTTTTTATCTGCTATTTTTTTGGTCACCATATACACCGTTTTCAAATCGCCATTTGCTGCTGCATTTTCCGCTTTTTCTGCGAGATTGTTGATGCGGCTGTTTTTGTCCCGGCGCACGCTTCTTTTGATCTCGCGGTTCTTGTCGCGGTATTCTTGTTTCATAACCGTTAGTTGTTGTGGTGGGTTCGGATTCTGCAGTTTCTGCCTAAGTTCTGCACGTTGCCTTATCAGGGCCCATGTCCATTCGCTCATCCAAGGGCGGTGACCTCTAGAGAATTTACCAATTATGCTGTCGGCAACATCTAAGTAAATTTCCTTGATTCGCTCCATTTCTCATCTGCTGTTGCGTCATCATTCAGCACCAATAAACCTGCCCTCTGATTAAGCGCCTCCTTAAAGCTGTCCTTAACTGCCGTTTGCTTCAGTCGGTCGGTCAAGTATTTCGCCTTTGGTTTCGCATTTTCAGATTTAGCAATCGCAGACGTCCTAAGACGAATGACCGCTACCATTAGATGATGGTCGTACCTATGGCCGCTCCACTTTTGTTGCGCACATCCATTAGACACCCGCGAAAACGGCGCGATATAGTCAGGTGGTCTATCTGATTCTGGTATTCCCCGGAGGGCGACACCCAGGACAGTTTGTGTGCGGTTTTATGCTGGAATATGGTTCCGCCAATTACCAGTTGGTTCGCTGAGCAAAATTTTGCAAAGCGGACTCCGTTTTCGTTGCGGTCGCCGACTCCGTGCTTTCCCATTATATGTACGATCTAATCGTATATACTTACAAACATATTTCCGGACTGCAATGTTGAACGTCGTGTTTCCTTTTATTTTATTTCCACATTTTGTATGCTTGTAAAAATGTTCATTCATTTAATCAGGGTATTAACGCAAGCTCGATTAATGTTGTATATGGGTCATTCTTTTAAAAACCGAACAGTTAAAAAACTCACCATTTTTGATTACAATATAAAACAAGAAAGAAAGTCGGTCAAGCCCGACTATAACATACTCTGTACCTATAGCGTCGCAGCTCGCATTTGCTCAGGAGTCAAACGGCCAGTTAACACCCCGCGCACAACGCGGTGCGCTCTCTAAGCTCTCTCTCTCTTTCTCTCTCGCACTAAGATTGCCTGTGTTGAACGGTTAGGATATGTTGCTGTGGTTGTTGGTGGGGGGGTGGGTAGTGTTAACTGGCCGTCGATAAATAATTTTGTTTACAAGGTATCTCTAGAAGGAACAAATGATCTATCTCCAAAACTGTAGGAGATATGAAGTTTTTTCCGAATTGCGGGGGCGGGAGGGGGCGTGGCAAAAATTGAAAATAAACTTGATCTGCCTGCAAGTATAAGAAATATATGCCCCATACATGTAAAACCTCTATCTCTTACCATCTCTGAGATCTCTTCGTTCATACAGACGGACGGACAGACGGACAGACGGACATGGCTATATCGACTCGGCTGTTGATGCTGATCAAGAATATATATACTTTATAGGGTCGGAAACGATTCCTTCTCCCTGTTACATACTTTTGCACAAACTTAATATACTCTATGTACCTTCGGTACAGAGTATAAAAAACCGAAATTAGATCTCGACATGCCCACCAAAACGTAATTTGCAGTTTCGCAAAAAAATTTTGTTAATTTTATAAACAAATTCAAAAATCGTCAAAAACGGAAAAATGAAAAAAAGGGGTTTTTTAAAAACTGGATTTCTCAGGCTTGGCTTATCGGACAGGTCTCGTGTTGATATTGCTGAAGAGTATTTTAATGTATCTACTAAAATAATAATTTAATAACTTTTTAAATTATTTAATAATATTAAGTAATTGTTGCTAAATTTTATATATAATTTTTTTTCAGTGTTAACCACCATGATATAGCTTCTAAGGATATACAATTTATTGCCCTAAACCAGGGCTTAGTCCCGAAACGAATTTCGGTTCCGATACTGACCGATACTCGGTTAAAGGTTCCATATCGGCTTTCAACTAATTTCGGTTTTCAGTTCGATACGGTACCCGGATTTTTATTTCGGTATACCGGTACGTACCGGTATAAGTAGTACTTATATATAATATTATACAAATTAAATACTTAGATAAAGCTAATCCATTTTATTCCTGAGTAATAAAACGAGTCAAAATTCAATTCAATTGTGGTCGAGTCCATACAACATCTTAGCATCTGTACCGGTACCAACGTTTCGGTTTCGTTCCGGTGCTCTCGGTTCCATTAATAACGGTAAACGGTTTTCGGTTCTCAAAAAAAAATTTGTATCGGTTCCGGTTCCGGTTCCGGTACGTGATTTGAAACGGTCTATTTCGGATAACGGTTCCGGTTCCCGTTCCGGTATTAAGCCCTGCCCTAAACACAACTTAAATTACGGTGCTTTCAAAAAGATGGAGACTTTTATAGTTTAAAAGATATTAATTATTAAAGTTATAAACAAATAAAAACATACCCATAAAGAAAAATTTCTCACGCAGTCAGTTTTAAAGCTATTTGATTGAAACTTAGCACACGTGGCTTATATTTATCAAGCTTTTCAAAAATGTCAACATCACGCATATCGGACGTCTATATCATATAGCTGCCATAGGAAGCTGATATTTTTGAAAAGCTTGATAAATATAAAGCTTAATTGCCAAGTTTCAGTCACATAGCTTTGAAACTGACTGCGTGGCAAAGCTTTATTTAAGGGCATATTTTTATTTGTTTTTAACTTAAAAAATGAATATTTTTTGAACCACAAAAGTCTCCATCTTTTTGAAAGCACCTTAATTTAAGTTATATTTAGGGCAATAAAATGTATGTTCTTAGAAGCTATATCATGGTAGTTAACACTGAGAAAAAATTATACATAAAATTTAACAACAATTACTTTATATTATTAAATAATTTAAAAAGTTATTAAATTTTTATTTTAGTAGATACATTAAAATACTATTCAACAATATCAACACCAGAAGGGAATGGTGAGTTTTCCCTGAGCAGCTGGGTGAGTTTAGCTGTGTAGGCTTCAGAGGTCCGTTGTGATTACAGCTTATCGACATTTAGCTTTCGACGTGTACTAGTACGTGAGGCATGTGCCACACTGAGCCGCGTGCGTTCTTTGGCTGCAACAAGGTGATGATCCGAGTCTATGTTGGCAACTAGAACACTCGATGAGTGCCTTCCGTCGATCACAATATGATCAATCTGGTTTCGCGTTAGTTGATCAGGGGATTTCCAGGTCGCCTTATGGATGTCACGATGTTTAAACCTAGTACTACTTATGACCATGTTCCTGCCCGCGGCAAAATCTATTAGCCTCTCTCCGTTACCGGAGGTTGTTTCATGAAGGCTAAATCGGCCGACTGTCGAGCCAAAAACTTTTTCTCTCCCAATTTTAGTGTTAAAGTCGCCAAGCACGATCTTTATGTCGTGATCGGGGCAGCTCTCATGTAATTGTTCCAGGCGCTCATAGAATTCGTTTTTTATCGAAGCGCCCTTGTCTTTCGTTGGGGCGTGTGCACAGATAAGACTAATATTAAAATATTTAGCCTTAAGTCTGAGTGCGGCTAGTCGCATGTCCACTGGAGTGAAACTGATGATAGAGCGACGAAGTCTTGCACTGACTGTAAAGCCGCATCCAAACTCATGCTTGGAAGCATGCCCGCTGTAGTAAATTTCCCAGGGTGCATTAGTTGTTGATGTTCTTTTCACCATGCTCCTCTGTCCAATCCATCGCATTTCCTGATGTGTGGTAACGTCCGATGAATATTTCTCATGAACATTCACCAACTGGATATCAGCACCTTCTCTGTTGAGGGTGCGAACATTCCAAGTGTAGTAAAAGAAGAAGTTCTTTATTCATAGAACAATAAAATATATATATAGGCATGGCATTTTGTCCGTTTGCCTTAAATTTAAAATTATACAATTCACATAAATATAAATATAAAACTAGAGCTACCGGAACGCCCTTCCTTCAGAGTTACACCACCTACCTTCCCCGCTCGTCGCGAGATAGTAGATCTTTCACTCTTCAGGATGAAGTCCCCGGCTCCACTAATTAATATAAAATCAGATTCAAATTTCAGATTTCTCTTTTAGAACGCTTCCTGCAGGATTCTTGACCTGTATTTATGAGCATCCTGCAGGTATTTTGCCAACACACTGGACTGACTCTCTTTCCAGGTGTTCGGGTCGGTTAGGTCTAGATTTACATTGTGTTCCGAGGCCAATTCTGTCCATTTTTGGAAGCACTGCGATGCCGACGCTATCAGTGCAGACGCTACAATTTTCGGGAACCTGTCAGCTGATAGAGACATAATTTTATTCATATATTTAAAATGCGCTTTTATTGTGTAATGGAACATCTCAGGTAGGCCTGTCTCCAAATGGTAGAAAATCTTTTCTTAACAATTTTTCGGCATCTTCGTATGACTCCCATCCCCAAACTTCTGCAGCATAGCACATGATGGATCTTGCCGTGGCCTGAAACTTTTTGTACTTTGTTCTCGCGCTTACATTTTTCTTTTTCATTAAGGCTTTCCATGTGCTGTTCAGTGTTCTTTTGGACTCAGTCAGGACTATAGTCAGGTGGTCTATCTGATTCTGGTATTCCCCGGAGGGCGACACCCAGGACACTTTGTGTGCGGTTTTATGCTGGAATATGGTTCCGCCAATTACCAGTTGGTTCGCTGAGCAAAATTTTGCAAAGCGGACTCCGTTTTCGTTGCGGTCGCCGACTCCGTGCTTTCCCATTATATGTACGATCTAATCGTATATACTTACAAACATATTTCCGGACTGCACTGTTGAACGTCGTGTTTCCTTTTATTTTATTTCCACATTTTGTATGCTTGTAAAAATGTTCATTCATTTAATCAGGGTATTAACGCAAGCTCGATTAATGTTGTATATGGGTCATTCTTTTAAAAACCGAACAGTTAAAAAACTCACCATTTTTGATTACAATATAAAAACAAGAAAGAAAGTACGTCAAGCCCGACTATAACATACTCTGTACCCTTACACTCGCATTTGCTCAGGAGTCAAACGGCCAGTTAACACCCCGCACACAACGCGGTGGGCTCTCTAAGTTTCTCTCTCTCTCTCTCTCTTTCTCTCTCGCACTAAGATTGCCTGTGTTGAACGGTTAGGGGTATGTTGCTGTGGTTATTGGTGGGGGGGTGGGTTGTGTTAAGTGGCCGTTTTTTGCCCATAACTTGAGTATCGTTCATCCGATCTTTATCATTCCTTCAGCAAATCGATAAATAATTTTGTTTACAAGGTATCTCTAGAAGGTACAAACGATCTATCTCCAAAACTGTAGGAGATATGAAGTTTTTTCCAAATTGCGGGGGCGGGAGGGGGCGTGGCAATAATTGAAAATAAACTTGATCTGCCTGCAAGTATAAGGAATATATGTCCCATACATGTCAAACCTCTATCTCTTACCATCTCTGAGATCTCTTCGTTCATACGGACGGACGGACAAACGGACGGACGGACGGACGGGCAGACGGACATGGCTATATCGACTCGGCTGTTGATGCTGATCAAGAATATATATACTTTATAGGGTCGGAAACGATTCCTTCTCCCAGTTACATACTTTTGCACAAACTTAATATACTCTATGTACCTTCGGTACAGAGTATAAAAACCGAAATTAGATCTCGACATGCCCACCAAAACGTAATTTGCAGTTTCGCAAAAAAAATTTTGTTAATTTTATAAACAAATTCAAAAATCGTCAAAAACGGAAAAATGAAAAAAAGGGTTTTTTAAAAACTGGGTTTCTCAGGCTTGGCTTATCGGACAGGTCTCGTGTTGATATTGCTGAAGAGTATTTTAATGTATCTACTAAAATAATAATTTAATAACTTTTTAAATTATTTAATAATATTAAGTAATTGTTGCTAAATTTTATATATAAGTTTTTTTCAGTGTTAACCACCATGATATAGCTTCTAAGGATATACAATTTATTGCCCTAAGCCAGGGCTTAGTCCCGAAACGAATTTCGGTTCCGATACTGACTGATACTCGGTTAAAGGTTCCATATCGGCTTTCAACTAATTTCGGTTTTCAGTTCGATACGGTACCCGGATTTTTATTTCGGTATACCGGTACGTACCGGTATAAGTAGTACTTATATATAATATTATACAAATTAAATACTTAGATAAAGCTAATCCATTTTATTCCTGAGTAATAAAACGAGTCAAAATTCAATTCAATTGTGGTCGAGTCCATACAACATCTTAGCAGATTCATTATAAATTTTACGCCAGAGAATAGTCGTTCTACTCTTACCTGCGTAGCTGGAACAGAATGCAAGACTTTTGATATTACACACAATTGTGGGAACTTTGTGGATGATTTTGACCATCAGTTAAGAATGTTTTCATGGTTTCGAACACATTTAAGTGTGAAAATGTCAATGGTATCCAGAAGCTTATTTTTTTACACAATTCATGTATTTTTATCACCAAGTTTCTTTTCCTGCAATATCATATATGCCTCAACTTCGTCGGCGCTTTTAGATGAACTAGTATTAGAACTGAATTCATCATTAAGCAGTGATTGATCAGCAACCGACGAAATTTGTGCATTAATATTTATTAAAAGATTGATTCAAAGTCAATTTTTTTGCTCAGTACTTAGCTTTACGTTATAACTAAGGTTACAAAATATGCCACAAAACAAGGACTGATTTCAAAACGAAAAAACCCTCGCTTTCTTTGAACAAACGTGTTCGATAGAGAGGACGAGTTTTTTCATATTTCCAATTTGCAGTGTATCCAAATGTAAAATAAAAACGAGAGCGTAAGTTAAAGTCGGCTCTAACCGACTTCGATATACCCGTTACTCATGGAAAGATATGTTTAATAGCCTTCCTGAGTGCCGACTTTTTAACTCGGCTATTTATCATCCGATCTTAATGAAAATTTCAGGGCTTATAGATGTTGCGAATATAAATGTAAGTTTTGAATTTGAGATCGATATCTCAAAAATTGTTGGAGTTACTCAATATTTTTTATTGTGGGGGCGGGGGTGGGCGTGGCAAAAATATGAAATAAACTTGATCTGCGTGCAAACAATAGGAGTCTACATTTCAAATTTGGTTGCTCTAGCTCTTCTAGTCTCTGAGATCTAGGTGTTCATACAGACAGACTGACGGACGGACAGACGGACATGGCTATATCGACTCGGCTGTTGATGCTGATCAAGAATATATATACTTTATATGGTCGGAAATGAATCCCTCAACCTGTTACATACATTTGCACGACTTTAGTATACCCTTTTTCTGTACGAGTAACGGGTATAATCACCCAAAACTAGATTTACGGCTTAAAGTTTAGTTGTGGCCACCTCCGCTGGTTCTAGTATGCGTACAATTTCGCGAACTGTGTCCCATACTTTCCGGTGCAGAAGAAAGTCGCTATCTGCAGCCGCAAGACTGGAGCAAATGTTGAAGATGTCTTCAGCCAGCAAATATTTTGGCATCCTGACCAAAACTACGATGCGCTCTGTAAAGGTAAAAACCGAAACTGTACCAACGTTTCGGTTTCGTTCCGGTGCTCTCGGTTCCATTAATAACGGTAAACGGTTTTCGGTTCTCAAAAAAAAATTTGTATCGGTTCCGGTTCCGGTTCCGGTACGTGATTTGAAACGGTTTATTTCGGATAACGGTTCCGGTTCCCGTTCCGGTATTAAGCCCTGCGCTAAACACAACTTAAATTACGGTGCTTTCAAAAAGATGGAGACTTTTATAGTTTAAAAGATATTAATTATTAAAGTTATAAACAAATAAAAACATACCCATAAAGAAAAATTTCTCACGCAGTCAGTTTTAAAGCTATTTGATTGAAACTTAGCACACGTGGCTTATATTTATCAAGCTTTTCAAAAATGTCAACATCACGCATATCGGACGTCTATATCATATAGCTGCCATAGGAAGTTGATATTTTTGAAAAGCTTGATAAATATAAAGCTTAATTGCCAAGTTTCAGTCACATAGCTTTGAAACTGACTGCGTGGCAAAGCTTTATTTAAGGGCATATTTTTATTTGTTTTTAACTTAAAAAATGAATATTTTTTGAACCACAAAAGTCTCCATCTTTTTGAAAGCACCTTAATTTAAGTTATATTTAGGGCAATAAAATGTATGTTCTTAGAAGCTATATCATGGTAGTTAACACTGAGAAAAAATTATACATAAAATTTAACAACAATTACTTTATATTATTAAATAATTTAAAAAGTTATTAAATTATTATTTTAGTAGATACATTAAAATACTATTCAACAATATCAACACCAGAAGGGAATGGTGAGTTTTCCCTGAGCAGCTGGGTGAGTTTAGCTGTGTAGGCTTCAGAGGTCCGTTGTGATTGCAGCTTATCGACATTTAGCTTTCGACGTGTACTAGTACGTGAGGCATGTGCCACACTGAGCCGCGTGCGTTCTTTGGCTGCAACAAGGTGATGATCCGAGTCTATGTTGGCACCTAGAACACTCGATGAGTGCCTTCCGTCGATCACAATATGATCAATCTGGTTTCGCGTTAGTTGATCAGGGGATTTCCAGGTCGCCTTATGGATGTCACGATGTTTAAACCTAGTACTACTTATGACCATGTTCCTGCCCGCGGCAAAATCTATTAGCCTCTCTCCGTTACCGGAGGTTGTTTCATGAAGGCTAAATCGGCCGACTGTCGAGCCAAAAACTTTTTCTCTCCCAATTTTAGTGTTAAAGTCGCCAAGCACGATCTTTATGTCGTGATCGGGGCAGCTCTCATATAATTGTTCCAGGCGCTCATAGAATTCGTTTTTTATCGAAGCGCCCTTGTCTTTCGTTGGGGCGTGTGCACAGATAACTCATCTTTGTTCTTAACTATGCCCACTGCAAACACTTTTAGGTGATGGCCACCTGATGGCAGTGACGCTCAATCTCTTTAAGGCGATTAATCAACGATTGCAGCTCCTCGGCATTGCACATAAACTCCACAATCGTGATACGCTCCCCGCTGCTTTGACGATAATTGCCCAAATTGATATAGAAATGCGGCACTCCGGTGCTGCAGTCCGAGGTAGAGGATTTCACATCGCAGGCAATGCGCCATTGGACATCGGTGATGTGAGGGAACGTGTGACCCAATTGCAAATGACGCAAAACCAAATCCTTGCGATTGTCCTCAAACACACGGGTCAGTTCGTCCACAGCTGTGGCGTGTAGGCACAGCAAGGACTCCAGCAGTTGGCGCAGATGCAGGCCATCCCACAAATGTTTGGTGGCCAGTGCGTTCACCCTGTTCACCCACGGCATATTCACTTTGTTTGGCACAGGCCGCATTCGAGGCATAGATTTCAGGCACAGGGGCTATAATGGCATCTGGATGGAGTGTTAATTTTAGCGAGTTGGCTATCAGGATTTTGGTCAGATTGGGGCTGAGTGTGGTGCCCAGATTTTGAGGCCGGCCACCACAGTGGCAGAGAGCAAATTGCCAGCTGTGGAGTCCAGTTCCATGACCAGTTTCGGTTCAAAGTTGATAAGACTAATTGATAAGACTAATATTAAAATATTTAGCCTTAAGTCTGAGTGCGGCTAGTCGCATGTCCACTGGAGTGAAACTGATGACAGAGCGACGAAGTCTTGCACTGACTGTAAAGCCGCATCCAAACTCATGCTTGGAAGCATGCCCGCTGTAGTAAATTTCCCAGGGTGCATTAGTTGTTGATGTTCTTTTCACCATGCTCCTCTGTCCAATCCATCGCATTTCCTGATGTGTGGTAACGTCCGATGAATATTTCTCATGGACATTCACCAACTGGATATCAGCACCTTCTCTGTTGAGGGTGCGAACATTCCAAGTGTAGTAAAAGAAGAAGTTCTTTATTCATAGAACAATAAAATATATATATAGATAGGCATGGCATTTTGTCTGTTTGCCTTAAATTTAAAATTATACAATTCACATAAATATAAATATAAAACTAGAGCTACCGGAACGCCCTTCCTTCAGAGTTACACCACCTACCTTCCCCGCTCGTCGCGAGATAGTAGATCTTTCACTCCTCAGGATGAAGTCCCGGGCTCCACTAATTAATATAAAATCAGATTCACATTTCAGATTTCTCTTTTAGAACGCTTCCTGCAGGATTCATGACCTGTATTTATGAGCATCCTGCAGGTATTTTGCCAACACACTGGACTGACTCTCTTTCCAGGTGTTCGGGTCGGTTAGGTCTAGATTTACATTGTGTTCCGAGGCCAGTTCTGTCCATTTTTGGAAGCACTGCGATGCCGACGCTATCAGTGCAGACGCTACAATTTTCGGGAACCTGTCAGCTGATAGAGACATAATTTTATTCATATATTTAAAATGCGCTTTTATTGTGTAATGGAACATCTCAGGTAGGCCTGTCTCCAAATGGTAGAAAATCTTTTCTTAACAATTTTTCGGCATCTTCGTATGACTCCCATCCCCAAACTTCTGCAGCATAGCACATGATGGATCTTGCCGTGGCCTGGAACATTTTGTACTTTGTTCTCGCGCTTACATTTTTCTTTTTCATTAAGGCTTTCCATGTGCTGTTCAGTGTTCTTTTGGACTCGCTTAGTTTTAAATTAATGTGCTGTTTGAAAGACATGTTTGAAGATAGCGTCACTCCAAGATATTTAAAACGTTATACCGTTTCTAGTTCAATATTGTCAAGTGTCCATTTCTCATCTCGCGCCAGCCTCCCTCGGCCATCTCGAATTACCATTGCTTTCGACTTATCCGTGTTGATTACCAGTCCCCATTTTAGGCAGTATCTTTGCACTTCATTAATCATCTCCTGTAGCATCTTTGGTGATTCAGCGAGGATGACCATGTCGTCTGCGTACATTAGGATTTTGAAAACATTTCCGGCAAATTGCGCTCCGCCTTGCAGTTCAGTGGAGATATCATTTACAAATAAGGAGAACAAAAGAGGCCTAATAATACACCCCTGCTTGACTCCAAGTTTTTTTTGAACCAGGGCGAAAGATTAGATCCATCCCACACTGCCGTTTCATTTTTCTCATAAAGGCTTTTTAAAACTTGTGGTATCTTTGTCGAGATGCCTATATCCGCTAGCTTAAAAAACAGGAGTTTCCTGTCTACTGAGTCAAATGCTGCTTTAAAATCAATAAAAAACAGGTATAGTTTTTTGTTTGTCCTCAGAAAGTCCCTGCATACCGAAGTCAACACGAAGATGCTGTCTATCGTGGAATACTCTTTCCTAAACTCAGATTGATTTTCGTTTAATATTTGGTGTTCATCCAGATACGAGTTTATCCGGGATAAGATAACTGACGTAAATGTTTTCAGCAAAGTATTTAAAAAAGAGATGCCTCTGTAATTGCTCACTTCTTCAGGGTTGCCCTTTTTAAAGATTGGGTAAATTATGTTCTTCTGAAAACTCTTAGGTACACATCCGGTGTTCAAAATTGCATTAAAAGAATCAGTTAATTGCACCAAAAATCACTCTGAAGCGAGCAGCAGAGATTCCGCGGGGATTCTATCTTCTCCTGGCGCTTTTCCCACTTTATTTTGTCTTATGGCAAGGCGCACTTCTGCAATTGTAAACGGTCTGTCCATTTCTGCTCTCTCGACAATCGGTAAATCCATAACATGCGGTTCCTCTATTTCTCTGTAAAGCAGGCCTTTAAAATATTCCGCTAAGTTCTCAGACGTGACGTTTATACCTCGTTTTTCGATTGAGCCGTTTATTTTTCTCACCATCTTCCAAAAATTTTTGCTATCGTTTATATTATCGAGAGCCATCTGTAGATATAGATAGTAGTAACGCTGCTTCTCTGCTCAAAGTGGTTTGTAATTCTTATTCTCTCTTAGATAGCTTGCTTTACTTTCCGATGTATAGTTGCGCGACACCTGTCTCAGCCAGTGCATTGAAAGTTTTCTTGCTTTTTCACAATCATTATCGTACCAGGGTTCTTTTGCTTCTTGGCTTTTGCTGCTTCAGTAATGCAATCAGTTTAACGCTGTATGCAATTTTCAGACTGGTTTGTGGGCGAGCAGTTCATAATGCGGTCTAATCTCCGACTGTACTCCTCCTTGAAACTTGCCATCCATCTCAGCTTTGGTAGTAGTTTGTTGGTCTCAACTTGTGTGTGTGCGCTTATACACGCTTCTATTTCTATTGGCATATGATCCGCAAACAGTTCCTCTGTTACCTTGAAATCTCTTACGTGGTTATGCCGTTCTCCCTGAATCATGCAGTAATCAATGGTTGTGCAAGCCTGGCCGCGAATAAAAGTAAATTTGCCTTCTGAGTCACTTTGCGATCTGCCATTGAGCACTAACAGATTAAAAGATTCTCCCAGCTCCATAGTTCTTGTTCCTTTTGTGTCCTTTGTTTTGTCTTTTGCTGCTCTCCGTGTGGCTGACCAAACGCTTTAAATGTCCTCTTCTGTTAGCACTTGCTGTTCTCCTATTCTACCATTTAGGTCGCCAACTAGAATGATATTTTGCATTCCTGCTTGTAGAAGAAAGTCGTAGATCTGCTCATAATCATCTGACCATCTTGTGCAGTTGAGGTAAGTGGGTATAATACATAGCTTCTCTCGAGGCCCGTGAATTTCTACAACTACTCTGTTGCAAATATTTTTAAAAGTGCTATTCACCTTGCATTTGAAATCTTTATGTATACCATAAAGGCAGCCTCCACTTGCACGCCCTCTTTCCGCCATCCTTACTGCCGGTATCCAGTAGAGATCGAAATTCTGGAAATAATGCTCATGGTTTTCTGTGTTGTTTTCAATAAACGTCTCAAATAGGAAGAAGATCTGATATCTGTTAACCATTTTGAAAAAACTGTTTTGTATTAGCTTACTTTTAAGCCCTGCGATATTATAAGAGACAATCCTAAGCGTAATATTATGTGTATTTTCTAAACTTATACTATCTTGGGTGGGAGCTTGGTTTATGGCATTTCTACTGTTTTTTTTGTACCCGGGCCCGACTAAGCAGCGCTGCGAATGTTACCGGCCACAATGCACTGCCGTATAAATCTCTTAGCATTGGTTCTGCAGGTTGCCCTTTATGTACGCTATTTTTAGCGACGTCGAAATGGTACCATTTTCCATCCACATTAATTTCATCGCTTCTTACGAAAATTTTAAATCTGCCATTCAACGAAACCAAATCTTTTTTTAACTGCATTAGTACAGTCTTATGCTCTTGCTTTTCTACGCTGAGGTCTTTTTCAATAAAAATTTTCGAACCCGATAGAAATTTGCCGTTCTTAAGCAAAGCGTTCACCATTGAGGAAGTTTCCAATTCCGCAATAAATCCAACATTATTGCCTTTTTCAAAAATGATCCGTGTGTCTCTTACGTTGGCGTCTGGTATCTTCAGTTTAGTGCGGAGTAGCTCTCCAACACCATCTGCGATGCATGTTGTTTCTGGATGCCTTTGACAATCAGGTTTTTATTTCTGCTCTGATCAGAGAGTCTCTTCACTTCTTTCCGGTCATTGCTCCTTCCCCTTTAAGCTGCTCAGTTTCTTCTTTTAATTTTTTGCGAGACTCCACCTAGTTGCTTCTTTAACTCCCCTATATCGTCCTTTGTTGCCAGTTTATCCGTCATGAACGCCAGTTTTGAGTCGAAATTTTTTCCCATTTCCATAATCGCTAGCATGATATGCTTGTTTTCCACCATGACTTCGCTCGACAGTTCCATGCATTTTCGTTTTTCAGGCTGCACGTTCTTGCTTGATGAAATTGGCGTAATAGTTGCCGATTCACTTGGCGCGCGATTTAATGCCACTGAGGAATCGGACACGGGTGATCTGCCTCCAAACAATGCCGTAATTTTTGTTTAATTTATTCCCACTTTTAGTAGTAACTTCTGTGTGTGTATCTTATCCGTGTGATCAACTTGTTTGATTTGTTTTTGTATTTGCCGCGGGGGCTGCCGTCATTCCAAGTGCATATCCTCAAATCGTGGTCCTTAAAACGTTTGCGTGGGTCGTCGTCAGAGGGGGTCAGTATCAGAGGCATTGTTGTCGCAGTTTTCATTGGTGGAGTTTTTTTGACGGCGGTAGGTATAAAGCCCGACGCACCAACCCTATATATTGTACCCTGTAGGGAGGGCTCGCCGCTCACGTTAGCCAGAAGCTTTGCGGATGCAAAGCGTTCTGTCTTGTTGAGGACCTCGTAGAGACCTTCAATATTTTTTTTTTTTTTTAGCTTTTTTAAGCATTTATTGAATCTTCTCTTAATGAGACTAACAATAATTTTTCAAATCTTAATCTAGAAACAATTGTACAACCATCCCCTATTGGAGCTAGTTTATGTTCTGCGGCCCTTTAATTCAGTCGCTGGGTTGGTAGGTCTTTTCTTCGGAGGCGAGAATGCGTTGCTTGCAGGGTGAGAGATTGTGCAAGTTCATTAGGGTGGGCTAGAAGCTTTTCAGAATATTTGCGCTTTAGTTGCTGTATTTCAGTTTCGACCAATGGGATCCTCAGGTCGTTGTGGATACACTCGTTGCGAATGTATCATGGCGCTCCAGTGAGTGTTCTAAGAATTCTTGATTGAGATCTTTGAAGGATGTCCACACTGTTCGCACAAGCATTTCATCCATAGCTGTGAGCCATAAGTCCAGACAGGCTTTATGATGCTTTTATGCAGTAAGACTTTATATTCCAGTTTTAGAGGGGAACGGGAGTTAATTAGCCAGTGAAGGCTTAGCCTTATTTGAAGTTTTTTCGAGTCTATGTGTTTGCGCCAAGTGAGCCTTCTGTCGAGGTGGACACCAAGGTAAACAACATCGTTTGATTGTGGTATCATAGTCGCGTTGAGGGTTATCTGTGGACAGGTGCTTCTGATGAGTGTGAACGTCACGTGCTTACACTTTTGCTCGTTAATTTTTATGCGCCAGTTGGCCAGCCACTCCTCCACGTGTGCTAGGTGGCTTGCGAAAAGTCTTGTTGCGGTAATTGGACATCGTGATCTGCTTAGAATTGCCGTATCATCCGCAAAAGTGGATTTTGTTAGTCGGGGGTCTGTTGGGATGTCGGCAGTGTACAATACATACAGAAAAGGACCGAGAACGCTACCCTGTGGCACTCTGGCTCCAATGGTGAACTCTTCTGTTGTGTACTCATTTTGGCGAACAGAAAAAACTCTGTTGCTGACATAACATTCTAAGAGTTTGTGTGTATTTGGAGGAAGCAGTGTCCTAATTTTTCTTATCTGTGCACACGCCCCAACGGAAGACAAGACGAATTCTATGAGCGCCTGGAACAATTATATGAGCGCTGCCCCGATCACGACATAAAGATCGTGCTTGGCGACTTTAACGCTAAAATTGGGAGAGAAGGAGTTTTTGGCTCGACAGTCGGCCGATTTAGCCTTCATGAAACAACCTCCGGTAACGGAGAGAGGCTAATAGATTTTGCCGCGGGCAGGCACATGGTCATAAGTAGTACCAGGTTTAAACATCGCGACATCCATAAGTCCCCTGATCAACAAACGCGAAATCAGATTAATCATGTTGTGATCGACGGAAGGGACTCATCGAGTGTTCTAGACGTGCGTGCGATTCGAGGTGCCAACATAGACTCGGATCACCAACTTGTAGCAGCCAAAGTGCGCACGCGGCTCAGTGTGGCACATGCCACGTTCTAGTACACGTCGAAAGCTCAATGTCGATAAGCTGCAATCACAACGGACCTCTGATGCCTGCACAGCTAAACTCACCCAACTGCTCAGGGAAAACTCACCATTCCCTTCTGGTGTACGCGAACAGTGGAATCATATATCACACTCCATGAGTACGGCTGCCAAGGAGATACTCGGATACGACAGGCACCCTCTAAAGCAGACTTGGTATGATGAGGCGACTGCAGAGAAAGACGCTGCCTACAGGAGAACTCTGCAGTCGGGAGCAACGCGGGCTGTTAAAGAGCAATACCGAAAGAAAAGGAGAGAGGAGAAGCGCCTTTTCAGAAGGAAAAAGAATGAGCGAGAAAGGCGCATGCGTGAGGAAGTCGAGATGCTATTCGGCATGGGTGAAACTCGAAAATTCTATCGAAAGATTAGACGACTTACCGAAGGTTTCAAACCCGGAGTCACACAATGCAAGGACGAAAATGGAAATCTGGTCACAGATCCGCAAGTGGCGCTTGACAAATGGAGAAGCTATTTCGCCAAACTGCTGGGAGACGACAACGAACAAAATACCGCCTCTGGAGTAGTAGCGACGCCACCAATCGACAACATAGAGATAGGCCCACCGGACCATCACGAAGTCTGTGTAGCCATAAAAAGGCTTAAGAACAACAAATCAGCAGGTGCAGATGACCTGCCAGCTGAACTGTTTAAGGCTGGAGGCGAGGAGTTGGTAAGGTGCATGCACCAACTCATCAGCAGAATATGGTCCGACGGGAGCATGCCCGAAGAATGGAGTCTAAGTGTAATGTGCCCACTTTTTAAAAAAGGAGACCCTGCAGCTTGCGCCAACTACCGTGGGATCAGTCTCCTTCCCATCGCATATAAGATTCTGTCGTGCATTATTTGTGAACGTCTAAAGCCGCTTATTAGCACACTGATCGGACTTTATCAGGGTGGCTTCAGACCTGGTAACTCCACCACAGACCAGATATTCACATTACGACAAGCCCTGGAGAAGACCTATGAGAGAAATATCAAAACCAACCATCTTTTTGTTGATTATAAATCATCCTTTGACACACCGATAAGGTCAAGGTTCTTTGAAGCCCTGTCTACCTTTGGTATACCAGCAAAGTACGTTCCACTTTGCATGATGACGTTGAGAAGCACTCGAAGCTCCGTCAAAATAGGAAAGAACCTCTCCGAACCATTTGATACCAAGAGAGGTTTTAGGCAGGGTGACACCCTATCGTGTAACTTCTTTAATCTCCTGATGGAGCATATACTGCGCCAGTGCCCAAATGCCAACAGATCGGGCTCATTTCTTTATAAATCTATCTAATGCTACTCGCATACGCCGATGATATTGACATTATCGGCAAAAACGAACGGGTGATAAGCAGGGCGTTTTGAGAGATTGAGAAGCAGTCTAAACTGATGGGCTTAGCGGTAAACGAGGACAAGATGAAGTACCTAGTATCCACGGAAAAGAAGTCAACGCGTCTTGGACAATTTGTTACTATGTTGGAGTCCAACTTTGAGGTTGTAGGGGATTTTTTCTACCTCGGGACGATGATTACCGGCGACAACAACATCAGCCTGGAGATCCGAAGGAGAATTACTCTTGGAAACCGATGCTACTACGGGCTCAGTAGGGAGTTCAAGAGCAGAGCCTTTTCTCAAGGAACAAAAATAGCGCTATACAAGTCGCTCATAATCCCAGTCCTGCAATACGGCGCAGAAGCATGGACAATGATGGCAGCGGATGAGGAGGCGATTGGCGAATTTCGAGCGAAAAATCCTTCGGAGGATATATGGACCTTTAAAAGTGGGCGATGGATACCGCATTCGAATGAATCACGAACTGTATGAGCTCTATAAGGACATCAGTCTAGTCAAGCGCATTAAGCAACAGCGGCTGCGCTGGTTAGGACATGTAATCCGGATGGATGAAGAAGCACCAGTAAAAAAAACGTACAAAGCGAAGGCAGCTGACTTTGGAGGACAAGGCAGGAGGGGTCGCCCACCACTAAGATGGGATGATCAAGTGCGGAAAGACATTTCCAACCTTGGTGTGAACAACTGGTGCCAGCTCGCACAATGCAGAAGCGAGTGGAGGGCAATCATTGCAGAGGCCAAGACCGTCAAGCGGTTGTGATGCAACATCGGGCCAATAAAGAAGAAGAAGTGTCCTAATTTTATATATAAGCCCGTCCAACCAAACGCGGTCAAACGCTTGGGCAACATCTAGGAAAATGGCAGAGCAGTATTCGTGGTGCTCATACGCAGTCCGAATATCTGAAGTTAAACGATTGAGTTGCTCAATGGTCCCGTGTTTTGCTCGGAACCCAAATTGATGTGAAGGAATTATATTTTGTGCATGGGTATCAATTTTGCGAAGTAAGATCTTCTCAAATACTTTTGATAAGCAAGGTAGCAGGCTAATGGGTCTATATGATGACGCTTGTGTTTTATCCTTTCCTGGTTTCTGAATCATTATGATTGTCAATTTCTTCCACTGAATTGGAAAGTATCCACATCGCAGTACGGCATTGAAGATTCTCGAGATGTATGTAATTGCAGGACTTGGAAGTTCCATAATCATTTTAGGCGAAATAAGATCATGTCCTGGTGCTTTTTTGGGATTGAGTTCTGCTATAACGTTTTTCATTTCAAGCGAATGAACTTTGATTGGGTAAGTCTGTGCGGCAGTGGGAATTAGTGGCAGTGCATATGCATTGGTTGGTGGATTCGGTTGGAAAACATTTCTTAAGTGAAGGGCAAAGACATTTGCTTTTTCTTCGTCGCTGCGGGCCCATTTTCCTCAATATTTGGCTGTTCATTTCTTTAAGCTCTCCGATTGTTATTCTGGATAGAGCGTCTGCGATATGATTATCTTTCCCCTTGAGGTATTCTACAGTAAAATCATATTCTTCTCAATCAAGTCTCATTCGTGTGAGCTTGGAACTTGGACTTTTCATTGAAAATAGATATGGTAACGGCCTGTGGCTAGTTTTAACAAGGAAATGCCTTCCATAAACGTAAGGTCTGAAGTGTTTTATTGCCCAGTGTATAGCAGCTAATTCCAGTTCTGTAGTTGATTTGTTACTTTCACCTTGTGTGAAAGATCTGGATGCATATGCAACTGGGAGTTGCATGCCATTATGTTCTTGAGTTAGTACCGCTCCGCAAGCGTGTTTGCTAGCATCTGTGATTATGCAAAAATTTGTTGCTGAAATCTGGGTACTGCAGTAGTGTCGGTTTCATTAAGGCTTCTCTTAAATCCTCAAATGCATTATTGCATTCTGGAGTCCATTAAAATTTAACGTTCTTTTTACAGTCTCGTTAAGTGGCGTGAATGCTCTGCGAAATTTTGGATAAATCTTCGATAATAGTTACAGAAGGCTACGAATCTACATGCACTATCTGCATCAGTTTGTTTTGGATAATTTTTGATGACGTCATATTTTTTGTCATCTGGAAGAATGCCTTTATCGGTGCATTTGTGACCGAGATAGGTAACTTCGTGCATAAAGAATGAAAATTTTTCTGGATGTAGTTTTAAATTGAATTTGCGACAAAGTTCGAAGACGATTGTCAAATTTTTAACATATGTTGTTCGGAACATCCGATGACTACTAGATCATCCATATAGAGAAATGCTTGCGATGGTTCTAGACCTGAAAATGCTAGTGTCATCATGCACATAAAAGAATTTGGTGCGACTTTAAGTCCATATGGTAATCGCGTGAAGCGATAAGAGCCTGTGCTCGTTGGCAATGATGTCATATTCCTTGACTTTTTATCAAGTTCTATCTGGTGGAATCCAGACTTAAGATCGAGACATGAAAAATATTTAGCTTGACCTAATTGATCAAGAATGTCTTCTATTCTTGGCAGTGAAAACTTTTCCGCTAGTAATTTTTTGTTAATTTGGCGATAATGGTCTATTAAACGCCATCTTTTTTTCGTTGAGATTGGAAGTGATTTCTTGGGTGCCAAGAGAAGTGGGCTGTTATATTCGGATATGGATGGTTCAACTATGCCATCTTTATTTAATTTTTGTACCTGATCGTTTATTTCCTGCTTTTCTGACTCAGCATTTCTGTAGTTTTTTATGTAAACAGGTGTTTTGTCATTCAAACTAAGCAATCTACTTCTACTCTTTATATAAAACAGTTTGTCCTGACTGATTCACTGACTGGCAATCAACGCAAACGGTAAGAGATAGAAGGCTGAAATTTGGACAGGAGTTTCCATTAGTGGTGAAAGTACGTACTAAGACGGGGTTTTGGAAAATTCCAACCGGAAAAGCCGGAAAAGCGTCGGAAAAGTTTGTATGGGGAAATATTTGTTTTTCATCCGATTGATATCTGATATTTGGTTTGTAAGCATAGTACGCGAAATAATTTGACACGTGTTTTCCCGATTTTGGAAAATTCGCCCAGGAGAAAAATGGCCGGTCAATTCTGCTTGCAAAAAACTATTTTTCATCCGTTTGAGTTGAAACTCGGTTTGTAAGGATAGAATACGAAATAATTTGAAATGTGATTTTCCAATGTCGGAAAATCCGCCCCACAGGAGTGAAAATTCCCGGAAAATTCTGCATGCAAGAACTATATTCATCCGATTGGCTTGAAACTCGGTTTGTAAGGATAATATTCATTTATTTATTTATTCAGAGGTAAGTTTAACAATGTTCAGTTAAACACTAATTAAAAATTAATCCAAATTAAAATCCAGCTAATAGCAAACTCTGACCCGGTGGGACTATTTTATTGGCCAATGCCAGCTATGGTCCAGCTCACAGCATAAGTGGTTAGAGTGCGCACTAGCCGTGGAATGAATTAAGGAGTTCATAACGTCTATAATAGAGCCATCTATAGAAAATAGGTGATAGTAGTCGTTGTAAGCAAGGCACAGGCAACAGAAGGGGTCTCGATGAGCATAGTTCGTCAGGCGGGGCGTAAGGTAGATTGGTGTGTATTGTCGAGATGCTCCAAGATCTCTGTTCATAGGGGGGTAGATGGATGGTAGTGTCCCAGTTTAGGCCACGAAGGGCAAAAATCAGAAACTGTTTCTGAACTGATTCGATTTGATCCTGGTAAGTCAGATAATGCGGTGACCAGAGGCATGAACAATATTCCAGATTTGGTCGGACCAGTGATGAGTAAAGGAGTTTGGTGGTGTAGGGATTACTAAATTCTTTTGACCATCTCTTGATAAATCCAAGAACGCTTTTTGCCTTTTTGCAAACCACGGAAATATGACTATTAAAACTCAGATTGGGCTCGAAAAATATACCCAAATCATTCACCTTGTATATGCGAACTAGTGGCCCCAAGCACTTAGAGCATTTAAGTCACTTTGTAGTAGAAGTGGAGAAACTGGATCGTCAAATGACGCGCAAAGCTTGAGATCATCAGCGTACATAAGGGCAGTTGCTAGGATAGAACTTGCGGGATGTCGTTAATGAATAGGTTGAATAACAATGGACCAGGATGACTGCATTGTGGAACTCCAGACTTAAAATGCACACGTTGAAACCGATTGGAAAGGTATGATCTAACCCAGCGGAAAAAGTTGGATGGAAGACCTACTAAACATAATTTATGGTGAAGTAAATTATGATTCACTGAATCAAATTCTTTGCTAAAATCGGTGTAGACGACATCAATTTGTTTACGATGAAAAAGACCCTCATTTACTATTGAAGAAAATTCAAGTAGGTTAGTGGAAACCGAGCGTCGACGTATACAGCTGTGCTGGGATGGACTTAGGATGGGTTGGCAAAAATGTTGTAATTGGGAAGTAATTATATGCTCGAATAGTTTAGGAATTGCAGAAAGCTTACAGATTCCTCTGTAATTGGCTATATCGAACCTGGACCCTTTTTTATGAATTGGAATAATAAACGATTCCTTCCATAATAGGGGGAAATCACCGAGCTCAAGGGATAGATTAAACAGCTTTAGAAGGGGATCGAAAGGGAAATCAGCGCAATATTTAAGGACGCAGCTAGGGACATTGTCTGGTCCAGGTGAAAATTACGGCTTAAGTGCCTTTAAATTAGATAGAATACAACTATGATCCATTATAGGAGGGTGAATGCAGTTAGAGCGACTAATATGGTGAGGGTAAATTGGAGAGACATCGTAGTTCGTATCCGGACGAGCATAGCAGAGCTGGAAAAAGTAGGCAAATAGGCTGGCTATGTCACAATCACTCTCAGAATTGGCATTATTGAAATGAAGTGAAGGGGGGAATTGTGAGGATGGAATTGTGAGGATTTACGTTTAGAGGGGACAAAATCATAGAACTTTTTGGGGTCATTATGAAAGTCTTGCTTACACCTGAGTAGGTAATTGCTATAACATTCCTCATTATGCTGTTCAAATTCAGAACGAGCCACCTCATATTTGGCGAAGTCAGTCTGCGATCCAGAGCGCTTAAATTTTTTAAACAGTCGAGACTTTTTATTTTTTAGGCTAGTCAATTGCCGAGTGAACCATAAAGGAGAGCGAGAAGAAGTAGGAGGATTAGCACGAGGAACGCAGATATTAAAAATTCCAAAAAGAGCGTCATAAAAAGCACAAGAAGCACCGTCTACGTCCCTAAAATGGTCAAGAAAGGACCAGTCGTACTGAGAGAGTGAGAGATTTAGAACAGAGAAGTCTACTTTCTGAAAGCAGAATGCGAGGTGAGGTGGGGACGTCAAGAAAGCAGTGGCGGGCTTAGACACTTCCAAATCAATTAGAAGGGTAGGATGATTTGAGTCTTCGGGAACAGATAATGGAACGGACTTACTGACTGTTGAATAAGATAGATCAGAGGTAAAAACTAGATCCAGAACTTTGTTCTTACAGTTTAGTACAGAGATGATCTGACCAAGCGATAATTCAGCCATGCAGTCCACGAACTCATTACTTTCCAGAGGGTACAGAGTGGTTGGATCATCAGAAATAGTCCAAGATATGTTAGGGAGATTTAAGTCCCCTAGCACCATTAAACGATCCCGGTCACCCAGAAGGGATGACACGTGCTGAATATATGAAGCATGGAGCAGATAAATGGAAGAGTCAGACGCTGGAGGAATATAGGAACAGGAGATATACACTTGATAGGCGTGTAGAGAAACCTTTACGGCTATAAATTTTGCATCACTGCCAGCATTACAGTCGATTAATACAGAGGGCCAATCAGATTTTACAGCAATTAATAATTAATTCACAAAACTAGAAATGCTTTACAATTTTTCCACCACTGCTAAGAAATGAATGAAAACATACCTAACCGGCCGAAGTCAGGCAGTCGTAACCTCTTCGCTGACCTCGACATTCTTAGAAACTAATCGTGGGGTTCCCCAAGGCTCAGTCCTTGGGCCATTATTATTTTCAATCTATGTAAATGACCTACCAAATGTATTGTCCAAATGTAATCTCCAAATGTATGCTGACGATCTACAAATCTATACGAGTCGTCCGGTTAGTGATGTACCTGAGTGTATAACTGTTTTCAATAGTGAACTAGAATTAGTTGGTGAATGGGCTAGGAAAAATGGACTTCACATCAACCCGTCTAAGTCCAAGTACATTGTCATTTTTAAAAATAAGTTTAACACTACCAACTTGCCAAAACTTTAAATAAATAATTCCCTAATTGAATATGTAGATCGTGCTAAGAACCTAGGAATTATTTTTAATTACAAACTCTCATGGAACGATCACATTAATTGTGCAGTCGGTAAAACTTACAGTCAGCTCCGCCAACTCCGATTTGTTAGTAGTTTCATGCCAATAAAGACAAAGCTCATAATTGCAAAAGCATTTCTAACTCCAGCGTTGTTTTATGGGATTGAAGTTTTTGGAAAGTGTGATGCTGTAAGCAGGCAAAAACTTAACGGGGCTTTTAATAATATTGCCAGATTTGTATTTAACAAGAAGCCTACTGACCATATCTCGGCATATGCAGCACAAACCTTTGCACTAGACTTAGATTCCTGGATAAGATTAAGAACATTAATAGCAATTCACAAAATAATAACAACCAGGGAACCAACTTATCTCTACGAATTGTTAAGCTTTGCGGGCTCTGGAAGAACAAATAACCTAATTACAGTCCGGAATAGACTCTCTTGTTATGATACCCACTTCCTTGCATGCGCCGTTCGACTCTGGAATATGATGCCGCACAATATAAAAACAATTAGGAGTGTACCGCTTTTCAAACAAACCTTAACAAACCATTTAAAACAAACATAATATAGACCTATCACATTTAATAAAAAAAAATATAAAATAACAAAAATATTAAATTCCTAAAATAATAGTTTATATGTAACGGTTTCAATAACTATATATATATTTAAAAAATTGTATTCGTTTGATAAAATGTTAATATTTAAGTTAGGTCCAACAACGTCTGTGTTAATATATAATATTGTGTTTTTGTGACTAATGCTAGTATTTTAAGTAACTATGTTTACATTAGCATTAGGAAGAAGTGTAATACATAATAATAATAATAATACACCTCCACCACGTCGGCCAAGGCTATCCTTTCTATAAATTGTAAAACTATCAGTGAGAATTTCACTATTGCAAATATCGGGGCTGAGCCAGGTCTCGCTAAGTGCAATAATGTCAACATCACAAGACACACATTTAGTATAGAGTAAGGCCAGCTTACTTCGAAGCCCGCGAACGTTCTGGTAAAGGAGGGAAAAGGTCGTATTTAGTTTTTTGAGGCTGACGAAATAGGCAAATTGTTGAAACGAGATCTTCGACTGGGCCTAATTACAAATTCGTGAACCACGGAATGTTCAGGCCAGAACGATTGCCCGAGTACTCTATTAAAGAATGCCTCAGGTACTAGAATCTTAAACGAGGTAATATCACGTATGGTTTTAGAGTTAGTTTTTGAGACCACTAGACCAGGTGAGACATTAATTTTAAGCCTTGAACAGATATGGGTCATGACGAGATCTTCCGTTGCCGATGGCACAAGGCGCGAGACAAAAATATATCTTCGAGGAGGAACGGCAGCTAGAGCGTTTGATCCTACTGCAGATAAAACTGTAGGCGCAGCTGCATACACAATATTAGGCATATGGAAGGTAGGCAAGTTGGTTGGGGGACCATTGTTAGGCACTTGAGTAGGAGCTGGACAAGTATCAGCAGAGAAATCTGCAGCCGTGGTTATGACAGTGGTGAGTGATGTGGTGGGCATTTCAGAGTTGCCGAAGTTGCATTGGAGGAATCATCCAGTGAGAGAGCTTCATCCACAACAACGGAAGGGGCATCAACGGCAGACGGCGGATCGTTACTGGAGCATTCATCATCCTCTGGAATTAAGATCAAAGATTTGGGACTATGCATAGACGGACTGCATTCTTTTCTTGTTGGGGAATCGTCCACACTTTTTCGATTGCGAAAATTCGATTCCATAGTTACAAACTTAGTTTGGAGATCCCGAACGACACCATAGACGGATTGGAACTCCAAATCAGTTTGCCGCATAAATATTCGCATATTCGCTGCAATGTCCATGCATTTCCAGCAAGTCCAGGTGAGGCCAATTCCGTCTTTAAGAAGGTCAGCGCTCCGACCACCATATGATCCAAACGGAATACAGTTAGTATGGGCAACGTTAGGGCACAACAAACAATACAGAAAAGACTGACGCGAGGTTATCTTTCTATTGTAATTACAACTTTCTACCCATGCAGCAGCTACCCATTGCACAAAATATTATGCTTATATATATATTGCTTAAGATAGCAACTTCTCTTAAGGGCGCGCAAATGAAACGAACACAATTAGAGCAGTCCAAGAAAGAGAGTGATCTCTTGCTACTAGCTCGACACGCTTTACAATAGCAATAAAGACAATCTCACAGCGAATTTTCAAGCACCGTTATAGCAGGAGTCGATATTGCTAGAGGGAGTATGGGCGCGGGAGCACGAGAGAATTGCAACGACACACTTTGATTGTTACAGAGAGTAATTGGACAAAGCAACTGAGCGCAATTGACCGCAACAACAACAATGCATGGAACCAAAACTGCTAATTTTACTTAAATAAACAAATGCTGGAACTTTTTTTATTATGCTCAGAGCCCGAGGGAGTTTACTACACCACCAATAATGGCAAAGTACATTAATAATGCTCGAAGTCTATTTAATTTAAATAAAATAGGACGAGAACGAGAACGAGAACGATAACGATAACGATGACGATGACGATAACGATGACGATGACGATGACGATGACGATAACGATAACGATAACGATAACGATAACGATAACGATAACGATAACGATAACGATAACGATAACGATAACGATAACGATAACGATAACGATAACGATAACGATAACGATAACGATAACGATAACGATAACGATAACGATAACGATAACGATAACGATAACGATAACGATAACGATAACGATAACGATAACGATAACGATAACGATAACGATAACGATAACGATAACGATAACGATAACGATAACGATAACGATAACGATAACGATAACGATAACGATAACGATAACGATAACGATAACGATAAACGACAAACGATAAACGATAAACGATAAACGATAAACGATAAACGATAAACGATAAACGATAAACGATAAACGATAAACGATAAACGATAAACGATAAACGATAAACGATAAACGATAAACGATAAACGATAAACGATAAACGATAAACGATAAACGATAAACGATAAACGATAAACGATAAACGATAAACGATAAACGATAAACGATAAACGATAAACGATAAACGATAAACGATAAACGATAAACGATAAACGATAAACGATAAACGATAAACGATAAACGATAAACGATAAACGATAAACGATAAACGATAAACGATAAACGATAAACGATAAACGATAAACGATAAACGATAAACGATAAACGATAAACGATAAACGATAAACGATAAACGATAAACGATAAACGATAAACGATAAACGATAAACGATAAACGATAAACGATGGGAAGCGAATGGGAACTGGGTGGAAAGTGGGAGGGTTGTGGGTGGTAACTGAATGGGTACTGTGTGGTAAGTGGGTGGGATGTATGTGGGATGTGGGTGGTATATTGGTTCCATACTGATAAAGGCTATACTGATGGCAGCGCAGTGAAGCGCCACGGGTTTTCTGCTAGTTGTTTATAAAAGTTATTAGCTGATATGGGTTCCGTTTCTAAACCAAATATATCACTGTATCCAGTGCAAAGTTTGATAAGTTTAGATTTAAATTATTTGGGGAATATTAATTTTTATTAATATTTCCCTTGTTCTTGTTTTGGTTTCTTTATTTATTTGAATGATATCATAATCATTAACTGACTCAAACTGTATGTTTTGACTGTCAATTTCTGTGTTGTTCGAAGTGGTACTTATCATGCGAATGTATGCATTATTACTTGTTACTATCGAACTTGCTATTATCATTCCCGGTTGTATCTTCTAATTGGGTACTAAAACCGTTTTTTCACTAGTCTTTAATCTTACTTGTCGTATGACTTCAGATCTAGCGGGTAATAATAGTGAGTCATTTTCGAGTGAGTGACTTATTTGTATTTATTTTTGTTCTCATGAAACGAACTATTTATTTATTTAGTTTATATGTATGTGGGGTTTGGTGACCTGTTTTTTGATTTTAGTCAATGTTACAACTGGCTAGCTCAAGGTCTTCTTTGGTTGATTATAAGCCTTTTTATTATATTATATTAGCCTTTAGTTTATAGTTTAACAATGTTCTGTTTAACGTTAAGAAGGCCTACTTAGGAACGACAATAAATTATCTTTTACTACAAACAAGGAGGAGTGAGATGAGAAAGTATGATAATGCAAGTTACAGTTTAAACAAAGGTTTCGGAAGGGTTCGTAATGAGCGTAGTTTGTTAGGCAAGGCTGTAGATAAATAGGATAAAAATTTCTGGTAACGCGTTGTGGGATAGCAAGACTTATATAAGATAACAAAGCGATAGAGTCGATTACTCCTGACTGGAGTTTATGAATAAAAAGGACACCATGGCAAGTTGTGCGGTCCTTAAGAGAAGGATTCCAGTTTAAGCCTCGAAGAGCGAAAATTAGGAACTGCTTCTGAACCGATTCCAGTTGATCTTGATATTTTTGATAGTATGGAGACTAGACACACGACCCATATTCAAGGATTGGTCTTACCAGGGAAACATACAGTTGCTTAGTGACGTAGGGGTCACTAAATTCCTTTGACCATCGTTTAACGTACCCGAGAACTTCCATTGCCTTGTTTGCGATGACCGCTATATGACTATTAAAACATAACTTGGGTACAAATTGCACACCCAAATCATCCACTCTATCAATTCGTTTCAATGGGATGGTAACAATCATATAATCAAACTCATATGGTTGAATATGACTAAAGGTCATACATTTACACTTGCTGAGATTAAGAGGAAGCCTATTTATCGAGCACCAGGTGTGAAGAGAGCTTAAGTCGGATTGGAGGAGAAGAGGAGACGCCAGGTCATTATACGACAAACAAAGTTTTAGGTCATCGGCATGTGACCTAATGCATATGATTATATGCATATCAATGCATGCGAATGGGATAAAACCTGTGGGATATCGTTTATGAATAGGTTAAATATTAGTGGGCCTAAATGACTTCCTTGGGGAACCCCAGATAGTACATTAATGGAGCTGGATAGTAGAGATTTGAAACGAACTCGTTGAGATCGATCGTTTAGATATGACTTGATCCAGTTGAGGAGGGGGGTTAGGGAAGCCGAGCAAACTCAATTTATGTACTAAAAGCTCATGACTACGGAGTCAAAAGCCTTGCTGAAATCAGTATAAGTACATCAGTTTGCCGCTTATGGACAAATCCATTGTTTATCAGAGTAGTAAATTCCAGTAAATTCGTAGATATTGGGCGATTCTTCATGAAACCATGCTGAGATTTGGATATTACCGAGCGACAATAATGTTGTAGTTGGGAAGTCAATATCTTTTCAAGAAGCTTTTGAATATCCGATAGTTTCAATACACACCTGTAATTTGATATAATTGACTTTGGACCCTTTTTATGAATAGGAATAATGTAGGATTCCTTTCAAAGACTAGGGAAATCTCCCAGTTGAAGAGATAAGTTGAATAGTTTTGCAAACGGCACACATAAAGAGTCGGCACAAAGTTTTAACACACAGCTGGGCACTTTGTCAGGTCCGGAACTGAAAGACGACTTGATAGATCGTAAGCTGAAAAAAACGCTATCCTCATCTACCACAGGGCATACAATGCAGTTGGAATTTGCACTGAATAAGGATAAGTAGTGACCGCATTTTTTGCGATGCAGAATAGCATCGTTGAAAAAATGTTGCATATAGATTGGAAATATCAGAGTCATTATCAGCCGTTACATTATCTAAGGAAAGGGAGGGCGGGAATTGAGAGGATCTTCTTTTAGCATTGACAAAGTTATAGAACTTCTTTGGGTCATCCTGAAAGCTCAACGTTGAATGTGTGAATTTTTTGGTCACAAAATTAGGATATCTTGCTCCTCATGTAAATCTAATGAGCAATTATATTTTCTGATAAAATCAGAGCCTAATATATGTACCATCTGTTGGTATTGAGAAATTTTCTGGTTCTGCGTGGAAATCATGTGGTACTATATACTTGTCTGTAAGTAGTTGTAGAGGTACAAGACCATAAGAAGTAGTTTTTCCTTCTTCAATACCTGCTATATTGCTTATGATGTTAGTGTTTAAGTTTTGATATTCGTTTTGTTGGTGTTTTATCACCGAAATATCTGCTCCTGTATCTAGTAAAAATGAAAGTGTTGTTTCCGTTTCTGAGTTTGGAAGTGTAACTATATTGCTTAGATTGAGATTAAGTGCGTATACCTTTACTGATTGTTGTTGCTCAAGGGGGTTTGAGCGTTTTCCGAATTTGCTGTAGGGATGTTGTGATTATTATTATTATTGTTGTGGTTTTGTCTTCGCCAGTTATTTCGGTTGTTTTGGCCTCTGTAGATGCCATTATTAGCACCACGGCCATGGTTGTTGTAACCGTTGTAATTGTTATTATAATTATTTTGTTGGCTTCCTTGGCTCCCTTGATAACCTCTGCCTCTGTTTCCTGTATTTTGGTAATTACCGCGTGCATTGTGTCCGCGGTGTCCTTTATTTGTGTAATACAGTACGATATCTGTTTTTCCTGTTGCTTCCGTGCAACTATTGACAAATTTTGAGATAGTGTCATTCATATTTGTTAAATTACCTGCCTGCATGATCAGTTTTACTTTATCACTAGAGCAGTTAGATATCCTGGCTTTTACAGCGTTTTGTATACTGTATTTTGAAGCCAGTTCAGGGGTGAGTCCATCATTAATGAATGCTCCCACTAAACTTTTTGAAAGTTGTTCAATTTCTTTTGTGTATTGATTGGCGGTTTTGTTCTTTTGATGGAGATTCATAAGTTTTGTTTTAAGAACTTCAACAGACTCTCCTTTAACATGTGATCTTCTACTGGGGTTATTTTAGGCCGTCCTCCTTTGCTGCAGTTAAAACATTCTTGAACTCAGCTGTTCTCCTACGCGTTTCGGCTAGCTTTTGCTGCCTTCTTCAGGGAGTCTGTTTTTATTTGGGACAATACATACATACATCAATACACATATTCACTACATATATATAAATTTAGCGATAGCGATAGCGATAGCGATAGCGATAGCGATAGCGATAGCTAACGATAACGATAACGATAACGATAACGATAACGATAACGATAACGATAACGATAACGATAACGATAACGATAACGATAACGATAACGATAACGATAACGATAACGATAACGATAACGATAACGATAACGATAACGATAACGATAACGATAACGATAACGATAACGATAACGATAACGATAACGATAACGATAACGATAACGATAACGATAACGATAACGATAACGATAACGATAACGATAACGATAACGATAACGATAACGATAACGATAACGATAACGATAACGATAACGATAACGATAACGATAACGATAACGATAACGATAACGATAACGATAACGATAACGATAACGATAACGATAACGATAACGATAACGATAACGATAACGATAACGATAACGATAACGATAACGATAACGATAACGATAACGATAACGATAACGATAACGATAACGATAACGATAACGATAACGATAACGATAACGATAGCGATAGCGATAGCGATAGCGATAGCGATAGCGATAGCGATAACGATAACGATAACGATAACGATAACGATAACGATAACGATAACGATAACGTTAATTTAACTTGGTGGTATGTGGTCGTGAATTGGATGGGAACTGTGTTGGAAGTGGGTGGTTAGTGTGTGGGAAGTGAGTTGTGTGTGGGTGGGAAGCGAATGGGAACTGGGTGGAAAGTGGGAGGGTTGTGGGTGGTAACTGAATGGGTACTGTGTGGTAAGTGGGTGGGATGTATGTGGGATGTGGGTGGTATATTGGTTCCATACTGATAAAGGCTATACTGATGGCAGCGCAGTGAAGCGCCACGGGTTTTCTGCTAGTTGTTTATAAAAGTTATTAGCTGATATGGGTTCCGTTTCTAAACCAAATATATCACTGTATCCAGTGCAAAGTTTGATAAGTTTAGATTTAAATTATTTGGGGAATATTAATTTTTATTAATATTTCCCTTGTTCTTGTTTTGGTTTCTTTATTTATTTGAATGATATCATAATCATTAACTGACTCAAACTGTATGTTTTGACTGTCAATTTCTGTGTTGTTCGAAGTGGTACTTATCATGCGAATGTATGCATTATTACTTGTTACTATCGAACTTGCTATTATCATTCCCGGTTGTATCTTCTAATTGGGTACTAAAACCGTTTTTTCACTAGTCTTTAATCTTACTTGTCGTATGACTTCAGATCTAGCGGGTAATAATAGTGAGTCATTTTCGAGTGAGTGACTTATTTGTATTTATTTTTGTTCTCATGAAACGAACTATTTATTTATTTAGTTTATATGTATGTGGGGTTTGGTGACCTGTTTTTTGATTTTAGTCAATGTTACAACTGGCTAGCTCAAGGTCTTCTTTGGTTGATTATAAGCCTTTTTATTATATTATATTAGCCTTTAGTTTATAGTTTAACAATGTTCTGTTTAACGTTAAGAAGGCCTACTTAGGAACGACAATAAATTATCTTTTACTACAAACAAGGAGGAGTGAGATGAGAAAGTATGATAATGCAAGTTACAGTTTAAACAAAGGTTTCGGAAGGGTTCGTAATGAGCGTAGTTTGTTAGGCAAGGCTGTAGATAAATAGGATAAAAATTTCTGGTAACGCGTTGTGGGATAGCAAGACTTATATAAGATAACAAAGCGATAGAGTCGATTACTCCTGACTGGAGTTTATGAATAAAAAGGACACCATGGCAAGTTGTGCGGTCCTTAAGAGAAGGATTCCAGTTTAAGCCTCGAAGAGCGAAAATTAGGAACTGCTTCTGAACCGATTCCAGTTGATCTTGATATTTTTGATAGTATGGAGACTAGACACACGACCCATATTCAAGGATTGGTCTTACCAGGGAAACATACAGTTGCTTAGTGACGTAGGGGTCACTAAATTCCTTTGACCATCGTTTAACGTACCCGAGAACTTCCATTGCCTTGTTTGCGATGACCGCTATATGACTATTAAAACATAACTTGGGTACAAATTGCACACCCAAATCATCCACTCTATCAATTCGTTTCAATGGGATGGTAACAATCATATAATCAAACTCATATGGTTGAATATGACTAAAGGTCATACATTTACACTTGCTGAGATTAAGAGGAAGCCTATTTATCGAGCACCAGGTGTGAAGAGAGCTTAAGTCGGATTGGAGGAGAAGAGGAGACGCCAGGTCATTATACGACAAACAAAGTTTTAGGTCATCGGCATGTGACCTAATGCATATGATTATATGCATATCAATGCATGCGAATGGGATAAAACCTGTGGGATATCGTTTATGAATAGGTTAAATATTAGTGGGCCTAAATGACTTCCTTGGGGAACCCCAGATAGTACATTAATGGAGCTGGATAGTAGAGATTTGAAACGAACTCGTTGAGATCGATCGTTTAGATATGACTTGATCCAGTTGAGGAGGGGGGTTAGGGAAGCCGAGCAAACTCAATTTATGTACTAAAAGCTCATGACTACGGAGTCAAAAGCCTTGCTGAAATCAGTATAAGTACATCAGTTTGCCGCTTATGGACAAATCCATTGTTTATCAGAGTAGTAAATTCCAGTAAATTCGTAGATATTGGGCGATTCTTCATGAAACCATGCTGAGATTTGGATATTACCGAGCGACAATAATGTTGTAGTTGGGAAGTCAATATCTTTTCAAGAAGCTTTTGAATATCCGATAGTTTCAATACACACCTGTAATTTGATATAATTGACTTTGGACCCTTTTTATGAATAGGAATAATGTAGGATTCCTTTCAAAGACTAGGGAAATCTCCCAGTTGAAGAGATAAGTTGAATAGTTTTGCAAACGGCACACATAAAGAGTCGGCACAAAGTTTTAACACACAGCTGGGCACTTTGTCAGGTCCGGAACTGAAAGACGACTTGATAGATCGTAAGCTGAAAAAAACGCTATCCTCATCTACCACAGGGCATACAATGCAGTTGGAATTTGCACTGAATAAGGATAAGTAGTGACCGCATTTTTTGCGATGCAGAATAGCATCGTTGAAAAAATGTTGCATATAGATTGGAAATATCAGAGTCATTATCAGCCGTTACATTATCTAAGGAAAGGGAGGGCGGGAATTGAGAGGATCTTCTTTTAGCATTGACAAAGTTATAGAACTTCTTTGGGTCATCCTGAAAGCTCAACGTTGAATGTGTGAATTTTTTGGTCACAAAATTAGGATATCTTGCTCCTCATGTAAATCTAATGAGCAATTATATTTTCTGATAAAATCAGAGCCTAATATATGTACCATCTGTTGGTATTGAGAAATTTTCTGGTTCTGCGTGGAAATCATGTGGTACTATATACTTGTCTGTAAGTAGTTGTAGAGGTACAAGACCATAAGAAGTAGTTTTTCCTTCTTCAATACCTGCTATATTGCTTATGATGTTAGTGTTTAAGTTTTGATATTCGTTTTGTTGGTGTTTTATCACCGAAATATCTGCTCCTGTATCTAGTAAAAATGAAAGTGTTGTTTCCGTTTCTGAGTTTGGAAGTGTAACTATATTGCTTAGATTGAGATTAAGTGCGTATACCTTTACTGATTGTTGTTGCTCAAGGGGGTTTGAGCGTTTTCCGAATTTGCTGTAGGGATGTTGTGATTGCTATTATTATTGTTGTGGTTTTGTCTTCGCCAGTTATTTCGGTTGTTTTGGCCTCTGTAGATGCCATTATTAGCACCACGGCCATGGTTGTTGTAACCGTTGTAATTGTTATTATAATTATTTTGTTGGCTTCCTTGGCTCCCTTGATAACCTCTGCCTCTGTTTCCTGTATTTTGGTAATTACCGCGTGCATTGTGTCCGCGGTGTCCTTTATTTGTGTAATACAGTACGATATCTGTTTTTCCTGTTGCTTCCGTGCAACTATTGACAAATTTTGAGATAGTGTCATTCATATTTGTTAAATTACCTGCCTGCATGATCAGTTTTACTTTATCACTAGAGCAGTTAGATATCCTGGCTTTTACAGCGTTTTGTATACTGTATTTTGAAGCCAGTTCAGGGGTGAGTCCATCATTAATGAATGCTCCCACTAAACTTTTTGAAAGTTGTTCAATTTCTTTTGTGTATTGATTGGCGGTTTTGTTCTTTTGATGGAGATTCATAAGTTTTGTTTTAAGAACTTCAACAGACTCTCCTTTAACATATGATCTTCTACTGGGGTTATTTTAGGCCGTCCTCCTTTGCTGCAGTTAAAACATTCTTGAACTCAGCTGTTCTCCTACGCGTTTCGGCTAGCTTTTGCTGCCTTCTTCAGGGAGTCTGTTTTTATTTGGGACAATACATACATACATCAATACACATATTCACTACATATATATAAATTTGCTTTAAGTGTTAAATACCTAATTGGTTGTCGTCATATTTCATATCTCCTGTATTGCACTTTGTTATTATTGTTTGTTGTCAGTCTATCCATGTTTTTAATTTCTGTTCACTATTTGTTTATTTAATTTTTCTCTTGGCGCTGCTTCTCCTCTGTGACAGTGCCGCTGCGTATATGAAATATGTTGGTTGTACGTCCTCTCTGTGGTTGACGGCTTGCCCCGCTCTCTCTTGGATCCGCAAGCTCTCCAGTGTCATTCTTGTGTTCCATCTCGTTTCCACATCCAATATTCTAACATGTTCGAAGTCAGCTGAATGGTTTGTTGTTGTGACATGTTCTGCTAGAGCTGTTGTTGTCTTGCTCTTCTGGGCATCTCGTTTATGTTCGCTTATTCGCGTGCCCAGAGAGCGCTTGGTCGTGCCTATGTAGATGCCGTTGCATTTTTCTCCGTCTTTGCCCTCACATTTGATTTCGTATACAACCCCGCTCATGTCTTCCTTTTTAATTCGGTCTTTTGTGTTTGTAAATAAGCGTCTTGTGTTGTTGTGGGCTTTGTAGGCGAATATCAGCTGTTGTGTCGTTTGTTTTGGCAATATTTCTGTTATTGATTTGCATTTGTTAAATTTTGAATATACGGGACGCTTATGTATTTCTTTGGTTCTTGTTCGTTCTCCTTGGTGTTTTTATTATTAAATAAGTTGCCTGTTGTTTCCTTAATTAGTCGATTAATGAGTTGTTCTGGGTAGCTATTGTTCAGTAAAATGTTCTTTATTTTTATGTATTTGTCTGGTATAAACTGTTCATTGCTTAATGAGTAGGCTGTTCTAATCAGATTTTTAGCCGTGTTGATTTTCTGGTTGGGTGGGTGTTTTGAGTTGTAGTTGATTAGTCTGCCCGATGCCATTGGTTTAGTATACCAGTTGAATTTTAGTGTTTCCTTGTCCCTTGTGATCTCTGTGGGTAGATAGGCAATTTTGTTCTTATCCTCTATTTCTGCCGTGAATTGAATTCGTCTGTGTTGTTTGTTTAGTACTTCTAAAATTTTCTCTGTTTCCTTCGACTTTACGATGCACAATATGTCATCTACTTATTTTGAAAGGTGTTTTATATGTATGTTCATTGCGTTCAGTTTTTCAAATGTATCGTCCAGTATTTTATCTAAAATTATATTTCCCATTGATGGGTACAATGGGTTCCCCATTGGCATCCAAGTATTTGGTTGTAGACTGTGTCATTGTATGTGAAGTAGTTGTTCTCTATTAGGCAGAATTCCAGCAATTCCTTGAACCGTCGTTTGGGTATATCTGTGTGTGGTGCTACTTCAGTCCATCTTTCCATGATATTGTTTATCGCAAGTATTTTTTTCTTAAAAGAAATAATTTTTTGTCAATTTTAAGGTGATTTTGATTTTAGGGCGATTTTCTTAAATATAGAAAAATAATTTTCTGAGTGTGGTTCTTCTTATCAAATGATGTAGAAAAAATGAATATGTTAATAACTGATCAGAGATATGTTTTCAATCTGATCCTCAAATTACTTGTACTCATTGGGGTAGGTTGTTACTATCTAATGGATTTTCGTATTCTATTTGTAGTCAGGGGTGTCCCAGAAGTCTCTAGAGACTTAAAAAAATGGGGACACCCCTAATTAAAAGGGAATGAGTTTTGTTTTTATCTCATGTGTATTTTTTCTCCCAAAAATTGTTTTGTTCTGCTACTAAAATGGGGTTCTGATTCCAAAGTTTTTCTGATTGCCCTACTTGTCATTTGAATTTTTAGTATTTGGGACAAAAATTATTGATTGGTATAAATGAATGAATTTAATTTTGTCGAGGGCATCGGCTCAAATATCTCTTTGTATACACTTGAAAAGTGTATTATAATTTTGACCAGGAGTTTTGCAACGCATAGAAGGAATCATCTCCGACCACATAAAGAATATATATTCTTGATCAGCATGACAAGCTGAGTCTATTGAGCTTTGTCCGTCCGTCTGTCAGACGGGCAGTCTGTTTCTACGCGAACTAGTCCCTCAGTTTTGAAGCTATCGTGCTGAAATTTCGCACAGAGCCTTTCTTTTACTGCACGCTGCTAATATGTCGGAGCCGACCGGATCGGATGACTACTTCTTGTAGCTGCCATAGAAATGTTCGGTCTCACTGTCACCGTCAAACCGTGTCAAACTTTTTTGTTTTTAATATAAGCGCTCTTAAGCTCGGTCAATGTTAATATAATATGTTTTTAAGCTGATCTGCAAAGTTTGGTCGAAATCGCTAACCGTTGAAGCTAACTTTTTCAAGTGTATTAAAACTACGACAAACGAAGCTAGCTTTGCTTTCTCGCTTATTGATTTTTTACGAATCAAGTAAATTTTTAATGATGTATTGGCAGCAACCAGTATAACAAGAATTAACAAAAGTATATATAATATATTGATTCTAAGTGTGGGGTATGATCCACAATTTCTATGTCATTGTTGACATTGGCAGTGTTGCCTGTGGCTTTCGATTGGGTTTTACCCATTGTGATTTGATTTATTTATTTACTTATTTATTTAAATATTAGCCATAATACATTTGCAGTAAATAATATTTTAACTAATAGTGGGATAGGATAACGAGTGACAAGACCTCAGATTGATTAGATTTATTTTCATTTCTTTCTCAAAATTTATATATCATTCTTTTAAATTTTAGTCAATGTTACAACTGGCTAGCTCAAGGTCTTCGGTTGATTATAAATCTTTATAACCAACACAAATCAACAGATATTAATTACAACATTTTTATTAGAATAACCAAATTCTCTCATCAGCTTTATTCACCGCCTGCAGAGTTTAAATACAAACTGGATGTTTGTTTGAAGTGTGAACAGCAAAACAAATCCGCTGATGAGAGAATTTGGATATTCTCGAAACAGCGATCGTTGTACTGACATACCCGAGTGCTATTCCAAAATGTTGTAATTAATATCTGTTGATTTGTGTTGGTTATAAAGATTTATAATAAACCAAAGACCTTGAGCTAGCCAGTTGTAACATTGACTAAGATCAAAAACAGGTCACTAAACCCCATATAAATAATGGTCAGTACGCCAAAATGCTTGTAATAAAACCCAAAAAAACGGTTTCCCTATTATAAAACAAACAAAAAATACCTTGTGTATTTACAAAAAACTCGTGGCCCTGCTAAGGAGGATCATTGGACGGATACCTCAACCACTTAGCAGCAGCCATAAGCAACAGAATTAATTACAACAAATTGGTAAACAAACACCTTCAAACAAAAAAACCACAGCCGAAATTCGGGCTGCGAATTTACAATGGTGTAATTCCTATGTCTTTATTCGCCGCCTGCAGAGCTGATGAGAGAATTTGGTTATTCTCAAAACAGCGATCGTTGTACGGACATGCCCAATTGCTATTCCAAAATGTTGTAATTAATATCTGTTGATTTGTGTTGGTTATAAAGATTTATAATCAACCAAAGACCTTGAGATAGCCAGCTGTAACATTGACTAAAATAAAAAACAGGTCACTAAACCCCATATACATTTCTTTTAAATTGTTAGCAGAGATTTTTTTTTTTAATAAGTCAGGTTGTTCACACAATACAGTTTTCATTTTTGAAAGGTCAAGTTTACAATGATTTACTTAATTTAACTGGCAGGCGGATTTAGAAGAATTCTATAACATGCTGAGCGACGTTGATGCAGAAAATATTATAATTATCGGAGATTTTAATGCGCGTATAGGTATGGAACAGATACTAATTGAGGGTCATAGCACTGCAAGTGGCTTTGGCGCTTATCTTCGAAGATCTGAGGATAAAATACTAGATAATAAAGGCAACAAAATAATTTAAATGTGCGAGAATCTGCGTCTGACCATTATAAATGGAAGAACCGAGAGTGACACATTCGGTGAGCTAACATTTATCAGAGGTGAAGCTTGCTCGACTATTGATTATTGTTTGATCCTGGGAGACTGGAACAACGTAATAAGTGACATGCAAGTCGAAAATCAACTTTACTCGGATCATCAGCCAATAGTAGTGACCGCATCGCTACAGGCAACCTCTTTCGTGGCTCCCACGTAACAACTACTCCCCTAATTAAAAAGGAAGGACCGTTTAGCGCCAATGTATACGGAAAAAGTAAACAGATTGGAATCATAGCACATTTATGAAAACATCGAGCTGATCATGACACTGCTAACAGAATGTATCAAAACATCAGCTAACTGTATGCAAACACACAAGCAGAGGGTATTTAAATAGCCATGGTTCGACACATTTTGCGACGCAGCGAGTATAGTATCACTCCAGAAATTTCGTATGGTTAGGACAGAAAACACGGCAGAATCGAAACGGGATTATCAAAGTGTCAACCGCACGTACAAGGACATTTGCAAACAAAAACAAAAAGAATACTACGCCAAAATCGAAGTGGAAATATCAGCTGTAAGGGACAGCAAAACCTTTTGAAGCCTAGTAAGAAGATTGAATGGAGGGACGTCTCGAAGTATAATAGGAGCGGACGCAAACTGCCTGACAGTATACTTTGAAAAATTGCTATATATTGATCCTGATCAGGTTGAAGTCCAGTTTGCCTGCAGTCTCCCTCAAACGTAAGAGGAAGAGTCGGATTCCGTGATCTCGGAAGAGGAAGCTATTGCGGCAATAAAAAAGGCGAAGTTAATCAAAGCACCGGGCGAAGACCGAATGAGTATAGTAGGCTTATAGCATCTGACTCCTTCCCGACAAGTTTCAAAATAAGTATTATATTCCCCATTCACAAGAAAGGCAACCACGAAAATTCCAGTAATTATAGGGGGATATCCTTCAATAACGCCCAGGCTAAAATCCTCGCGTCGGTACTGCTTACCAGACTAGAGAAATGGGAAAATAAATCCTCGAAACTTAGCGAATTCCAATTTAGATTCCGGCAAGGATATTCAACTGAAGACGGCACATACGTGCTCACATCCATCGCAACCTCCCGCCTGCAAGCAAGTAAAAAGCTTTATTGCTATTTTGTGGCTTTTAGAGCAGCTTTTGATACTGTCAACAGAAGAAGCCTGTGGAACAAATTGAGCAACCTCAATATATCCTACAAAATTATAACAATACTGCAAACTTATACGATGGAGCCGAGGCAGCTGTATGGGATGGATCTGAGATATCCAACTGGTTCGAAAATAACACTGGCGTAAAATAGGGGTGACTGCTAAGCCCACTGTTATGCGCCCTTTACGTTGATGACATAGTTCACTCGATTAGAGGTGGCATTTGGGTAGGACGTACACTCATAAAAGTTGACTTGGTTCTGATGGCGGATTCTCCGGAAAAGCTTCAAGCAATGCTGGATGACGTGTACAACTACTGCTGTATTTTGGGTCTTACAATCAGTGTTGAGAAAACCAAAGTTCTACCCATACGGAACAACAGAGGAAGGATCAGAAACGATGAAAAATGGCACATCAACGGATCGGAAATAGAGAGAGTAAAATCCTTTAAGTACCTGGGTGTAACGATCTCTTCAAATATATAACTCATCACCCATTTGCAGCAGAAATATCACGATGCCAGCAGAGCCCTCAACAGCACCTGGAAACCATTACTCACTAGCATAAAATACAGTATGTTCCAGGCCACCTCCAGCTCAATCCTAATGTACGCCTCCCAGGTCTGAGGATACAATGAATATGATGAAGTGGAGATGCTATTTCGCTTCTATATAAAAAAGATGTTTAGGTTGCCCCGAAATACTCCAAAATACGCCTTATTTATTGAAACTGGCCTCTGTCGTCTACACTGTCAAACACTAAGCACACACATTGCGTATATGAAAAAGATAATTTCTTTGCCTGATCCCCTTTTGGTAAAAACCATTGCCAAGGACTTACAGTAAAAACGAACTCAGTGTTTTGAAGTCTGGAGCAGTCTTGCGGAGGAACACGGTGTTGGAGTCAGCATCAGCAACTCTGATTCGTGGGAAGAGGCACACTCTCAAATTGTGGAGAAAGTCAGTAACAGCTATATGCTAAAACACACTCGACAGGAAAGAGCGAGCGAACACAGAGAATTCAACAGGCAACTGAACTATTCCTTAAGAGAAGAAAACTATTTTAACAACCAGCACAGCCTAAGCCAAATCTCGGCAATATTTAGAGAAAGATGCGAAATGCTATATGTGAATAACAGACGCTACACCAGGGGTACGGAAGCCAATTGCAGCACAAATAAACAAATGAACCAAAATACATTGTAATTAACAGAAAAGACAACAAATCATTCGAAGCCGTATCACCATTTCTCATAAAGAAAACTATCGACTACACCTGTGGAGGGGAAGTTGACTCCTGCAAAAAAACAAGAGCCGGCACCCTCTTGATCAAAACAAAAAACGAGAAACATTGAAGAAACAGAAATACTAATCGAACTAAAAGCCCAAATCGTAACCGAAATCCGCAAGATTTAGAAAAGACAAGACCAAATTTTAATAGAAACCGGTCTAATCATCGTCACTTTCGCTGCTCACCAACTACCTGAATCTCTCAAAATAGGCTACGAAATGGTGCGCTTTCGCCATTACATTCCACTCCCACTAAGATGCAAAAAATGCATATGATTTGGACATCCTACACCCATATGTAAAAGCCCAGGGAACACATGCGCAACAGCTCAGAAACCAAACACACAGGAGAAAAAAAAATTGAACAACGAAAAGAAGTGTCTTAATGGCAAAAACAACCCTGAAGTTGACTTCCATCACAGCCCACTTGATCGCAAGTGCTCAGCTTTTATAAAGCAACAGGAACTATAAAGACCACAGAAAAAGTCGACCACAAAACTGCCCTAACTTTGTATTACAACCGCCACAGCCAACAACTAAAAACCAGCTTTGCGACAACACTGTCCAACCCCGCACCCCAGCAACAAACTAACTCTCAAGCAACAAACACACACACACACAACACAACACACCATTGAATCAACTGAAACCAACTACTATAAGAACTAGCATCATAAGGCGGCGTCCTCTTCGACCGCGGCCCTATCGAGAATACAAACGTCCTTACAGACCTAGTGCAATCGATGGAACCGCGGTCGAAGGGGACGCCACCAACATCCATTAAAACCCCGATCCTCAGTCAGGCAAAACAGTCCGATTGGGGCTCCAAAAATTGGAGTTACTATATCTTACTCGAAAAGCAAACAGTAAACTCTCCTCTCTTTCCAACCTTGATCAAATGCCCATAAAAATTATTCAATGGAACATAAACGGATACTCAAATAACTTCAGTGAACTACAATTAATGATAAAAAAACACACACCCCACGTAATTTCCCTCCAAGAAACACACATAAAATACACAACCTACAAACCTATACCCATTAACTACACACTTATTACAAAAAACACCTCCTATTCCTACGGAGGAGTTTGTTATGTCCTTCTTATGCTCTTTAGACAATCATGGAGTGGCGCCGCTGTTACCGCATAGTTGACTATGAATCACCGATACCACCCAGTCATGCCTAGGAACCTGCGCAGTTGTTTAGCACTCGTTGGTTCTGGAAACTGCTGTTTGCTCTGAACTTTGGCTTCGTCTGTTTTGATACAACCCCCTCCCACCACATATTCCAGGTACTTGGCTTGGCCATAGCAGAACTTGCTCTTATCCAGGTTAATGGTTAGCTTTGCTTTGGTTAGCCAATCACTCACTTGCCTAAGCATCTCCAGGTGTTCAGTAAAGGTCGGAGAACCAACCAACAAGTCGTCTAAGAAGACAAAGACATTCCGTCGAAGTCGCGCTGGGATAACTTTGTCTATTAGCCGACACATGCGTTGCGCCGCGTTACACAGCCCGAAAGGCATACATGCAAACTGGTACAAAGGTCTGCCTGGAACGGTGAAAGCGGTCTTCTCCCGACTCTTTTTTTCCAAGGGAATCTGCCAGAACGCGTCTTTTATGTCTTTAGCGGATATGAAATGAGTGTTTGGTAACCGGCTCAGGATTCCTTCAATGTGGGGCAACGGATAGGCGTCCTTGGTGGTCCGTTCGTTGACTCTCTGAGCGTCCAGGCACATTCGTGCCTTAGGACCTTTCACCACCAGCGTCACTGGTAAGCTCCAGCTGCTATTGCTTTCCTCTATGACTCCCATCTCCAGCATCCTATCTAGTTCCGCGAACAAAAGTGCTTCTTTGGCTGGAGAAATCGGGTAGTGTCTCTGCTTAATGGGGATGTCTTCATTGGCAACTACAATCACATGTTCCTCCAGGTCTGTCTTCCCTAGTCCGCGCGTGGAGCAGTATGGAAACATGTCCTTCACGCCTTTTAATAGCTTTGCCTGATCGTCAGACAACATGTGTGGGGTACAAGGAGTTTCTTGCAAAGGAGCTTCATCAGGTGGGACCAACTCGCTCAACTTTGCCCCTCCTGTGTCCGCCAAATTCCCGACGGAAGGACTCCTTCGGCTAACCAATTCTAACCCAAACGTCTTCCAAAACACAATTCCGAAGTAGAATGATTGCTGTAGGGAGGGAACTATCAAGAATTCCATATCTATCACAACTCCTTCCCACAGCACTGGTAGAGAAACGATTACCTGGTTTTCGCCTCCATTGGCGGTGCACACCCGCAATCCCCGACCTCTCTGAATCAAGTGTGTGCGTTTTTCCAGAAACTTTTCTGTCCCCCGGCCTTTACAATTCACTGCTGCCCCAGAATCTAATAAATCCGTTATCTCTCCGCCATCTACCTTGGTTTTCGCGAAGACTCTATTGTCACTAGTTTTGTTAACGACTGCGGCGATGACTTTCCCTTGAACCTCTCGGGCCCTTTCTGATTTCAGGTGTAGTTTCTGAAGTTTTCTTTGACTTCGGGTTGCATAACTAATCTGTTCTCCCCTCTCCATTAAAAATCCGCTCCCGAGCCGCTTCATACTCTAATTTCCTTTGGTGTAGGCTCTTTAAAGGGCATATTTGTTTCGGGAGCGGGTTACCAAGTTGTTTGGTTACTGTCTCGTGGTGGGCCGGGTCTGCCCAGGGTCCCCTGGCAGCCTGGGAATTAAAAACGACGAATGCAGGGAGTGGTATGAATCATTCTTTCCACAGGAGAAACATTGAGTCTCATGAAAGGCTGACATACATTTGCCTTCCCAATGGTCTGGACTCTGCTTTCGGTAATAATCCCCTGGCCTTCCGCATGTAAAGCATAGATAAAGGTGAAAGGGTGATGAGCAGAACTGTCCTGGTGCCTGGTTCTTGGACATATGAGAGCTTTTGTCTCCCTTCTGCGTGGAAAAGAACTGACCTCGCTTTTGGCCCCCATTGGACCCCCCTCCTACACGCTGTATCTTTTGTAATGCCTCGATAGGAGGGTCTAAGTCCTCTGAGCCGTCTTCTTGCCCCTCGAAAACCTCATTGACGTGACGCTGTCTTGCCCGTCTTTCCCTGAGCCATTACTCCACTTTGATACCTTCTTTCTTGAAAGCGGCCAAAGTTTGTACAGCCGACGCCAACAGGAAACTCCCCATCTGTGCATTCAAGTTTTCCTTTAGAACTCCCACGAAACTTGCCTTTGGGATCTTCGCCTTCAACTTGAAATGAAGGTTATGTATTTAAGACAGGAAGTCTTCGAATCTTTTATTATAAGCCTGCCTACGTTCCATTATTTCCTTTATAGTCACATAGTCATTATCTGAGGTCGAAAACGCCTGGTCGTGCTCTTTATCCTCCATCAACTGCCAATACCACTTTGCAGCGGCCCCAGTCAGCAGACAGTGGAATTCTCTAAAGAGCTGCCCGGATGTTAAGCCGTAGAGATCTTTCATCCGATCTACCCGAAAAAGGAAACTTTCAACTGTCATGCCTTTTCCAGTCCCGTCAAATGTTCCATCGATCCAGCCCGACTGGTCGGAGAACTATCCCTCTCATAGGGCTCTCCCCCGTCTCGTCTGACCACGATCTCCCCTTGGTCTCCCCTGCCTCTCTGCTGGAACTTCGATCAGTAGGGCGAATCGTCTCCTGAATGCGTAAGGACTGTCTTTGTGTTAGCTGAGGTGCCTGTCTACTTCTCGGATCGGGGTTGGCCTGGTGCCAGGTCCCTGGTACCGATATGTTTACCTGGTTATTTTGTCGTCGATGTCTCACACCAGTGTTAATTGGGGTCGAAATTCCCATCTGGCTACCATCCTCTGCCCCCCCTTACCGAGTTCCGGTTGAAGCCCATCCACGAGGACTCTATGTCCAACACTCGCTCTTCAATTCCAGCCATTTGAGCTCGAAATCCGGCTAACTGAGCGTTTAGTGAGGATGCCATATCCGCATTCTGCAACGCTAGTGCCGCCATCATCCCTTCCAGTCTCTCTCCCTGTCCGATGTTCCTAGAGTCGGTACCCGAAGGACTTGGTGCTAGGGTAGAGCGAGCCTGTGGCGGGCCCAGATCCAGGCCTCCTACGGCGCCTTCTTCTTCTTCCGTGTGGGTATCACTATCTCTCTGAATAATCAGCCGTATTGTTACCTTCTTCCTGGTGCCCTTACAATTTTTGAGTAAAACTAACTGTAAGGACCTCACCCAATCTTGCTATCTTTCTTTCTGCCCTATCTCCTACTAGCGACTTAAACTAAAAGTCTATCCCTAACCTTACAAAAAATCCGGATTTCTATTTCTATATTTATATTTCTATTTTTCTATTTCTTTTCCTATATTTATCTCAAAACGTCGACTCAATCTTTAAAACTAGCCTTAACCTTGTATCCTATCTCCTAGCTAGTATTCTATACGTGAATTAGAATGATCTAACAAAAGTATAAAATATGTATATAAACAAAGCAAAGTATATATGGCCTATCAAAAAAAAAATGGGAAACTTCTCGGAATCGTAAGACTTTTGCGAGTAATATTTAAAGAGTGTTTCGGATTATAAGAAATGTATATATGTATACATTTTTCTACTAATCCATATATGATATATCAGTCAAAAAAAAAATTATAGAAGAAAAATAAATGCGATGGTGTTGGGTTGTTGGTTTGGGATAGGGTAAGGTAGACTCCCAGAGTTCTGTCCAAAATTTAACGCTCCCATAATAATACAATCTACCTGCTGGAACTTCACTTCTTCAGGGCTCCAACGGAGTCGCCTGCTTCATTAAAGTCCGATGCAGATAACCTAACTTGTGCTATCAAGTGAGCCATCCTCCACCGCAAGAGAGCTCCACTTGGCAACCTTATACACCTATCTCCACCGGAGTAATAGCCCATCCCTCCAAATTCCCCACCCCTCCCGTCACGGAACACTTCGGGCTCTCGAACCTGGGATTAACCTAGCGCAGCGGCGGCGTCGGCCGGAGATATTCCCCTGTCCACCCCCCTTGTCGTTTGTGGAAAAGGATCGAGAGAACCTCTCAGCCGGCCTGGCATTTACCTAGCTTGGCGGCGGCAATTGACTCAATCAGGCACACCTGTCCTTCCCCCACCCCCTGTCTAGTGAATATTCTTGCCACTGACCAACGCTTGTTAGGTGCCAATTTGTTGCGCAGCCAACTCACTCCTGCTCACTACCCCCCCTTGGACTCGAACCTCTCAGCTCAGCCTGGCATTAACCTAGCCGGCGGCGGCGTCGGCCAAAAAGGGGTCAACAAAAAAATAAAATTTACGTTACAAAATAAAAAGTCGGTCTACACGTGTTGGTCAACAAAAAGTTTAAGCTACATATTACTGCACTTACCACCAACTTATCAAGCCCAAGCCTGATACGTAAGTCGTGTATAGCGCGGAAATAAGCTGCCATTGCCGCCAACTTGAAGGAACTGTAAAACAAAAATCCATCCGTAAGTTGGGGAACTGTCAAACTGGGTGTAATTTGCCACGGCATTGGGAGCCAACTGTTAGGCGACCAATGACCATACCTCGTTGAATATATCGGTTCTCATCTGATCACCGAAATTCCACAATGTTGTTAACAAACGGTTAATTGCTAGCCAATTCCGTTGGGCGCTAATTGTAAGGCGACCAACGACCATCCGGATAAAGAATCGCTAGAACCCGTTAGGATACAGAATCACCAGAACCCGTTGGGTGCCAATTATTAGGCGACCAACAGAAAAACTATTAACAAACGGTGGATGTAAGCCAATTCCGTTGGGCGCCAATTGTTAGGCGACCAACAAACAAACGATTAAAAACTGTGGATTCCGTTGGGCGCCAATTGTTATGTCCCGCTCTTGGTCCTAGGGACCTGGAGAACAACCTCACTCACCTTCCGGCACGGTGGTAGCCCGGCATGAGCTCGCCGTAAGAGGGAGGGGTCTTTTGAGTGGATGATCTCCCAAAAGAGCATAGCAATAAATTTTCGTGTTGTTCCGTTTGCCTGTCTAATTTGACCTGTAATTATTTGTATCAGAGCCTTGTGGCTTCTGGTAGCTGTGGCCTGGCAAAACTTTGAGGATCCGGGATCTACTTCCATAGGCTCGCTTGAGGCATGACTCTGGGACTTATCCCGGGCTTGTTGGGCTTTGCCCTAGTTACCTTGGTACCCCTGGTTGCCCTGAGTCTTGCTAAAATATTGATTTTTGCCTTGACCATTTAGCGGTCCGGTTCATTGATCAAGTTGTGGCGTAAGCTTTGCCTTTTACGCTTTGCCATGCGAGTTTCTGGCATAAGTCTCGGCCGATGTGCTTCTTTCCACGGTGGAGTCCAACTCCTGGGTCTTTGCCATAGCGGATGGTAAGTCCTTAGGTTCTGCTGCAAACAGAGTGTGCCAGTGTAATCCAGATATGAATACCCGAAAAGCATTCATTATGAACTTTTTGCACATGCCACCTGCTAATGTCCTGTCGCGAGACATGTGGACATTAATTGTTAGCAAAGTAAGCTTTTTCGCAACATCATCGTAGAATTGTAAGGTGGTCAAATCTCCCTGCCATAAGGTACCCAAATCTTGTTCCATTGAGTGGATTGGCTTTTTTGCACAATATGTGAAGTCCAACCTATCAATTATGGCCTCAAAGTTCATAGGCGTGCTGTACGATGCCAACATGGCATTTGCTGGTTCCTTTATTTTATTCCTAATGATCACCCCCGCCTTGTAATGGCGTGAACTGCCTGGATAAGGCTGATACATCTTGTGAGCGGCGTGCGCCGCTTGCCGCCAAGAAACAGTTGTCTCTGGGGTCCTGTAGAATTCGGGAATGCGTCTTCACAAGTCTTCTCGGAACACTGTCGTCCGAGTTGTACTCTAGTCAAGGTGGTCACTCTCGTCACTGTCAGAGGGGTTTTTTTACGTTAGGCAAAGAATCTAAACCATTTGTTCGACAAGCAACACAAAAAAATGTCCATTGCAAATTTGGTATAAAAAAAAATAATTTGCTAAAAAATTTCACTCAGATACTTAACCAGGAGAGAACTACGTATGGAGTCAGTATTTAAATACTTATTTGCAATATTCCTTTCTTTTCTACTTTTTTTCACACTGATTTGGGCCACTCTTGGATGATCATCTCACTTACATGAATTTTATTTTATGCTGCATGCTGTTTGTGTGAATCCTCGGGTTAGTTCCTTTGACTTCGCAGCTGCCCGTATTGCTGGGGTGCTAAATCGGTGACAATATCGCTGCACGGAGAGCTCCTGCGGCTCCGGTGACAATGATTTTGTTTTTATGACTCACACAACTCCAATTTGTGCTGGAGTCTGCAACCGACACTTGTCGTAATTGCTTGCGCTTCACTTCACTCAGGAGTGTGTTTTCTTAGTTGGGCGCCAATTATATAATGTTTAACCCGGAACAGAGAAAAAAAATAGTTAGGCCGATGTTGCCTTTATTAAATCCAAATAAAATCTGAAGAATACATTGGCCGTGTTCAGCAGAACAACTTGCTCCCTGATCAACTATAAATTTGCAATAATCTTCCACCTGAACTCGAGTGATGCGGCATTATAATAGTCAATTTGAGGTATCATGATACAGGAGCATGTATCAAAGAAATAAATTGCTACTTTAAAGTGATACTGCTCACTCCAACAGCAGAAACTAATCGATGCATAATTTTTTTCTGATACCTGCTCAGGGATCAGTTATTCTGCTGAACGCACCCATTCCTACATTCTACCCTAACTCTGTCGGCAGCTGTGCCGGCAGCAGCGCTGCAGCCGTTGCTTTGTCGCTGAAGAGGAGGAATTGCTGACCATTAACCTCGTGCTTGGGACCGTATTTCCTCAGCGGCGGATGTTAAGTTGACGACAATGTTGCTGACCAAATGGGATGCAATGGGCAGCATTAAGAGCCAAGTGGAATGATCTAAAATGACCAACAGCATTGCGTCGGGGCGTACTAGTTAACTTATATTCAACATCAACTCTTTCCTAGAATATAGTTCTTAGACATAGTGGTACTTTGTATCAATATGTTTACTACTATTATGCAAAGTCGGATTCTTGGTCAAATACTGTGCACTTTGACTGTCGCAGCACAATAATATTAACTTAATCTATAAAGCCTATTTCATGTAGCAACTTTTTCAGGTATGTGACTCCCTAGCTGCAGCAGATAGGCCCATGTACTCTACTTAATGCCACCAGACTTTGTTTTTTGGATTTCCACGAAATCGCGCCAGCAACAATTACGTAACAACTAAACGATTTGCGTTTTTTGAAAAATGCCTCCTTGGGAGGTTATGTAACGTTGTCCTTGTAACGCAAGGCGGTTACATAATGAGAGGATCGTTGCACTAACAGCCTCTCTTATCTCTCTCAGGAAAAGGGCGAGGCCCCCTTTAGAGTTTTTATACCGTAGCGCGCATATGCTGTGTTTTAAATATAACAATAATTCATATATACATGAGCACCCTATGTAACACATAAGTATATAAGCCCAAAAGCTCACTTAGATTCTTTCTTTGTTTCCCATAAGGAAATATGATCACCCACTTGGGTCTCTGCATAAGATTGCAGAGTCAGCGACTTTGACGCTCAGCGCGTCGTCGCTTAGCATACTCACACATACACACACAAATGCATTTGTGCGCTGCTCGCTCAAAACTAAAAACATATTTAAGGCAGTTCAATTCATTCGGTCTTGCGACGATGTCTCGACGCCTGTGTGCGTTCGTTGATTTAAAGAATTTATGTTCATAATTTCAATAAAAGTTTAATACAAAAACTGAATCTGAAGAATAGACATTTTATTTAATTACATGGTGACCGTGTATCCGTGGTTCAAATTAAAACCCAATAACTATGGGTAACGTGTGACAAAAAAAAATAATACAAATTACAAAATACAAAAAAAAATAATACAAATTTTGTTTGAAAAAAAAAAACTACATCTTTAAAAATGCGGATGCAACCGCATAAACAAACCTACAAAACTTTTAAACAGTTCTAAAAATTGAATTCACCAAAGCCGTGGCTAGGCTTTGGGCAGCGAGAGGGAAGAAACGGGGACATAGCAAGTGCGGGAGGCAAATAGGCCGCCGTCTGCACCACCGAAGGACTACAAGTAAACCAAGAAATAAGTGCGGGAGGCATCGAAGACCGTCAAAGAAGTCCGGCTGTGCAACAAAGTGCGCCAATATTAATTTTTTTTAAAAGCGGTCCAATTTATTGGAAGTTCGCAATTTTTTTGAGTACCCTTAAAACGTAATGAGCTGGGTACGTTAGATAAGATCATTACAAAAAAACCACCAATTACACATTCATATCATAATTACTAACATGCATGCAATTTTGCAATTTCAACTGCACCATGCATAAATCACTTACAAACACCTAAATCTTCTCAAAAAAAATTGTTATTTTTCATTAATATTTTTAACAAAAAACAAAATTTGATATATATGGGCAAAACCCAATCTAAGGCGACTGGCAACACAGCCAATGTCGTAAATGAAATCGAAATTGTGGATCATACACCACACCTAGACTCCATCTACCTTCTCTTATTGGTTCTTGTTGTACTGGTTGCTGTCAATACAGCATTAAAAGTTTAACTAAATTCATAAAAAATCAATAAAAAAGAGATATTTGAGCCGAGGCAATGACCTCGATAAAATTTAATTCATTCATTCATACAAATCAATAATTTTTGTCCCAAGTATCCATATAACATGGAGAAGAAAAATAAAGAATATGCTGATTTCGAAAAAGCAGTTCCTACCAAACAAACAAATAAACAATAGTTAAAAACAAAACTCATTCCCTATATATAAGGGGTGTCCCCATTTTTTTTAAGTCTCTATAGCAGAGATGGGCATACACACATATCGTCACACTTTTCACACGCATACAAGCACAATTTGCGTGCGCCGCATTCGTGTTCTATAAATAGCTTTCAATGCTTATAGCGTACGTGTGATTTTGTGCAGTCGGCCGCGGCAGAGGTCCTATGCACACGCTGCCTCGTGTGCATTGGAACGTTGCGACGCGCCCATCTCTGCTCTATAGACTTCCGAGACACCCCTGACTACAAATAGAATACGAAACTCAATTAGAAAGTAACAACCTACCCCAATGAGTACAAGTAATTTGAGGATCAGATTGAAAACATATCTCTGATCAGACATATTAATTTTATCTATATTATTTGATAAGAAGAATCATTCACCATGGCACAGACCATGGTAGAATTCCTAAAAACAGCCGCAAATCTGATTCCAGATTTCGATGGCAAGACAGAAAACTTGCAAAGTTTCTTAGACGCACTATCTCTGGTTGACCCAATCAAAGAGAACCATGAGACAAATGCAGTCTCCTTAATAGAAACAAAATTAAAAGGACATGCAAGAAACTTGATCGGTACCGAAAGTACCATATCGCAGATACAAATCAAACTGAGAAATACTGTTAAAGGAGAGTCTGTTGAATCTATTTCTGCAAAACTTATGAATCTCCAACAAAAGAACAAGACCGCCACTCAATACACAAAGGAAATTGACCAACTAACAAAAAGTTTACATCCAAGGAGTCACGCGTTTATCGTGCAATATTTTTATACCCTTGCAAAGGGTATTATAATTTTGCCCAGAAGTTTGCAACGCATAGAAATATTCATTTCCGACCCAATAAACTATATATATTCTTGATCAGGGCGACGAGCTCGATTGAGCTTAGTCTCTCAGTTTTAAAGCTATCGAGCTGAAATTTTGCACAGAGTGTTTTTACTGCACGCTGCTAATATGTCGGAACCGACCGGATCGGATGACTATATCTTATAGCTGCCATCGGAACCATCGGTAAAAAAATGGGTCTTAGTGAGAAAAACTTTTCTGTTTTAAATTTTATATTTCTTAAACTCGGCGATTGTTAATTTGATATGTTTCAAAAAGATTCCGCGAAATTTGGTCGAAATCAGATGTTTATCTGTCGGAAAATGGGTTTTAGTTAAACTATATTTTGATTTTTATACCCGTTACTCGTAGAGTAAAAGGGTATACTAAAGTCGTGCAAATGTATGTAACAGGCAGAAGGAATCATTTCCGACCATATAAAGTATATATATTCTTGATCAGTATCAACAGCCGAGTCGATATAGCCATGTCCGTCTGTCCGTCTGTCCGTCTGACCGTCTGTCCGTCTGTCCGTCTGTCTGTATGAACACCTAGATCTCAGAGACTAGAAGAGCTAGAGCAACCAATTTTGAAATGTAGACTCCTATTGTCTGCACGCAGATCAAGTTTATTTCAAATTTTTGCCACGCCCAACCCCGCCCCCACAATAAAAAATGTTGAATAACTCCCACAATTTTTGAGATATCGATCTCAAATTTAAAACTTAAGTTTACATTTGCAACATCTATAAGCCCACCAATTTTCATCAAGATCGGATGATAAATAGCCGAGTTAAAAAATGTTGCATATTTTTCGGCTGTCTCACCTCAGGCACACAGGATGGCTATTAAACATTTCTATGCATGAGTAACGGGTATATCGAAGTCGGTTAGAGCCGACTTTAACTTCCGCTCTCGTTATATAAGCGTTCTTAAACTCTGACATTTCAAGAACAGCATTTGCAAGGGTATAAAAACTTCGGCACAGACGAAGTAAGCTTGGCTTCTCGTTTTATTATTCGCTCATCTCTAAAGTTCTCTCTCTCTCTCTCTCTCTCTCTCTCTCTCTGTCTCTCCCAAAGAGTGTGTTTGATTGAATACAGTGGTGGTTGACTGGGTGGGCGGAGGTGGCGGGGTCTGATATCTTTATACCCGTTACTCGTAGAGTAAAAGGGTATACTAAAGTCTTGCAAATGTATGTAACAGCCAGAAGGAATCATTTCCGACCATATAAAGTATATATATTCTTGATCAGCATCAACAGCAGATTCGATATAGCCATGTCCGTCTGTCCATCTGTCTGTATGAACACCTAGATCTCAGAGACTAAAAGAGCTAGAGCAACCAAATTTGAAATGTAGACTCCTATTGTCTGCACGCAGATCAAGTTTATTTTCAATTTTTGGCACGCCCCCTCACGCCCCCGCAATTTGGAAAAAACGTCATATCTCCCACAGTTTTGATGATAGATGGTTCGTACTTTCTAGAGATATCTAGTACTTAAAATTATTTATCGATTTGCTAAAAGAATGATAAAGATCGGATGAACGATACTCAAGTTATGAGCAAAAAACGGTCAGTTAACACCCACCCCACCCATAACCTAAGCATTGCGTTCAGCAGCAATCTTAGTGAAGAGAGAGAGAGAGAGAGAGACTTAGAGAGCGCACTGCGTTTTGCGTTGTGTCTTAACTGGCCGTTTGACTCGTGACCAAATTCGAGCTGCGACATTAAGGGTGCAGAGTATGTAATAGTCGGGCTTGACCGACTTTCTTTCTTGTTATACCCGTTACTCGTAGAGTAAAAGGGGATACTAAAGTCGTGCAAATGTATGTAACAGCCAGAAGGAATCATTTCCGACCATATAAAGTATATATATTCTTGATCAGCATCAACAGCCGATTCGATATAGCCATGTCCGTCTGTCCGTCTGTCTGTATGAACACCTAGATCTCAGAGACTAGAAGAGCTAGAGCAACCAAATTTGAAATGTAGACTCCTATTGTCTGCACGCAGATCAAGTTTATTTTCAATTTTTGCCACGCCCCCGCAATTTGGAAAAAACGTCATATCTCCTACACTTTTGATGATAGATGGTTTGTACTTTCTAGAGATATCTAGTACTCAAAATTATTTATCGATTTGCTGAAGGAATGATAAAGATCGGATGAACGATACTCAAGTTATGAGCAAAAAACGGTCAGTTAACACCCACCACCCACCCCACCCATAACCTAAGCATTGCGTTCAGCAGCAATCTTAGTGAGAGAGAGAGAGAGAGAGAGAGAGAGAGAGAGAGACTTAGAGAGCGCACTGCGTTGTGCGTTGTGTGTTAACTGGCCGTTTGACTCGTGACCAAATTCGAGCTGCGACATTAAGGGTGCAGACTATGTAATAGTCGTGCTTGACCGACGTTTTCAAAAGTTTTTTTGTCTGATCTGTTTATCGTGATGAATTTGGAGTCATTTATGTTGGATTTAGTAATTGACAAATGTCTATTAATATCTGGCGGATAATAAATAGCCGAGTTAAAAAATGTTGCATACTTTTCGGCTGACCCACCTCAGGCATACAGGAAGGCTATTAAACATTTGTTTCCATGAGTAACGGGTATATCGAAGTCGGTTAGACCCGACTTTAACTTACGCTCTCGTTTTTTGCTCATAACTTGTGTATCGCTCATCCGATCTTTATCGTTCCTTCAGCAAATCGATAAATAATTTTGATTACTAGATATCTTCAAAAGAAACAAACAATCTATCATCAAAACTGTGGGAGATATGACGTTTTTTCCAAATTGCGTTGGCGCGAGGGGGCGTGTCAAAAATTGAAAATAAACTTGATCTGCCTGCAAGTATAAGAAATATATGTCCAATACATGTCAAACCTCTATCTCTTACCATCTCTGAGATCTGTGCGTTCATACAGACGGACAGACAGACATGGCTATATCGACTCGGCTGTTGATGCTGATCAAGAATTTATATACTTTGTAGGGTCGGAAACGATTCCTTCTCCCTGTTACATACTTTTGCACAAACTTAATATACTATGTGTTCCTTCGGTACAGAGTATAACAACACTTCCATTTTTGCAAGATACAGGAGCAGATATTTCGGTGATAAGACACCAACAAAATTAATATCAAAACTTAAACACTAACATCATAAGCCATATAACAGGTATTGGAGAAGGAAAAGCTACTTCTTATGGTCTAGTACCTCTACAACTACTTACAGACAAGTATATAGTACCACATGATTTCCATGTAGTACCAGAAAGTTTCGCAATACCAACAGATGGTATATTAGGCTCTGATTTTATCAGAAAATATAATTGCTTATAGATTTTCAAGAGAAGCAAGATACCCTTATTTTGCGCCCAAAAAATTTCCATACACACATTCAAATACCAATAAGTCACTCACACGAGAATGATTCTTTATTATTACCCGCTAGATCTGAAGTCATACGACAAGTAAGATTAAAGACTAAAGAAAAAACGGTTTCAGTACCTAATCAGGAGATACAACCGGGAATAATAATAGCAAGTTCGATTGTAACAAGTAATAATGCATACATTCGCATAATAAACACCACTTCAGGAGTTTGTGTTCAGCAGTCATCGGCGACGGTTGGAATGTCAGACAGTGCGACTAATAAGGCGAATTTAGGAGTGAAGTTAAACAAAAATAAAGCAAAGCCAGCCCCACCGGCTTCTGGGGCTGTGCGCAGACTCATTTGCGAAACAATTAAATCAAATACCACAGAAAAAAACAATATGAATAATATCCCAAATATATGAATGCAAAGTGCAGAGCCCGATCAGCGTGCTCAAAGCTCTCAACTCAAGAGAAAAAACAACAACATGGAACAGTTACCAATTAAACAACTACGAAACAATTATTATGCTTTGCTAGTAGAAAGTGACTGCAACGAAAAGCTCATTGAAGAGTTTGAAGATCATGTGCGAAAAAACAATAACAATGCGCAAGTGACAACAGTTAAAGCTCACATTAAAGAGAGCAGCCCAAGTGCTTCAGGCCACACAGAGCAAAACATAAATACACACAACCAAATAAACAATATCAACAATATAAATGATAAAAAGGTGCCTCCAATTAATATAGTAGACATTGAGTCTAAAGAACTAATAAAGTTTATAAAAAATGGTCTTAATATTAAAGACTTTAAAATTAAAGAATTTAGGGATAAGCAAACCCTATACTTAACTACAATGGACCGTTATATAAAAGTCAGAGCTTACTTAGAAAAAACCAAAGCCAAGTTCTATTCGTACACCCCAAAATGTCTTAAGTCCAAATCAATGCTACTTAAAGGCCTACCAGCCTATACAGACCCTGAAGAAATTATGAATGATCTTAGAAAGCATGAGAACCAAGACTTAGAATTTATAAAAGTTCGTGCGTTCCGAACCAAAAACGCACGTGAAAAAGAGATGGAGCTTCCTATGTTTATAGTCCAAATCTCTGCAGAGAGTAATCTTAGAGCTCTTACCAATTAATAGCATCTTGCATAGATGCGTAAGATGGGAACCTTTACGGAGACCAGAGATCTCGCAATGCAGAAACTGTCAGGGTTTCTTCCATAGTGCAGCAAACTGTTATCTATCACCAAAGTGCGTCAAATGCGGAGAGAACCACAGAAGTGAGGAGTGCCCAAAACCAAAAGAACCAACAGAAGATAAAGAGCAATTATTTTGTGTGCTATGCAACAAGCACGGACACCCAGCCTCTTACAAAGGTTGTCCAAAATATAAAGAGATTCAGCAAAAACTAAGAGCCAGAATACAAACACAAAACAATAACAGAAGCGGACTGACTACTAATTACACTAACCCTAATATCAGTTATGCCCAACAAGCAAAAAACCAAATGAGGGATAATTATAACCCGCAGGAAAACACAGCTGAAATGCAAAACAACGCAAATAATGTTTTTGATGAAATTAACAAAGCAATGGCTAGCCTTGCAAACCAGATAAGCAGCCTACAAAAACACTTAAACTTGCAGGCGTCCAGAATAGACGCAATACTTTCAATGATCGACCCAAAATAAACACGCCCAACAGCAAAACAAAAAAAATAAGTAATTTGAAGATTATATCGATAAACGTAAACTCAATTATTAATCTAAATAGACGTCACGATCTCCAAAAGTTTATAGATGTATATAAGCCCGATATTGCACTAATAAATGAAACCAAATGAAACTACAGACATAAGGTATCATTTAAAGATTTCGAATTTATTCGGAATGATAGAGTGGGTGCAACCAGAGGAGGTGGAACTGGAATAATCATGAGAGGGTATAAAATTCGACAGACACACACACAACAAAATTGAAAAATTTAAAACATTGGAAACATGCATCATTCGGATCCCAATGAACAACGCAACATTATTTGTGGCATCCTTATACCAACCAACTGGCAACAACGGCGACAACCTTAAAGCAGAAATAAACGAGCTCTTTCAATGCCTTCAACTACAGCTGAACGAATGTTACTACATCATGGCAGGCGATTTAAATTGCAAACATTCAGATTGGGCGAACTCCATCAACAACCCATCAGGAAACATGCTGAAATCTTGGCTTAGCGACAACGAAATAAGCTATAAATGCAAGCTATATGCAATCACAAAACCGTCTTTCCCAAGGAGTAATTCTTATATCGACATCGGCCTTCTGGACTGTCGAATTGATGTATCTGGTGAAAGCAATACCACAAACTGCCTCCCCACTCTTGATTACGACAGCGACCATAATGCAATAGTCATCATAGCCAATCTTAACCAGACATTAAATTTTTTTCAAAATAATGAAGATCTCAAGCTAAACTATAAAAACACCAATTGGTACACATTCCAAAACACAATATTAAATTTATTTAACCAAGAAACTGCCGCTCCATACAACAGAAACTTAGAAAACCATGAAATAGACCACCATCTAAATAAAATTGAAAAAATTTTAGTTAAATCAATTGAAAAAACTGTACCAAAATTCAAAGATTATAACTTTCTGTCAAAACTAGTAAATCCCATAATTAAAAAACTACAAAAAGAAATGTCAATAATTTTAACCAAAATCAAAAAAACACAATAGACAAGAACGAATTTTACCACTTGCAGAAATAACAGAACTAAAAGCTACCATCAAATTAATTCGCAGTCTCATCCAAGAAAACTTTAAAATCGCAGTAAATAACCAAATAAAATCCAAACTGGAAATACTTACATCTAAAAACCAAGCAGATATATTTAAACAAGCTAAACATCGGAAACACATCCAAACACAGCCAATAAATCTTGACCAAATCAAAGTCCCCGTAAGCAGCTCGCACCTTCTAGCGCACGCCGATATCGATCCCCGTATCGTGGAGACAGATACCATATCAAACAACTACATCGCACGAAATAAAATGGATATTCTGAATGTAGTAGGAGCTTACCTTGAATCAGTTCACTCTCCCGCTGAGAGTGTTCAGGATAATCAATTTCAAAGGTACGTTGAGCAATGTTTCAACAGGTTTTTAGCAGTAAAAACCTCGTTCGAGACATCCCAACTTACCCTCACGTCGTTTTCCGAAACTATGCCATCTAACGACATCGATAATGCAACAGATAATAGGTTTATTTCAATGGATAATTTAATGTACATATTTAAAAAAATTAAAAACAAAGTATCATCAGGATTAGACAACATACCAAACATAGTCCTCAAAAAATTACCTCGACCGATAATCCTAGAATATTGCTGTTTATTTAACAATATAATTAATAATGCATATTTTCCCGAAAATTGGAAAAAGGCCAAAGTAATATTGTTGCCAAAGAAGAACAAGGATCCAACACTAGTCTACAACTTAAGACCCATCAGCCTGCTACCCAACATAAGAAAAATATTTGAAATGTGTATCAATACAGCAATTATCGACCACTGTAATAAAAACGACATAAAAAACGACCGACAGTTCGGATTTAAACGCAAACACTCAACTACACACGCTATACATCTTCTTATATCTGACATTCAGCGGAGCCTGAACAAAAAACATGTGACAGGAGCATGCTTAGTAGATCTGGAAAAGGCTTTTGACAGTGTTTGGATAAAAGGGTTAACCTTCAAATTAATAAAATACCGTTATCCAACACATTTAATTTTTCTCATTCTCAACATGATCACGGATAAACAATTTGTAACATGCAGCAACAACACACATAGTAACAAGACATTCAATGAAACAAATGGTCTTCAACAAGGAACAGTTAATTCAGCAATTTTATTCAACATATATATACTTGATTTAATAAAAAAAATTCAAAATTGCATTGCATTTGCGGATGATATTATTATATATCGACCAGGCAAAACCATACAGGAAATCAACCAACTGCTGCAGCAAGACTACAATGAAATTGAAAGGTACGCCGACAAATGGCAACTGAAAATAAATGCAAACATATGCGAAACAATTCTCTTTCGACCACCAATCAAAAAATGTAACAGCAACGTGAGAAAGAACTGGAAACAATTTCGCATTACGGCACAAAACTGTTCCATACCATCCTTGAGTACAGTAAAATATTTAGGTGTACACATTGATCGATTTTTGTACTTCAATAAGCACGTTAATATCCAACTTGAAAAAGCCAGAAAAGCATTCTTCTGTTATAAAAACCTTTTCTTTTCTCAGCATATAAGCATAAGAGTCAAAATTATTTTATATCAGTCTCTTATCAGGCCAATAATAACAAATGCATGTCCTATATGGTTCAACATATCACCGTCTTATATGGAACGTATAAGACTCTTTGAAAGAAAATGTCTGAGGGCATGCACATCATTGTATAGATCGCCAGAAACAGACTATGTAAAATACATACCCAACAAAAAATTATATGAAGTCGCCAAAGTACACAGGATAGACAGCTTCATCATCAACTTAATCCGACATCATATAGACCAATGTCTTCATAATGAAGAAAATCACTGGCCCCGTACCACGAGAATGCTGAATACCTGAAGACCGCACTCGGAAATGGACTCGCCCCGCCAGAAGCATTTTTGTATCTGGACTCCAAGGGCCTCATTCAAAATCATGAGGGTGTTCCTATTTTTTATCACCTCTACCGAAGAGCAACCAATAAAGCTGTCACAGATTCACTAATCGCGGAGGTAAACTGGAGATTTGACACCACTATTCCACTCAAAGACGTTCCGGACCCGAAACGCCAGTATTGGTGGCTGAGTGCCTGATGTTCCTTATCCTAACCATTTTTTTTATCTTAAAAGCCAGCTGTGTAGCCTTGCCTTTTTCAAATTTTTTTGCTACAAGTCAGGTCTAATTTCTCTGTATGTATCTTTCAACATATAATAATATAAAACATCTGTAAAAATAGCAATTAAACTTATAAGTTACGCTAGAGTTCCTTTAAGAGGCAGTGCGTTATAAATTTGTAATAGATTTTTGTTACAGTATGTAGTTATAGTATAAATATTGTTCGTAAATAAACGTTAAAAAAAAAAAAAAAAAAAAATACCACTTCAAACAACACAGAAATTGACAGTCAAAACATACAGTTTGAGTCATTTAATGATTATGATATCATTCAAATAAATAAAGAAAACAAAACAAGAATAAGGAATATATTAAAAAAATTTAAATTCCCCAAACAATTTAAATCTAAACTAACCGAACTTTGCACTGAATACAGTGATATATTTGGTTTAGAAACAGAACCCATATCAGCAAATAATTTTTATAACCAAAAGCTTAGATTGAATGACAAAACACCCGTATACATAAAAAACTACAGAAATGCAGAGTCAGAAAAGCAGGCAATAAACGATCAGGTACAAAAATTAATTAAAGATGGCATAGTTGAACCATCCATATCCGAATATAACTGCCCACTTCTCTTGGTACCCAAGAAATCACTTCCAAACTCAACGGAAAAGAGATGGCGTTAAGTAGTCGATTATCGCCAAATTAACAAAAAATTACTAGCGGACAAGTTTCCACTGCCAAGAATAGAAGACATTCTTGATCAATTAGGTCGAGCTAGTGTCTCGATCTTATGTCTGGATTCCACCAGATAGAACTTGATGAAAAATCAAGGAATATGACATCATTTCCAACGAGCACAGGCTCTTATCGCTACACTCGACTACCATATGGACTTAAAGTCGCACCAAATTCTTTTATGCGCATGATGACACTTGCATTTTCAGGTCTAGGACCATCGCAGGCATTTCTCTACATGGATGACCTAGTAGTCATCGGATGTTCCGAACAACATATGTTCAAAAATTTGACAAACGTCTTCAAACTTTGTCGCAAATTCAATTTAAAACTTCATCCAGAAAAAGGTTCATTGTTCATGCACGAAGTTACCTATCTCGGTCACAAATGCACCGATAAAGGCATTCTTCCAGATGACAAAAAATATGACGTCATCAAAAATTATCCACAACCAACTGATGCAGTTAGTGCGCGCAGATTCGTAGCCTTCTGTAACTATTATCGAAGATTTATCCAAAATTTCGCAGAGCATTCACGCCACTTAATGAGGCTTTGTAAAAAGAACGTTAAATTTCAATGGACTCCAGATTGCAATAATGCATTCGAGTATTTAAAAGAAGCCTTAATGAAACCGACTCTACTGCAGTACCCAGATTTCAGCAAAGATTTTTGCATAATCACAGATGCTAGCAAACACGCTTGCGGAGCGGGACTAACTCAAGAACATAATGGCATGCAACTCCCAGTTGCGTATGCATCCAGATCTTTCACACAAGGTGAAAGTAACATATCAACTACAGAATAGGAATTAGCTGCTATACACTGGGCAGTAAAACACTTCAGACCTTACGTTTATAGAAGGCACTTCTTTGTAAAAACTGACCACAGACCGCTAACATATCTATTTTCAATGAAAAGCCCAAGTTCCAAGCTCACTTGAATGAGACTTGATTTGGAAGAATATGATTTTACGGTAGAATACCTCAAGGGGAAAGATAATCATATCGCAGACGCTCTATCCTGAATAACAATCGGAGAGCTTAAAGATATGAACAGACAAATATTGAAGGTCTCTACGAGGTCCTCAACAAGACAGAAAAACAGCTATTAGTAGCACTGCTAAAAAATTTCATGAACAAAAAGTGATTAACAACAATAATGTCAAAAAATGTGTGAAACTTAAACTCGACAAGCACAAGTGTTTGTTTAAAATCGGAAAACGAGTAATTTTAAGCTTTACCATTGATGATTTGTACTCCAATGGAAACCTCGAATTGTTTCAGTCAGATAAAATTTTCGAATATGTTTCACAAAATCTATTAAAAAACAAGAAAAGACTTGTTTGAAATGTCAACAAGCCAAAACAACTATACATACAAAGACACCAATGACCATAACTACAACGCCAGCAACAGCATTTGATACTGTACTGATTGATACCATTGGTCCACTCCCAAAAACCGAGAATGGCAATGAGTACGCAATAACCATTATCTGCGACTTAACATAATATTTAGTCACTATACCAGTACCAAACAAAAGTGCTAAAACAGTTGCTAAAGCAATCTTTGAATCATTCGTACTCAAGTATGGTCCTATGAAGAAATTCATTACGGACATGGGTACTGAATATAAAAATTCACTAATCACTGACAAATTATATGCAAATACTTGAAAATAACCAATATACACTCAACAGCGTACCATCATTAAACTCTTGGTACCATTGAGCGCAGTCATCGAACATTTAACGAGTACGTACGTTCGTATATTTCGATTGACAAAAACGATTGGGACATATGGTTAAACTAGCAAATAACCCGTCGCGCTTCGCTGCGTCGCCATCAGTATAGTGAATTTTTACCGTTATCGCAATCGCTTCGTTATCGTTATCGTTATCGTTATCGTTATCGTTATCGTTATCGTTATCGTTATCGTTATCGTTATCGTTATCGTTATCGTTATCGTTATCGTTATCGTTATCGTTATCGTTATCGTTATCGTTATCGTTATCGTTATCGTTATCGTTATCGTTATCGTTATCGTTATCGTTATCGTTATCGTTATCGTTATCGTTATCGTTATCGTTATCGTTATCGTTATCGTTATCGTTATCGTTATCGTTATCGTTATCGTTATCGTTATCGTTATCGTTATCGTTATCGTTATCGTTATCGTTATCGTTATCGTTATCGTTATCGTTATCGTTATCGTTATCGTTATCGTTATCGTTATCGTTATCGTTATCGTTATCGTTATCGTTATCGTTATCGTTATCGTTATCGTTATCGTTATCGTTATCGTTATCGTTATCGTTATCGTTATCGTTATCGTTATCGTTATCGTTATCGTTATCGTTATCGTTATCGTTATCGTTATCGTTATCGTTATCGTTATCGTTATCGTTATCGTTATCGTTATCGTTATCGTTATCGTTATCGTTATCGTTATCGTTATCGTTATCGTTATCGTTATCGTTATCGTTATCGTTATCGTTATCGTTATCGTTATCGTTATCGTTATCGTTATCGTTATCGTTATCGTTATCGTTATCGTTATCGTTATCGTTATCGTTATCGTTATCGTTATCGTTATCGTTATCGTTATCGTTATCGTTATCGTTATCGTTATCGTTATCGTTATCGTTATCGTTATCGTTATCGTTATCGTTATCGTTATCGTTATCGTTATCGTTATCGTTATCGTTATCGTTATCGTTATCGTTATCGTTATCGTTATCGTTATCGTTATCGTTATCGTTATCGTTATCGTTATCGTTATCGTTATCGTTATCGTTATCGTTATCGTTATCGTTATCGTTATCGTTATCGTTATCGTTATCGTTATCGTTATCGTTATCGTTATCGTTATCGTTATCGTTATCGTTATCGTTATCGTTATCGTTATCGTTATCGTTATCGTTATCGTTATCGTTATCGTTATCGTTATCGTTATCGTTATCGTTATCGTTATCGTTATCGTTATCGTTATCGTTATCGTTATCGTTATCGTTATCGTTATCGTTATCGTTATCGTTATCGTTATCGTTATCGTTATCGTTATCGTTATCGTTATCGTTATCGTTATCGTTATCGTTATCGTTATCGTTATCGTTATCGTTATCGTTATCGTTATCGTTATCGTTATCGTTATCGTTATCGTTATCGTTATCGTTATCGTTATCGTTATCGTTATCGTTATCGTTATCGTTATCGTTATCGTTATCGTTATCGTTATCGTTATCGTTATCGTTATCGTTATCGTTATCGTTATCGTTATCGTTATCGTTATCGTTATCGTTATCGTTATCGTTATCGTTATCGTTATCGTTATCGTTATCGTTACCCCTGGGGGCGGATTTTCCGACATTGGAAAGTCACATTTCAAATTATTTCGTATTCTATCCTTACAAACCGAGTTTCAAGCCCATCGGATGAAAAATAATTTATTGCATGCTGAATTTTCCGGCCATTTTCCTCCTGGGATTTTGGGATTTTCCAAAATCGGGAAAATACGTGTCGAATTATTTCGCGTACAATGCTTCGGATGAATAACAAAATTTTTTCCATACAAACTTTTCCGGTTGGAATTTTCCAAAACCCCGTCTTAGTACGCACTTTCACCACTAATGGAAACTCCTATCCAAATTTCAGCCTTCTATCTCTTACCGTTGGCGCTCTGCGGTGATTGCCAATCAGTGAATCAGTGAATCAGTCAGTCAGGACATACTGTTTTATATGTAGAGTAGATTATTTCACCTATTGTTTCAATACAACCCCATCAGTAGTACATGACTACTGCCCATGTGAACTTGTTTTCACAAGGCCACCGAGACAATTCATTAATTTTAACAAACAAGATAGAATAGAATCTTTATATAATATAGACGACTATACTAAAGAAGTAAAGTTTAGATTAGAATTAGCCTACAAAAGAGCTAGAATTATGCTAGATAAGGAAAAACAGAAGCAAAAAACGCTCTACGCTAAGAAAACAAACGATTTTCTATTAGAAGTAGGAGACTTACTTTTATTAAGAAACGAATCAGGGCACAAACTAGATAACAGCTAGGTTGGGCCGTATAAAGTAGAAAAGATAGAAGATAGGGATAACATTACAATTTGAATAGGAAAGAAATATCAAATAGTACATAAAGACAGGTTAAAACCAAGTAACACCTAAATCCAAAAAAAAAAAACATCAAACAAATATTATTAAAGTATGAATAAACGAATAAATGAGTTAATATAAAAACAAAACAAAAAAGTAATTAAAATAAATCTTTATTAAATACCCATTTTTCATATATTTGAATTACAAAAAGATCAAAATTTTATTTTGAATAATTATTTTTATTTTTTTGATTACATTTTTCAATGATCAATCACCATCATTAATATAAATAAGCTTAATTCTATATTTAAGCACACAATTTTTATAAACACCCTTACACTATATTAGAATAACTTCATAAATATACGTTATTCTTTTTAAAAGGGGAGGTGTAGCGCGCATATGCTGTGTTTTAAATATTATATAACAATAATTCATATATGTATACATGAGCACCCTATGTAACACTTTGTTGCATTCATAAATATATAAACCCAAAAGCTCACTTAGATTCTTTCTTTAATTTCCCATAAGGAAATATGATCACCCACTTGGGTCTCTGCATAAGATTGCAGAGTCAGCGACTTTGACGCTCAGCGCGTCGTCGCTTAGCATACTCACACACACACACAAATGCATCTGTGCGCTGCTCGCTCAAGAAACTAAAAACATATTTAAGGCAGCTCAATTCATTCGGTCTTGCGACGATGTCTCGACGCCTGTGTGCGTTCGTGGACTTAAAGAATTTATGTTTAATACAAAAACTGAATCTGAAGAATAGACATTTTATTTAATTACAATACATCAAATTGTGATTTGGCGACCTTTCTAATTGTAGATGTTAGTTCTCCAGCTCGAGATCAGGATGATAGAAAAAACAATTTTTATGTTTCCTCGGTTGCTCTTCGGCAACCGTCTTCAGGGCAAAACTACAAAAAATATACACCAATATTTAACATACAAACATTTAACAAAATTCACAAAAACAGTTTACGTACAATTTTTACACGTCTGCACCGTGTGACGTAAAGTCTTAAACTAATTTTTCAGTTCGCGAGTAGGTGTCTGTATAAGTGAGCGCTGTTCTCAGTGTCCGTTTTGTAGTTAAGTCTCCTGTCTGTTGGTGTGTTTATGATGTGCAACATTTCTAATGTAAAATTCTCCAGATATATCTTACGCATAGAAAAAAGCATCTCTGACCATATAAAGTATATATCTTCTTGATCAGCATGACGAGCTGAGTTGATTAGCCATGTCCGTCTGTCCGTCCGTCTGTCCGTCTGTTTCTATGCTATCTCCTCCTTCAGTTTAAAAGCTATTTTAACCAAACTTTGACCGAAGCCTTTTGGTACAAATACCCTGCACATTTGTCGGAACCGGCCGGATCGGATAACTATAGCATATAGCTGCCATAGGACCGATCGGTCAAAAAACTAGTTTTAGTGAGAAAAACTTTTTTGTTTTCAATGCAAACGCCCCCAAACCTCTCATTTTTCAATTTTCATAACTTTTTTGATTTTTATATAACTTTACTAAGTTTGATGAAAATCGGACAACTATATAGTAAAGCTGCCATTCAAAAGTTAGTTCAGAGAAAAAGTCTTAGTACGAAAAACTTTGCTTTCAATGCTATCGCTCTCAAACTTGTTACTGCTCAATACTATATGCTACCACACAATTCTGACAAGTTTGATTCAAATCGGATGACTATAGCATATAGCTGCCATAAGAACGATCGGTTGAAAAAGTAGTTCTAGTGAGGAAAACTTTTTTGATTTCAATGGTAGCGTCTTTGTACTTTCCAGTTATGAATATTATCGGTTTCCACACAATTTTGACGAGTCTGATCCAAATCTGATGAATATGTCGTACAGCTGCCATATAACAAAATGGCAAGCAAATGGTTTAGCTCCGAGGGTTTAATATGTAACTAACTTTATTGAATGTAACTTAAGCTAACAATTATCGTTGAGTCGAACGGAGCGAAGCGGGAGCCACCCGCGCTAATCGAAGCCAAGCCAGAAACTAAGCGCCAGGGATGGCGCGTGTTGTCGTTCTGCTATCGCGTCAGGGATAGTGCTCCATAAATTGTGTGACCAGAGGTGGCCAGGGCTGCCACAGTACTCCCCCTCCAGAGACCATGTGGGAACGAATGATCTTCAAAATTAAGTATAGCTGGGATGAATGTATGTCCGGGGTGAGCATCTACAGGATTTGCACAAGTCCCAATGTGGAGGAAAGCTTGCGTATAGTTTTCGGTGTGATGTTTGTGTGGTAGCTGGGTCGATGAAAACCTCGCGTTGAGGCCGTTGCTTCGAGTGGTGGTCGATAAGCAAGTTCGCCCAAGCAGGGTTGAGGTTGAAGAGTCAAAAGTACTGGGTATTGTACCCTGAGTAGAGACTTTCGATTGCCACACGTTGTGGGCTTTCGTCTGCCACGCGTTGTGGACTTTCGTAGTGCCTCTCGTTAAGGACTTTCGTGGTGAGATCGAGAACTTGTAGGTAGACTCAGGTTGGCATCAATTGCCAAACAAAGAGCGTCTCGAGTCGTAGCATGTTGCTAGTGGTCGTTCAGGTATGGGGATCGTTGTGCCTGAGCATCGGCGACGACGAAAGATGCGATGATGATCCGAATTCAGCCGCGCGACGTACTTCCATAAGTATGAACGATCGTCTGGCAGGCTGCGTACAATGTAAGATCTGAAAAATTGGTCGGATGCTTGAACAACGTGAGATCGGATACATGTAGTTGAAGAGTCGGTTTGGCGCACACAAACAGCATGCGCGAGCAGCGGTGTAGGGCAGGCTAGCGATGAACGTTTTCTTACGTGGACAGCCTGACGTGGAATGCTTTGGCTGCAGCAGGATGTGGACAGCTGGACGTGTAAGGGCCTTGGCGACAGACAGGAGGTCGGTGGACTACATGCGTGGACAGCGGTCGGTGTCATTTGCACAAAAAAAATTGTTGTCGCCTCCTGTTGGCGAAAAGCTTCTCCATTTGTCAAGCGCCACTTGCGGATCTGTGACCAGATTTCCATTTTCGTCCTTACATTGTGTGACTCCGGGTTTGAAACCTTCAGTTAGTAGTCTAATCTTTTGATAGAATTTTCGAGTCTCACTCATGCCGAATAGCATCTCGACTTCCTCACGCATGCGCCTTTCTCGCTCATTCTTTTTCCTTCTGAAAAGACGCTTCTCCACTCTAATTTTCTTCCGGTATTGCTTTTTAACAGCCCGCGTTGCTCCCGACTGCAGAGTTCTCCTGTAGGCAGCGTCTTTCTCTGCAGTAGCTTAGCGGCAGTCCTCATCATACCAAGTCTGCTTTCGAGGGTGCCTGGCGCATCCGAGTATCTCCTTGGCAGCCGTACTCATGCAGTTTGATATATGATTCCACTGTTCGCATACACCAGAAGGGAAAGGTGAGTTTTCCCTGAGCAGTTGGCTGAGTTTAGCTGTGCAGACTGAGAGTGAGAACATTCCATGTGCATATCCTCAAATCGTGGTCCTTAAAACGTTTGCGTGGGTCGTCGTCAGAGGGGGACCGTATCCGAGGCATTGTTGTCGCAGTTTTAATCGGTGGAGTTTTTTTGACGGCGGTGGGTACCACACCCGACGTACCAACCCTATATATTGTACCCTGTAGGGAGGGCTCGCCGCTCACGTTAGCCAGAAGCTTTACGGATGCAAAGCATTCTGTTTACAGTGGTCACCAACGAGGAGGTGTAAGTCGACTTGAGACGCAGTAAGCCAGGATCGCGCTTGGTTCGCCAAGTTGAACCGATCAGCAGCTTTACCTCACTACATACGCCCCCATTAGGTCCTGAAAATCTATGACTAGAAATTTCGGGACGACCACCTTTCTGACCACCTGATCTTTCATTGGTCACTGTATTTATTTTCAAGTGTGTTGTGAAAAAAAAGATATTCAAAATTTAAGTGAAGTTGCAGCGCAATTGGAAAAGAAAAATCCACAAGCAAGCAAGCATTTAAACAGCTTCTGGAGTGTAGACAGAGAAGAAGGAAATTATTTGTATGTAAAAAAGTTTGGGAAGGAAAAATGTAATATTTTTTTTTTGGTTATAAGTAAAAAAATCTCCGGATTGGCCGGTCACTTACCCTTTTAAATCCTCCGATGAAAGCGTTTTTCTGAGGGGGGGAAGGTTTTATTGTTTTTTTCTTTTTTTTTTCACACACAAAAAAAATTATATAAAGTAATTTCTTCAGTTACAAATTTCATTTCTGTCATACAAATTGTTGTTGCATTTTGCCCTTCATTTCTTTTATTTATCAAAAATGATGGCATTCGCCACGAAGGAATTTTGTATTTTTTAATAAGTACTCGCTACTCTTTGGCACTACTCGTTACTCGCTGGAAATAGAAAGAGTCATCACCAATAAACTGTTGATTTAAATTCAAAAAGTAGGCGCAATTTTGTTTAAAATATAAATTAGTCAAAAAAGTTGTGTATTTAGCTTTCTGCTGATAGTTCAGGGCGAGAACAATGCGTTCGCCCAGGGTAATTGCTTTCCTGCCGGGTATGTCTTTTTTTGGGTAAATATTGCAAAAAGTCCCCGTGAATTTGAAAGTGGCGCCTGTTGTTTAAATCAAACCATTCAGCTGTTTTTGTCAACGTGGCATTGCGAATATCAAAATGATGACGATTTGCCAATGGAAACAGCATCTAAGAAAAAGGAAAAAAAAAAACAAGAAAAACTCAACAAAAATCGAAGGTTTTCTCGGACAGACACTGGAAGAAAAACAAAAAAAAATGTAATAAAAGAAATTAAGTGCGGACAGAGGAGCCGGAAATGGTAAAGGCCCTTTCGAGATCTGCTGTATTTATATATCTCCGTTTCAAGGAGTGCTTATTAAGGAGGTATAGCTTCAGTGCCAATTGCACTGCAGCTAGAATCACTAGTACGACTACCCAAAACGTCAAGTCTTCTAGGTGACCGGTATGGTCAACAACTTGAACACTATTTATGACATTAGCCATATTATCCGACAACTTTGACTCTTTTCCATTTTTTCATTTTTTTCATTTAAGGAAAAAACAACAAAACAATGATAAAAATATAAAAACAAAAAAAGCCAAATTTAAAATTGGTGTTTGAAGGCTTGTTAGGACTTAAATAAATAAAATAAAATAAAATAAATAAAAAATTAGGACTTAAAAATAAAAAAAACTTTTTAGTTTGTAGCACGTAACGTTGTTCTATCGTGGTAATTGTGACAGTTAATGGAGCACGCGGTTATTCCCGGCTTTTCGGTCTTCGGTTGGGGTCGGGTTAATTTTGTTTCCCTTAGGCCACTTGCTCACAGATACGCTCAAACATATTTAAAACTTCGCGTGCAAAAAAAAAAAAAAAACCAACCCACACAGAACTGGTGGACGATAGGGCACCTCTTTCCACTACACTTGTTGATCCATTCGATATTTTGTTGGTTTAATTGCTGATTTGCGGGTGTGTGTGGGTGTTTGGTTGCCAGATTATGGAGTTTAAGTGACACTTATTTGACAAATTTCTTTTTGAAGTTTGTAGTTTTACACTCGAAGCCGGTGACGGTCGCTTGCCTCAAGGGCGTAACTAAAAGACTTGTTGACGCGATCCCGTGTTTGCCCGGGACCGTCCGTTCTTTTTTACTTTCAAATTTTGACTCTCTCCTGGGAAGTGGGATAGGTTCCCTTCAACCCATCGGAGCGGCGGTCGCTGGCTGCGCTGCAACAGCGGATATGCACTTGAAAATCTCACGCTACAGCCAGGTCTCTGATTACAGAGACAGCCCCAGTGGCTCCGCTGAGATTGTTGCTGACGTTACCAAAAATTGTGGGAACTGTGCAAGAAACATTTCCGACAAGTCTTACCTTTGGGGAGGGTCGACCATCGAATACCCTTTTATTTTCCCAAAGTCCCTTTTTATACCCGTTACTCGTAGAGTAAAAGGGTATACTAAAGTCGTGCAAATGTATGTAACAGGCAGAAGGAATCATTTCCGACCATATAAAGTATATATATTCTTGATCAGCATCAACAGCCGAGTCGATATGGCCATGTCCGTCTGTCCGTCTGTCTGTATGAACACCTAGATCTCAGAGACTAGAAGAGCTAGAGCAACCAATTTTGAAATGTAGACTCCTATTGTCTGCACGCAGATCAAGTTTATTTCACATTTTTGCCACGCCCACCCCCTCCCCCACAATAGAAAATGTTGAATAAATTTTTGAGATATCGATCTCAAATTTAAAACTTAGATTTATATTCGCAACATCTATAAGCCCAGAAATTTTCATCAAGATCGGATGAAAAATAGCCGAGTTGAAATGTTGAAAATGAGAAATGTTGCATACTTTTCGGCTGTCCCACCTCAGGCACACAGGAAGGCTATTAAACATTTGTTTTCATGAGTAACGGGTATATCGAGGTCGGTTAGAGCCGACTTTAACTTACGCTCTCGTTTTTTTTGAAAATTTGTTCCCAGCAAGTTGCGTACGTAACAAGTTGCCTTACTAATACACAAATCCGTACAAGTCCGAGAAATTTTTCTTGAATACGACTTCGACGCAATATACGCAGAAATCACGTCAAAGCTAAAATTTAGACTTATATCAGCTTACATTGCACCAAATCAATCCTTTTCTCTTAAAAACTTCCACTCTGTACTAGAACCATCTAATGTACCTACCGTAGTCACAGGCGACTTTAACGGTTGGCACAAAAGATGGGGCTCAAACAACAACAACTTAAGAGGCAAAACACTTGAAAAATTCATATCCCAATCCAACTATATTCTACTTAATGACGGATCACCAACACATCTAAGCACACACAACACACTTACACATATTGACCTTACCTTCACCAGCCCAATCCTCCATATAGACAGCTCATGGAACACCGAAGACGATCTCTTTGGCAGTGATCACTTCCCCATTATCACAACTCTATTTACATCTAACACACCACATGAAAAAACCATCACTCCAAGACCACTCTTTATCACCGAAAAAGCCAACTGGAAAATCTTTTCAAAGTTAACAGAAAAATTTTCATCACCGCGAAATACAAGCACAAACATAAACAAAGAAGCAGCTACCATACATAAAATAATTTTAACAAGTGCCCACATTTGAATTCCCCAATCTCACCCGACAACCTTGCCACACCAAGTTCCTTGGTGGAACAAAGACCTTCAAAAGTTACGAAACGAAAGAAATAGAATGTGGCACAAACTTAAGGGAAGCATATAAACCGGAAACATGATATTATTTAAAAGAGCCAACGCCCTTTTTAGACGCACTCTTAGAGAAGCAAAAAAAGAAAGCACCCAAAAATGTACCTCGCAAATAGCCCCAGACTCCCCCTCAAAAATAGTCTGGCACAACATAAAACGTTTCTGTGGACTTAACCCTCTGAAAAATATACACAGCATTCTCAACGCAATCACCAACCAATTAACCACCAACAAATCAGAAATAGAAAGCCTATTTTCTGCAAAAAACTTCGCAGATGCCTCATCTGACACCAACTTTTCCACAAACTGCATAAACGCCAAATTCACCTTAGTAACCAACAGCCATTGCCATGCCTACATCCCCAGAATAATTTCCTTAGACTTCGCAAAAGCCTTCGATAGAATAGGAATTCACTCTATACTCGACCAACTCGCAGAATGGAAAACAGGCCCAAAAATAATAAAATACGTAAGTAACTTCATGTCAAATAGAAAAAATACACTCCGCCTAAACTCAGCATGCTCATCGTTCCAACCTATCCACAATGGCATTCCTCAGGGATCCCCACTTTCGGTGGTTCCCTTTATAATAGCCTACTACAAATAAACCATTTTGACCGTTCAACACCCAAATATCAGCTTAAGTGCATACGCAGACGATTTCAATCTCATATACTACGCTTAAACGCACGTCCTATTTGCAAATAACAATTTTGTGAGTGACAAGTTATTGCATTTAAACGCTGAGTTAATTCGTTATTTGCAAATAACTAAGTCACGAAAACAATTACTGATTAGTAGACTTATTTGCAAATAGTGTGCTTGGCGTTGCCACTCTATTCAGTGATTTTGCTTCAGAACAACACCAACAAATATTATCCTTACGAAGCCCGAGTGGCCTCCATAGAAGACAGACGCGAACTCCTTGCTACAAATCTCTTTAAATCCCTAATTACAGTGAGATATTCACCTATCATTAACATAATTAAAACATTCAAGCCACCAAAAAAACCTCTATATCGACAATTGACCGAACTAAAGAATACTGCTTACAGCACAACATACCTACACGCACTACAATCACAGTTACGCAGACGATACCTCCATGGCATCTTAAGCAAACCTCAAGCGACACTCCAGTAAAAAAAACACGTCCCCCGAAATATACCGCGCAAAATTCACAGAAAAAAAGAACGAAAAACTACAACCTAACCTTCATATATACAGACGGATCACAATCCAACGGAAAGGTTGTCTTTGCTATTACAACAGAACAAGAATCCTTAAAGTCATTTCTGTCTGTTTTAACGCCCTTTATGTTAATTAAACCTTCAAATTTTCTGCCGGCTCTAGGTCTCGCTATGTTGGCACATAATTTTAAAACAGGGACACACCACACCACAAAGGAGGTTCGTTGACCGAACAGCTGTTTCAATGGTATCTCTACCATATCATCAGCGGTCTTCACCTGGTACCATAATCAGAAAACAACTCCCTCCTCATGCCTGAGATGCCATAATCGCTTGGGAACTCCAATGCGATTCAACAGCAAAAACCAGACACAACGAGCTAGAGCCGCGCTGTCTGTGGCCTTTGTACGTGTGTGTGTGTCCCAATGGTCTTACAATGTTAGTGAGAGAGATTTCCTCCCCACTGCTAACACAGTGACCAATAAATCTGAGTGCAGAATTGCATTCAAACAGGGGTTTTTGTTGCTATAAACGAAATTATTTTTAGTTTCAACAACAACGCCGTGCCTACCGTTTTATACATGCATGTATGTTTTAACGACGTTTATGATAATTAAAACTTCAATTTTTTTGCCGGCTCTAGGTCTCGCTATGTTGGTACATAACTTAACTAACCATACCATTGGAGTTCTCAAGCGATTATGGCATTGCAGGTATGAGGAGGGAGTTGTTTTCTGATTGTGGTACCAGGTGAAGACCGCTGATGATATGGTAGAGATACCATTGAAACAGCTGTTCGGTCAACTAACCTCCTTTGTGGTGTGGTGTGTCCCTGTTTTAAAGTTATGTACCAACATAGCGAGACCTAGAGCCGGCAAAAAATTTGAAGGTTTAAAGTCATTTCTTTTACCCCACTACTCCTCAGTATTCTCCTCTGAAATCATCGCAATCGTCGAAGCTCTGCAAACCCTAAAAAACAAAAGGCGGAAATATTGCATCTGCTCAAATTCACTCTCCGCTATAGACGCAATAAACAACATCAACAACATTGAACACTATACATCCCTAGCACGTCACATTCTTACGAAATCATTTCCGAAATTCAAACTCCTATTGGTACCTGGACATACAGGCATAAAAGGAAACGAGTTAGAAGATGCTACGGCAAAAAGCAGAGCTAATCAACCACTCACCATAAGAGAAAACATAAGCATTCAAGACATAAAAAAATACATTAAAAACACACACCTAACCGAAATTCAATCCAACTTATACGAAACTTCTAACTGGTACCAAAACATAAATCCAAACAAACTCAACACCTACAACCTATTTAAAATCAGTCGACAAAATCTCTCTCGAATGGACCAAATTAAAATAACCCGCCTTAGACTTGGACTCACAAGAATCACACACTCACACTACATCGACAAAAGCCCCAACACATGTACACTTTCCAATAACCAAATTTCAATAGAACACATTCTCAACTCCTGCCCCGCCCACGACATGCACAAACAAAGAATACTCGGCAACAATAACCCACTACAACTCCTTTCCAACCCTACAACCTCAAACATTTCCACTATTTTAAATTATCTTAAGACTACAAACTTATACCACTCTATATAGCAAATACTATTCATCAATGTAAATACAAACCAGAATCCAACAACAATTTAGAAACTAAGCTCACTATTACATTATACACCTTATACATATATAGTATATACATTTAAACACTCAAAGAACCCAGAGCTGAAGGCTTTTGTCGCCATTGCTCCGTACCTCTAAGATAGCCTATAATTTTATATTATACTGTTAGCTCTACATAAATAAAAAAAAATGTCCGACTTTAAGTGAAATCAGAAAGCTATACTGGCAACAGGTACAGCTCTCATCGCAACAGGTTGGCATCATCCTAAATGGTGAAAACTGGAACAGCCTATATCATTATATCAAAGATGCTACAACCTACAGACGCATACACACTGAAGACTTTTAGTTAATGTTAAAAAAAAAAAAACTTTTCGTTTTATTAAATGTACTACACGCTAAAGCTGACGGCAGACTGCCAAAGCTAGATTCCACCGATCTTATTCCAAAAATTGTAAGCCATTATATATTATTTATTTATGTTAATTTTTGAATAAAATCCCACTACTACTACTACTTCTTAATTTAAGTTTAAGACTGAATTGTGTGTGTTAGTCATGATTGTATGTGGGAATTTAAGGTATTTGTTAGTTCTTATCTAGCGTAAGGGGTGTAAAACGCCGTCGCTTACACAAAAAATAAGGTCAAGAAAGAGCTATCACCGTTAGGTCAGCCTTAATTGCGTTTCTTCGCAGCACGAAGTTCTTTTGTCATCTTTTGGATGGTAATGTTGATTTTTTAATCTTTCCCTGGTACTTTTGTTAGCTGCTTGTCCCTTTCCTGGGCTCGCTGACGCTGCTTTTTTAGTTAGATATGCTTGTAGCTTCATCATTTTTTTGTTGTAATATCCGTCGTTGGCTCAGGAAGTGGTCCCTTGCTCCCCGTGCAATATTAATTTGTCAGGTCGGTCAACCAGCGCCTTGCTATGGTCACTGTATCTCTCTTCTCCGCTGCCCAAAAGCCTGGAGGCGGCTTTGTGGGTTAATAAAATGATTTAGGTTTGTTTTTGCGGTTGCCTCCGCATTATTGTATGAAGATGTAGTTTTCGTTATTTTTTTCCTAAATTTTGTTTTATTTTCTTTTCCACGTTACCCAAAGCTATTGGGTATTGATTTGAACCACTTGCCACGGGTTCATACGTGTCACGGTCGCCATGTAATTAATAAAATATATTGTGTCAACTTCAGGTTTAGTTTATATCTTTTAATGAGACATTGCAGCAAGACCGAATAATTTGAACTGCTTAAATATCTTTTTAGCTTTTAGAGTTTGAGGTAGCAGCGCCCAGATGCATTTGCCTGTGTGTGTTGGAGTATGCAAAGCGAAGTCAAAGTCGATGACTCTGCAATCTTATGCAGAGAACCAAGTGGGTGATCATATTTCCTTATGGGAAACAAAGAAAAAATTTAAGTGAGCCTTGTGTTTATATCACTATATTTATGAATGCAACAAAGTGGCAGCAAACGCTGAAATGGAATCCTTGTGATCCTGAAACCGGTCCTTGAGGTTCTCCAGGGTTCGCGCAGCACCCACGAAAATTGTGTCATTATCACAGTACAGGCGTTTGACAAATCCACGGTGCCCAATGAACCTACACAAGCACATATTTAATGAATTAGACGTGAGATCGGTAAGTACCACAATATGAATAGCTTTAGAAGCAAAGCAGACAAACACGGCTTTGTACATTTTTATAGCCTTGCCACGGATTCCTAAAGTGACCGATACTGGACCTAAAAAAACCACCCCGCTGCCTTCAAATGGTCGACATCCTTGAAGTCGATCAGCGGGTAGGTTTCGCATTATTTGGGACAACAACATTGGTTTATGGGGAAAACAGAACACACACTGCCGAACTACTGCATTACACGCCTCGCACGCATTGATTACCCATATTTTCTGGCGAAGAAGGCCAACTAAAACTAGTGGGCTTGCGTGGCAATTTGTACAGTTTAGATACTCGATGTACAGTGTGACAAGCTGACATTTCTTTTGCATCAACAAAGGGAATTCGGCATTGTGTGGCAAGGTGCTTTTAACAATCGACCATAAGCAGCCACGGGACACTATGTCAGCCGGATTATCCTTTGTTGGAACATGAAACCAAGTTGCGTCCGCAGTTATTTCTTGGTTACCGTCCAATCGTAACCAATGGAGTACCACCTCCGAATCTAACCAGAACACGATCTGATCCACAGGAACATCTAGAAATGGTTTCACATTCTGCCATAAATTCGCTAGCAGTTGTGCCGCGCACAACTCCAATCGAGGACTATACTCTGTTTTTATGGGGGCTACTTTAGATTTGGCCGTAATCAATCTAACAAAAACGCCATGGCTGGTTTCGATCCGCGTATATAAACAGCAGCCGAATGCTTTCGAAGAAGCATCTGCAAAACCATGGATTTGCAAAGCATAACCTTTTGACACACCAACATGTCTGGTAGTTGAAAGTGTATCCAATTCAGAAAAACTTTGTGTTACAGTTTGCAAATTATGCTTTAACTGATCTGGAACTGGATCATCCCAGCCCAAGTCATGAAGCCACATTTCTTGGAGCAGAATTTTGGCACGATTAAGGGGCTTAATAAATTCAAATGACAAGATTGACCGCTTCTTTGGCACTACATCCAATATCATCTCTTTCATGGAGTACGCATACTCACACATTCATTCATTCATTATTTTAACTATTAAAGCAAATTTTAAGGCTGCATACACACTGCTTAACACATGAGACACAGCCGGCATGGTTTCGATGGATTTGTTGAGTTTGCGTGCGCGTTAAGTCAGGGCTTCGACACTCGCAGTTGCTCGGTCAGTGTGTTGAGAGGAAACTGTTTTGCTATCTGCATAAATGTTGGCAGGGATTTCTTAATGTTTCTATAGCCAAAATCGATAGCTTTATTTTCATAGATGTCGCAGGCATGGATCACATCTTGTCGCGTTGGGCGAATTCTTACAGTCCGGGCGTCTCCCTTTTCCTGTGCCTCTATGCTCATTTATTCATATATAGGCGTTGGCAGGCTTCACCGAAATTTTTCCCTCCCTGACGGCTAGCTCTGGATAAGAGACGATGCTACCGTCTTCCACATAACCACATAACAATGCTCAACAGAAAACTTCTTGGCACAATGCTCGGCGAAGAAACAGTCAATGGTATCCAGTACCACCTTGGCCTTGTGTAATTAAATAAAATGTCTTTTCTTCCGACTCAGTTTTTGTATTAAACTTTTATTGAAATTATGAACATAAATTCTTTAAGTCAACGAACGCACACAGGCGTCGAGACATCGTCACAAGGCCGAATGAATTGAACTGCCTTAAATATGTTTTTAGTTTCTTGAGCGAGCAGCGCACAGATGCATTTGTGTGTGTGTGTGTGTGTGTGAGTATGCTAAGCGACGACGCGCCAAGCGTCAAAGTCGCTGACTCTGCAATCTTATGCAGAGACCCAATTGGGTGATCAATGATCATATTTCCTTATGGGAAACAAAGAAAGAATCCAAGTGAGCTTTTGGGTTTATATATTTATGGATGCAACAAAGTGTTACATAGGGTGCTCATGTATATATGAGTTATTGTTATATTTAAAACACAGCATATGCGCGCTACACCTCCCCTTTTAAAAAGAATAACGTATATTTATGAAGTGATTCTAAAATAGTGTAAGGGTGTTTATAAAAATTGTGTGCTTAAATATGGAATTAAGCTTATTTAAATTTATGATGGTATTATGATCATTGAAAAATGTTATAAAAAAACAAGAAAGAAAGTCGGTCAAGCCCGACTATAACATACTCTGTATCCTTAAAGTCGCAGCTCGCATTTGGTCACGAGTCAAACAACCAGTTAACACACAACGCACAACGCAGTGCGCTCTCTAAGTCGCTCTCTCTCTCTCTCTCTCTCTCTCTCTCTCTCTCTCTCACTAAGATTGCTTCTGCTGAACGCAATGCCTAGGTTATGGGTGGTGTGGGTGGGGGGTGTTAACTGACCGTTTTTTGCTCATAACTTGAGTATCGTTCATCCGATCTTTATCATTCCTTCAGCAAATCGATAAATAATTTTGAGTACTAGATATCTCTAGAAAGTACGAACCATCTATTATCCAAACTGTAGGAGATATGACGTTTTTTCCAAATTGCGGGGCGCGAGGGGGCGTGGCAAAAATTGAAAATAAACTTGATCTGCCTGCAAGTATAAGAAATATATGTCCCATACATGTCAAACCTCTATCTCTTACCATCTCTGAGATCTCTTCGTTCATACGGACAGACAGACGGACATGGCTATATCGACTCGGCTGTTGATGCTGATAAAGAATATATATATGATGCAGCCGGATTATTCTCGTTCGACATCGTAGTAGCGCAGCGAGTTTCGGTGTCACACACGCCAAGTTCTAAACGCGACTAACTGCGTCGTCCCTTCTTCTTTCTGTGTTTACCACCGAACCACACTCGGCGACAGCGACGCTACGCTGTCGCCCCGCTAAAACGGCACTTTACAAAGCGACAACATGCAGACATATACTTTATAGGGTCGGAAATGATTCCTTCTCCCTGTTACATACTTTTGCACAAACTTAATATACTCTATGTACCTTCGGTACAGAGTATAAAAATAAAAATAATTATTCATAATAAATTTTTTTTTATACTCTGTACCGAAGGTACATAGAGTATATTAAGTTTGTGCAAAAGTATGTATGTAATAAAAATAATTATTCATAATAAATTTTTTTTTATACTCTGTACCGAAGGTACATAGAGTATATTAAGTTTGTGCAAAAGTATGTAACAGGGAGAAGGAATCGTTTCCGACCCTATAAAGTATATATATTCTTGATCAGCATCAACAGCCGAGTCGATATAGCCATGTCCGTCTGTCCGTCTGTCTGTCCGTATGAACGAAGAGATCTCAGAGATGGTAAGAGATAGAGGTTTGACATGTATGGGACATATATTTCTTATACTTGCAGGCAGATCAAGTTTATTTTCAATTTTTGCCACGCCCCCTCCCGCCCCCGCAATTTGGAAAAAACTTCATATCTCCTACAGTTTTAGAGATAGATCGTTCATTCCTCCTAAAGATACCTTGTAAACAAAATTATTTATCGATTTGCTGAAGAAGTGAAAAAGATCGGATGAACGATACTCAAGTTATGGGAAAAAAACGGCCAGTTAACACCACCCACCCCCCCACCAACAACAACAGCAACATACCCTAACCGTTCAACACAGGCAATCTTAGCGCGAGAGAGAAAGAGAGAGAGAGAGAAAACTTAGAGAGCGCACCGCGTTGTGCACGGGGCGTTAACTGGCCGTTTGACTCCTGAGCAAATGCGAGTGTAAGGGTACAGAGTATGTTATAGTCGGGCTTGACCGACTTTCTTTCTTGTTTTTAATTCAAATATATGAACAATGGGTATTTAATAAAGATTTATTTTAATTATTTCTTTGTTTTGTTTTAATATTAACTCATTTAATCGTTCATTCATACTTTAATAATATTTGTTTCTTTTTATACCCGTTACTCGTAGAGTAAAAGGGTATACTAAAGTCGTGCAAATGTATGTAACAGCCAGAAGGAATCATTTCCGACCATATAAAGTATATATATTCTTGATCAGCATCAACAGCCGATTCGATATAGCCATGTCCGTCTGTCCGTCTGTCCGTCCGTCCGTCTGTCTGTATGAACACCTAGATCTCAGAGACTAGAAGAGCTAGAGCAACCAAATTTGAAATGTAGACTCGTATTGTCTGCACGCAGATCAAGTTTATTCAATTTTTGCCACGCCCCCTCCCGCCCCCGCAATTTGGAAAAAACGTCATATCTCCTACAGTTTTGGAGATAGATCGTTTGTTCCTTCTAGAGATACCTTGTAAACAAAATTATTTATCGATTTGCTGAAGGAATGATAAAGATCGGATGAACGATACTCAAGTTATGTGCAAAAAACGGCCAGTTAACACCCACCACCCACCCCACCCATAACCTAAGCATTGCGTTCAGCAGCAATCTTAGTGAGAGAGAGAGAGAGAGAGAGAGAGAGAGAGAGAGAGAGAGAGACTTAGAGAGCGCACTGCGTTGTGCGTTGTGTGTTAACTGGCCGTTTGACTCGTGACCAAATTCGAGCTGCGACATTAAGGGTGCAGAGTATGTAATAGTCGGGCTTGACCGACGTTTTCAAAAGTTTTGTTGTCTGATCTGTTTATCGTGATGAATTTGGAGTCATTTATGTTGCATTTGGTAATTGACAAATGTCTATTAATATCTGGCGGATAATAAATAGCCGAGTTAAAAAATATTGCATACTTTTCGGCTGACCCACCTCAGGCATACAGGAAGGCTAATAAACATTTGTTTCCATGAGTAACGGGTATATCGAAGTCGGTTAGAGCCGACTTTAACTTACGCTCTCGTTTTTTTTTGGATTTAGGTGTTACATGGTTTTAACCTGTCTTTATGTACTATATGATATTTTTTTCCTATTTTAAGTATAATGTTATCCCTATCTTCTATCTTTTCTACTTTATACGGCCCAACCTAGTTGTTATCTAGTTTAAGCCCTGATTCGTTTCTTAATAAAACTAAGTCTCCAACTTCTAATAGAAAATTTGTTTGTTTTCTTATCGTAGAGCGTTTTTCGTTCTGTTTTCCCTTATCTAGCATAATTCTAGCTCTTTTGTAGGCTAATTCTAATCTAAACTTTACTTCTTTAGCATAGTCGTCTATACTGTATAAAGATTCTATTTTGTCTTGTTTGTTAAAATTTATGAAATGAAGCCCACCGGCCTTCCGAAAACAAGTTCATATGGGCAGTAGTCATGTACTACTGATGGGGTTGTATTGAAACAATAGGTGAAATAATTCAACCATATGTCCCAATCGTTTTTGTCAATCGAAATATACGAACGTACGTACTCGTTAAATGTTCGATGACTGCGCTCAATGGTACCAAGAGTTTAATGATGGTACGCTGTTGAGTGTATGTTGGTTATTTTCATGTATTTGCAAAGGTCAGTGATTAGTGAATTTTTATATTCAGTACCCATGTCCGTAATGAATTTCTTCATAGGACCATACTTGAGTACGAATGATTCAAAGATTGCTTTAGCAACTGTTTTAGCACTTTTGTTTGGTACTGGTATAGTGACTAAATATTATGTTAAGTCGCAGATAATGGTTATTGCGTACTCATTGCCATTCTCGGCTTTTTGGGAGTGGACCAATGGTATCAATCAGTACAGTATCAAATGCTGTTGCTGGCGTTGTAGTTATGGTCATTGGTGTCTTTGTATGTATAGTTGTTTTGGCTTGTTGACATTTCAAACAAGTCTTTTCTTGTTATACCCTTGCAAAGGGTATTATAATTTTGCCCAGAAGTTTGCAACGCATAGAAATATTCATTTCCGACCCCATAAACTATATATATTCTTGATCAGGGCGACGAGCTGAGTCGATTGAGCTTTGTCCGTCCGTCTGTCTGTCTGTCTGTCTGTCTGTCTGTCCGTCTGTCTGTCCGTCTGTTTCTTCGCAAACTAGTCTCTCAGTTTTAAAGCTATCGAGCTGAAATTTTGCACAGAGTCTTCTTTTTACTGCACGCTGATAATATGTCGGTGTCGGATCGGATGACTATATCTTATAGCTGCCATAGGAACCATCGGTAAAAAAATGGGTTTTAGTGAGAAAAACTTTTTTGTTCTTAATGTTAGCGTTCCCAAACACGGTCCTTATTAATATCAAAAGCTTTCAAACAGATTTGCAAACTTTGGTCAAAATCGGATGACCATATCTAATAGCTGCCATAGAACCGATCGGTCGGAAAATGGGTCTTACTGAAAAAAAATATTTGTTTTCAAGTAAATCGTTCTTAAGGTCGGTGATTATTAATACTAAACGCTTTCAAACTAATTTGAAAAATTTGGTCGAAATCAGATCGGACTTATCGGTCGGAAAATGAGTCTTAGTGAGAAAAACTTTTTTGTTTTCAATTTTATCGTTCTTAAACTTGGCGATTGTTAATTTGATATGTTTTCAAAAAGATTCGCGAAATTTGGTCGAAATCAAATGTTCATCTGACGGAAAATCGATTTTAGTTACAAAAGTTTTTGATTTTTATCCAAGCGTTCTTAAACTCTGTCATTTCAAAAACAGCTTTTGCAAGGTGTCTCGGAGGATTCCGCTGGATTTTGAATTATTATTTAAATTTAACTGCCTCCCTGTTTGAAATTTGAAACCGCCTTAATTTGATATTTTCTTGACAATTCTGAGATGTGGTCACACTAGAAATAAGCAATCGATGTATCGATAAATATTTGTTATTCTTGAAAAAGGCGGCGGAGAGAAACGAAGCGTAGGTATCGCTCTTACTTTAAGTTCATTTTTGTAATTCTTTTGTTTCTTAGGAAATAAAACACAACCCTTTTTAATTTAATCACACCCATCGAATTGGAGTTGGTTTTGTCTGCATATCTCCCCCTTTGGAATCAACATCTTTTATTTCGCTTCCTTTGAGGCGTGTACAGTGAATCTCTCGGAGACCTGCATGAAGACGGGCGTGGACTCGTGGTGCAGGCTGTACTAAAGGAGCTACGGAACCCGCAAGAGGACGAGCTGAGATTTGTGTTGTGGGTGGAAACCTGATCTGCACGACTGCAGATTACTGGAGACCAGCGTGGTGCGTGCGTCTGGTGGCTTGGAGGAGACGCACAGAAATTGTGGGTGTATGTGTGTGTGCGCGCGCTTTGTGGAGTGTGCACATATAGTCATCTCGCTCTAACGTAGAGGAAGTCTACGGGCAGGCGTCTGGCTGTGAAGACGGATGTGTATGTGTGACTGGCTGATGAAATTGAAAACACACATATACACACATGACGAAATTCTTGGAATCAGAAATCGAACTGTTTGGACGTATTGACCAGGATTGGCTTGTGGCAAACTAAGTGGTAAGTGCGCCTATTGATTGTTGATTTGGGGAAAGGGTTATCTGTCTGATGGTGTTGACCAGATCTAAAGCAAAAATGAGTGGCACTGACGAAGATACAGTTACTGGCGAGACCGCCAATGTAGACGCCTCAATGGAGGCGGGCGGTGCTCAAAATAATCCCAAGAGTGAGGAATCAACTGTTACTGGCACAATGTGGGAAATGTGGCGTCAAATGCAAGAATTTCAACAAAAGAATACGATACAAATGCAACAATTCCAGATGGAAATATTGAGAATGAATGAGATTCAAATGGAGAAAACCAATCTCCTAATTGAAGTTATATCTGGGGGTGGAAGGATAAAGAGCGCAGCTGAAGAGTCAGTGGTGTCAGCAGCCAGTGTTGTTGATACATCAAATGACACATCACCACCAGAAGAGCAGGCTGATATTCAGCAAGATTCAAATCACAAATTGTACGATTTGCCAGATTTTGATGGTACACCGGAGCAGTGGCCAATGTTTAATGAAGCCTTTGCCATGACCACTGCTGAATATAAGTATTCTGATCGACAAAATTTGTTGCGGCTGCAGAGGGCCATTAAGGGCAAAGCAAAAGAAACAGTTGAATGTTTGCTTATTCATAGTAAGAATGTAGCAAACATAATAGAATCCCTGAAACAGAATTTTGGTAGACCAGAGAGGCTAGTCAAAAGCCAGATTAGTCGTATCAGAGAATTTCCAAATATCCGCGAGGGAAAGTTGGATCAAATGGTTGCATTTAAAATAAAGGTACAAAACTTGGCTGCGTTCTTGGAAGCAGCAAAGGCACATCCTCAGCTAAAGAATCCAACCTTGATGGAGGAATTGGTGCTCAAGTTGCCAGTGCAGCAGAGACTAGAGTGGGCACGCTTTTCCAAACCGCTGGGCGAAAATAAATCGATCAAGGACCTAAGTAAATGGCTGCATTAGCTAGCAGACGATATTCAAGACTCTGGTTTGGTCGACGATGATGCAATTTACAAACCAAAGAATGAAAAATCGAGATTTTTTCACGCAAATGAAGCTGGGCCAGGCAATGAAAAGGGCTTTTGTTCCTGTGATCAGAAACACAGCTTGGAGAAATGTAATGTATTTGCTCAGATGAGCAATGACAAGAAATGGCAGCTTGTAAAGGAAAAGAGGCTCTGCTTTAACTGTCTGAAATGTGGGCATCGAAGTCAAGACTGTAAAATACATCATCAGTGCGCCACAAAAGGCAGCACCAATCGTGTTCATAAATTGCTTCACAAAGTTATAGGAAGCTTGGATACTGAGGTATCTAACAAAGGCCAAGCGTTTACAGGCACAGCAACGCATGCGAAGAGCTCGAAGATCCTGTTCAAAATCTTACCCGTAAAGCTGCATGCGAATGGTAGAAAAGTAAAGTGTCATGCATTTTTGGATGAAGGATCTTCCGTAACGCTAATGAATAAAAGCTTGGCAGATTTGTTAAAGCTAAATGGACCTAAGGAAAATTTGACACTACAATGGTTTGGCGATAAGAAGGTTACAGAATTAGTAGGTCAGTTTGACATTGGAATATCAGGAGAGAATGACGATAAGGTTTATGAACTGAAGGGTGTTCGAACTATGAAAGATTTACAGTTGCCGAAGCAAACGATAAATATGTTCGAGCTAAGTTCTAAGTATCGCCATCTAAGGAATATTCCACTGAAAGGGTACACAGATGAAGTACCAGAGTTGCTTATTGGACTGGACAACATACACCTACTTGTTCCCAAGAATAGGCAGACAGTAGGGTGGAATGGATCAGCTGTCGCGATGACCAAGCTGGGATGGATTGTTTATGGTCAATGTCAAGGAGAGTCCGGATCCAGCAAAGAATTGAAGGGAGTCCATCTAGTTAGAGGAAGCAACGATGATCATATCGACCAATTGGTGCACGACTACATCGCGAATGCTGAAATGGATGTACGAGGTGTGATGAACCATGTTGAGGGTCGAGAAACCACAAGATCGAACCAATTACTACTAGACACAACCAAACGTGTTGGTGAGCGTTTTGAGACGGGTCTTCTGTGGATTACAGATCAAGTAATGTTACCAGACAGTAAGGAGATGGCATTTAAACGGCAGTTAGCCTTAGAAAGAAAGTTTAAACGCGAACCAGAATATTTTGAAAAGTACAGCAAGCTGATGACTGCGTACGAGGATAAAGGGTACATAAGGCAGCTCACTAGCGAAGACATGGAGGCGGTAGCCGAAAGGCAATGGTTCCTTCCTCATTTCGGAGTTGTGAACCCCAATAAGCCTGACAAATTAAGGATTGTATTCGATGCAGCAGCCGAAGCTGAAGGAGTGTCATTGAACTCAATGCTGATGAGTGGACCTGATGAGAACCAATCTCTAACCGACGTACTTATGAGATTCAGACAGAAACGTATTGGTGTAACCGCTGACATAGCAGAAATGTTCCACCAAGTCAGGATAAGGCCGGAGGATCGCTGCGCACAACGTATACTATGGAGAAAAGATCCAAGCGATGGTATGAAAATATACGAAATGCAGGTGATGACCTTTGGAGCCAAGTGCTCACCCGCCTCCGCCCAGTACGTGAAAAATAGAAACGCGGTGGAATTTAAAGAGCGATTCCCAGAAGCTGTCGATGCCATAATCAGAAACCATTATGTGGACGATCTAGTTCACTGTTTCTCATCTGAAGACGAAGCTGTGAGGGTCACGAGAGAGATTGTTGAGGTACATCGACGTGGAGGATTCGAATTAAGAAAGTTTCTGTCCAATTCGGAAACGTTCAACCGCATATTTGCAAATGGGGGTGTCTGTGACACCATAAGTCTTGACAGGGATGATACCTCGCATTATGAAAAGGTATTAGGAATGTACTGGTGTACAGGAAGCGATGATTTTGGTTTCTTGTTATCATTCCGAAAAATTGATGAGGCATTATTTGCAGATTCGAGAATCCCAACTAAGCGGGAAGTATTAAGAGTCGTTATGTCTGTGTTCGACCCATTTGGGATACTCGCGGAGTATTCCCTGATTGCTAAGTTACTTCTCCAATCGATATGGCAAAATAGAACTGGTTGGGATCAACAGATTGAAAACGAAGATTATGGCCAATGAAAGTGTTGGCTCCAGAGCCTCAGTGAAGTCACCCAGATCAAAGTCCCTCGATGTTACGGAGCTGATTTTTATAAGGGAATGGTTGAGCTTCACATATTCTCAGATGCGAGTGAGATGGCTTATGCTGCAGTGGGATACTGGCGCATAAAAACGGGATCTGGATGGGCATTGGCTTTCATAATGGGTAAAACCAAATGTGCCCCTTTGAAGCTATCTACTGTGCCGAGGCTTGAGCTGCAAGCTGCAGTAATAGCAACTCGACTGCGAAAATCTATTTTGGGAGGACACGATGTAATCCCAAAACGAATCTTCACGTGGTCCGACTCCAAAACGGTGTTGGCTTGGATAAGATCTGATCGTCGGAAGTACAAGCCATATGTGGGGCATAGAGTTGATGAAATATTAGACGGCTCAAATCTTGACGACTGGCACTGGGTGCCTAGCAAAGAGAATCCAGCAGATTTTGGTACCAAGCTTAAAGCAAAACGAGACTCATCCTGGTTGACGGGCCCGGGATTCTTACTAGCGGACATTGACGATTGGCATAGCAAAGAAGCTGAGATTTGTAGCACGGAATTGGAACTGCGCCCAAGGTTCATGTTCTCGGTCAGTGAGGGGACAGCATATGGGTCGGAGAGAACCATTAATGAAGAAGTCAAGGCTATGCTGGAAAGGTTCTCGTCATTCACGAAATTGGTTAGAGTTCTCGCATGGATATACCGCATATGTAATCGCAGGGCTGCGCGGAAAAGCTTCCTTCAGGTAGTTGAAATTGAGGAAGCAGAGAGGATCGTAATTCGCAATGTTCAAGATATGGCTTACCACGATGAGCGGGTGCTACTTTTGAGCGGAAATCCAATCCAAAAAGGCAGTAAGCTGTGGAATTTGTCTCCCATGTTGGATGAAAATGGGATCATTCGCATGAACGGTCGCATCAATAACGCATATGCAATCACAGAGGAAACTAGACGTCCGATAATATTACCCCAAAGGAATTTTGTGACCAGGCTGATCGTACAGCTTCATCATGAGGAATGGAAGCATCAGAACGACAATACGATCATAGCTGAAATTCGACGAAAGTTTTATATACCACATTGCCGAGAAGAAGTTCGTCGAGTTGCACGAAATTGTAGAACTTGCCAAGGACAAAGAGCGCGTCCAGTCGTACCAGAAATGGGACAACTTCCAGAAGATAGACTGACACCGTATGTTCGTCCATTTTCCTACGTGGGAATTGATTACATGGGACCATTTGTGATAGTTCATGGCCGGAGTACAGAGAAACGCTGGATCTGTCTCTTCACTTGTCTAACAGTGAGGGCAATACACTTAGAAATTGCCAAGGATTTGACGACTGACACGTGCATTAGGGTTTTGCACAACTTCATGGCACGGCGTGGGAGACCAATACGGATTCGTTCAGATAACGGAACTAATCTGGTCGGAGCTGAACGCGAATTAAGTAAACAAGTACAGGGACTTGATCATGAGAGGATTGCAAGCGAACTTGCAACACATAAAATAGAATGGGTCTTCAATTGTCCATTGAACCCACATGCTGGAGGATGTTGGGAGCGGCTGGTCCGTAGCGTAAAACGGGCTATGGGAAATGTCTTGTTGAGCAGAAACCTAAAGGAAGACGTACTTTACAGTTTAATGTGTGACGCTGAGAACATCGTTAATGCTCGACCACTCACACATATTGCTTTAAACAACCCGACAGATGAACCTATAACCCCTGATCACTTTCTTTTAGGTTCAGCCAATTCTAGCCAAACGCCGCACCCTCAAGAAGAACTGTTCCAGCCGACTAGGAAAGATTGGCGCATTGTACAGCAGCTTGCGCATTCGTTTTGGCGTAAGTGGCTTTCCGAATACCTTCCAGACTTGTGTAGACGCACAAAAGGGTACCATCCTGTACGACCACTTGCTGAAGGAGATATTGTTGTCATCTGCGATGCAGCAGTCCACCGATCCCAGTGGAAAAAGGGAAGAATTGTTGCGGTTATAACTGGACGAGACGGCCAGGTACGGTCTGCAACCGTGAAAACAGCCGCTGGAGTATTTCGTCGCCCATCATGTATGCTGGCAAAGCTGGATTTGAGTGAATCTAAGGAGGATTAGATTCACGGTGGCGGGGATGTTGCGGAGGATTCCGCTGGATTTTGAATTATTATTTAAATTTAACTGCCTCCCTGTTTGAAATTTGAAACCGCCTTAATTTGATATTTTCTTGACAATTCTGAGATGTGGTCACACTAGAAATAAGCAATCGATGTATCGATAAATATTTGTTATTCTTGAAAAAGGCGGCGGAGAGAAACGAAGCGTAGGTATCGCTCTTACTTTAAGTTCATTTTTGTAATTCTTTTGTTTCTTAGGAAATAAAACACAACCCTTTTTAATTTAATCACACCCATCGAATTGGAGTTGGTTTTGTCTGCATATCTCCCCCTTTGGAATCAACACAAGGGTATAAAAACTTCGTCACAGACGAAGTTAGCGTGGCCTTCTCGTTTTTTAATAGATTTTGTGAAACATATTCGAAAATTTGATCTGACTGAAACAATTCGAGGTCTCCATTGGAGTACAAATCATCAATTGTAAAGCTTAAAATTACTCGTTTTCCGATTTTAAACAAACACTTGTGCTTGTCGAGTTTAAGTTTCACACATTTTTTGACATTATTGTTGTTAATCACGTCATAGACATTATGCTTTTTATATTCTTTTTGTTCATGCAATTTTTTAGCAGTGCTACTAATAGCTGTAGTACTATCTTGGCCTGCGCAGGCGTTTTTCTGTCTTGTTGAGGACCTCGTAGAGACCTTCAATATTTGTCTGTTCATTTCTTTAAGCTCTCCGATTGTTATTCTGGATAGAGCGTCTGCGATATGATTATCTTTCCCCTTGAGGTATTCTACCGTAAAATCATATTCTTCCAAATCAAGTCTCATTCATGTGAGCTTGGCACTTGGGCTTTTCATTGAAAATAGATATGTTAGCGGTCTGTGGTCAGTTTTTACAAAAAAGTGCCTTCCATAAACGTAAGGTCTGAAGTGTTTTATTGCCCAGTGTATAGCAGCTAATTCCTATTCTGTAGTTGATTTGTTACTTTCACCTTGTGTGAAAGATCTGGATGCATACGCAACTGGGAGTTGCATGCCATTATGTTCTTGAGTTAGTACCGCCCCGCAAGCGTGTTTGCTAGCTTCTGTGATTATGCACAAATCTTTGCTGAAATCTGGGTACTGCAGTAATGTCGGTTTCATTAGGGCTTCTTTTAAATACTCGAATGCATTATTGCAATCTGGAGTCCATTGAAATTTAACGTTCTTTTTACAAAGCCTCATTAAGTGGCGTGAATGCTCTGCGAAATTTTGGATAAATCTTCGATAATAGTTACAGAAGGCTACGAATCTGCGCGCACTAACTGCATCAGTTGGTTGTGGATAATTTTTGATGACGTCATATTTTTTGTCATCTGGAAGAATGCCTTTATCAGTGCATTTGTGACCGAGATAGGTAACTTCGTGCATGAACAATGAACCTTTTTCTGGATGAAGTTTTAAATTGAATTTGCGACAAAGTTTGAAGACGTTTGTCAAATTTTTGAACATATGTTGTTCGGAACATCCGATGACTACTAGGTCATCCATGTAGAGAAATGCCTGCGATGGTCCTAGACCTGAAAATGCAAGTGTCATCATGCGCATAAAAGAATTTGGTGCGACTTTAAGTCCATATGGTAGTCGAGTGTAGCGATAAGAGCCTGTGCTCGTTGGAAATGATGTCATATTCCTTGATTTTTCATCAAGTTCTATCTGGTGGAATCCAGACATAAGATCGAGACACTAGCTCGACCTAATTGATCAAGAATGTCTTCTATTCTTGGCAGTGGAAACTTGTCCGCTAGTAATTTTTTGTTAATTTGGCGATAATCGACTACTAAACGCCATCTCTTTTCCGTTGAGTTTGGAAGTGATTTCTTGGGTACCAAGAGAAGTGGGCAGTTATATTCGGATATGGATGGTTCAACTATGCCATCTTTAATTAATTTTTGTACCTGATCGTTTATTGCCTGCTTTTCTGACTCTGCATTTCTGTAGTTTTTTATGTATACGGGTGTTTTGTCATTCAATCTAAGCTTTTGGTTATAAAAATTATTTGCTGATATGGGTTCTGTTTCTAAACCAAATATATCACTGTATTCAGTGCAAAGTTCGGTTAGTTTAGATTTAAATTGTTTGGGGAATTTAAATTTTTTTAATATTTCCCATGTTCTTGTTTTGTTTTCTTTATTTATTTGAATGATATCATAATCATTAAGTGACTCAAACTGTATTTTTTGACTGTCAATTTCTGTGTTGTTTGAAGTGGGATTTATTATGCGAATGTATGCATTATAACTTGTTACAATCGAACTTGCTATTATTATTCCCGGTTGTTTCTCCTGATTAAAACTTACTTGTCGTATGACTTCAGATCTAACGGGTAATAATAAAGAATCATTCTCGAGTGAGTAACTTATTGGTATTTGAATGTGTGTATGGAAATTTTTTGGGCGCAAAATAAGGGTATCTTGCTCCTCTTGAAAATCTATAAGCAATTATATTTTCTGATAAAATCAGAGCCTAATATACCATCTGTTGGTATTGAGAAACTTTCTGCTACTACATGGAAATGATGTGGTACTATATACTTGTCTGTAAGTAGTTGTAGAGGTACTAGACCATAAGAAGTAGTTTTTCCTTCTCCAATACCTGTTATATGGCTTATGATGTTAGTGTTTAAGTTTTGATATTCATTTTGTTGGTGTTTTATCACCGAAATATCTGCTCCTGTATCTAGCAAAAATGTAAGTGATGTTTTTGTTTTTGAATTTTGGAGTGTAACTATATTGCATAGATTGGGTGTTGTTGCTCAAGGGGGTTTGAGCGTTTTCCGAATTTGCTTTTCGGATGTGGTGATTATACCCGTTACTCGTAGAGTGAAAGGGTATACTAAAGTCGTGCAAATGTATGTAACAGGCAGAAGGAATCATTTCCGACTGTATAAAGTATATATATTCTTGATCAGCATCAACAGCCGAGTCGATATAGCCATGTCCGTCTGTTCGTCCGTCCGTCTGTCTGTATGAACACCAAGATTTCAGAGACTAGAAGATCTAGATCAACCAAATTTGAAATCTAGACTCCTATTGTCTGCACTCAGATCAAGTTTATTTCAAATTTTTGCCACGCCCACCCCCACCCCCACAATAAAAAATGTTGAATAACTCGCAATATCTATAAGCCCTGTAATTTTCATTAAGATCGGATGATAAATAGCCGAGTAAAAAAATGTTGCATACTTTTCGGCTGTCCCACCTCAGGCTCACAGGAACATTTATTTAACATTTGTTTCCATGAGTAAACGGGTATATCGAAGTCGGTTAGAGCCGACTTTAACTTACGCTCTCGTTATTATTATTGTTTTGTCCTCGTTTTGTCCCACTTGTCCTCGCCCGTTATTTCGGTTGTTTTGGCCTCTGTAGATGCCATTGTTTTGGCCTCTATAGCTGCCATTATTGGCACCACGGCCACGGTTGTTGTAACCGTTGTAATTGTTATTGGAATAATTTTGTTGGCTTCCTTGGTTACCTTGATAACCTCTGCCTCTGTTTCCTGTATATTGGTAATTACCACGTCCATTGTGTCCGCGGTGTCCTCTATTTGTGTAATAGAGTACGGTTTCTGTTTTTCCTGTTGCTTCCGTGCAACTTTTGACGAATTTTGAGATAGCGTCATTCATGTTTGTGAAATTACCTGCCTGCATGATAAGTTTTACTTAATCAATAGAGCTGTTAGATGTCATGGCTTTCACAGCGTTTTGTACACTGTATTTTGAAGCCAGTTCAAGGGTGAGTCCATGTATGCTCCCTCTGAACTTTTTGTTAGTCAATTTCCTTTGTGTATTGAGTGGCGGTCTTGTTCTTTCGTTGGAGATTCATAAGTTTTGCAGAAATAACTTCAACAGACTCTCCTTTAACTGTATTTCTCAGTTTGATTTGTATCTGGGATATGGTACTTTCGATACCGATCAAGTTTCTTGCATGTCCTTTTAATTTTGTTTTTATTAAAGAGACTGCAACCAGATATAGTGCGTCCAAGAAACTTTGCAAGTTTTCTGTCTTGCCATCGAAGTCTGGAATCAGATTTGCGGCTGTTTTTAGGAATTCAACCATGGTCTGTGCCATGGTGAATGATTCTTCTTATCAAATAATATAGATAAAATTAATGTTAATATCTGATCAGATATATGTTTTCAATTTGATCCCAAAATTACTTGTACTCATTGGGGTAGGTTGTTACTTTCTAATTGAGTTTCGTATTCTATTTGTAGTCAGGGGTGTCTCGGAAGTCTATAGAGACTTAAAAAAAATGGGAACACCCCTAATTAATAGGGAATGAGTTTTGTTTTTAACTATTGTTTATTTGTTTGTTTGGTAGGAACTGCTTTTTCGAAATCAGCATGTTCTTTATTTTTCTTTGTTATATGGATACTTGGGACAAAAATTATTGATTTGTATGAATGAATGAATTTAATTTTATCGAGGTCATTGCCTCGGCTCAAATATCTCTTTTTTATTGATTTTTTATGAATTTAGTTAAACTTTTAATGCTGTATTGGCAGCAACCAGTACAACAAGACCCAATAAGAGATGGTAGATGGAGTCTAGGTGTTGTGTATGATCCACAATTTTGATTTCATTTACGACATTGGCTGTGTTGCCAGTCGCCTTAGATTGGGTTTTGCCCATATTTATCGAATTTTGTTTTTTGGGAAACTCGAGTACTCGAGTTTCCCGACTACAAAATACCCTGTTCAATTGAGACAATTGTTTAATAACTTTTGTGTTTTTGCTCGTATCTTATTTTCCTTTTGAGAGTAGTTAGATATAAGGCCTAGGATAGTATACAATAAGCCACCAGGTTCTAACTTTAAAATTGTGGCTGTGACAGTTTTTTGCGGTTTAAAGGGGGAGGGGGGATATTTTCAAAATCTGAAACAAACTTGATCTGGGTACGGTATACACCTATGTGCATGCCAAAGTTTTGGTCTCTATCTCTTATAGTCTCTGAGATCGACACGTTCATACAGACAGACAGACAGACGGACATGGCTATATCGACTCGGCTGTTGATGCTGATCAAGAATATATATACTTTATAGGGTCGGAGAAGCTTTCTTCTGCCTGTTACATACATTTGCACAACTTCATGATCCCATTTTTAATGGGAACAGGATATAATAATAACTATTTTTTTTTTGAGAAGTTTTATGTGTTTGTGAGTGATTTATGCATGGTGCAGTATACAATTGCAAAAGTGATTAAATTTACACTGTACCATGCATGTTAGTAATTATGATATGAATGTGGAATTGGTGTTTTTTTTATTTTTTATTAATGATCATGATCTTATCTAACGCACCCAGCTCATTACGCTTTAAGGGTACTCAAAAAAATTGCGAACTTCCAATAAATTGAACAGCTTTAAAAAAAATTAATGATTTTGTTTGATTTGAAACGATTGTTTGTTTGACGAATAAAACAACTGACATCAACAAACAATCGTGCAATACAACAAAACTATGACGGACACTAAAATAGACTCCCTGAAGAAGGTAATATATTTGCCGAAACGCGTAGGAGAAAAACTCATCCAAAAAGTGTTTTGACTGGAGTGAAGTAAGACGGCCGAAATTAAACCCCAAACAAACAAACAAATACACAACGAAAACGGCCCAACAACACATCAACATATAAATTCTTTAAGTCAACGAACGCACACAGGCGTCGAGACATCGTCGCAAGACCGAATGAATTGAGCTGCCTTAAATATGTTTTTAGTTTCTTGAGCGAGCAGCGCACAGATGCATTTATGTGTGTGTGTGAGTATGCTAAGCGACGACGCGCTGAGCGTCAAAGTCGCTGACTCTGCAATCTTATGCAGAGACCCAAGTGGGTGATCATATTTCCTTATGGGAAACAAAGAAAGAATCTAAGTGAGCTTTTGGGCTTATATATTTATGGATGCAACAAAGTGTTACATAGGGTGCTCATGTATATATGAATTATTGTTATATTTAGAAGACAGCATATGCGCGCTACACTTGGTTAGATCCGTGGCTGTTTACTCAATAAGCACGTTCATGGTATTAAGCGAGATCTTTGAATGATCACCATTAATAATGGGCTGAAGATCTGCAGATCCACTTTAATGGTGGAAAGAGAAAAAGTCGATTTACTCTCAGCTCTTTGTATACATGCAGAAGAGACTATGCATTGTTGGCAATTTGTGGCAACATCATTCCTTCTTAGCATCTGATTTCTTTGGCTGGGCAAATCGTAAGAGAAAGAAGAAGCTTGTTACTTCCGGAAAATGTAAATGCTCTAGCGATTTTGCACAATAATATGAAAAAGTAATGTAATGGAGTTTTAATATAAACATTTTTCAGACGCATTCCGTCTCCTTTAGCCTGCGATGCCGCCTGTGACTGCTCGGAATATTTATCTGATTTTCTACCCTTAAAGATGGTAAGATAATTTTGGCCATATGTTTGTAACGCTTAGAAGGGAGCATCTTCGACCACATTCCTGTTAATTTATCTATCCACCCGTCTGCCTGTCCATCTGCCTGTTTCAATTTACTCTTTGAGTTTAAAAGCTGCACGGGTATATATATAATCTTAGGCTTTAAGAAGCAAGCTCTCCTGAACCTACAAAAATAGTTTTTAACTTCTATGAATATGTTTATATTTAATAACTTCAAATGAAGAGTGATAAAATGTTTATAATAAATATAACAAGTGATCACAATGAAAAAGTTCGATCAACCTAATCCATTATGCAATTTATACAAAACCTTTCTTTACGAAATAATTAATAAGGCGATTTCTGTTCATCTAGATATCTGCTTGTTTTTGCAGCTACTGAAATTTTGATCTGTAAATTGTAAGTTTATGTGACATATATCTCTATTAAGATTATGAGAAATCGGCCCATAGTAAAACTAAAACAGAAAATGTATCCAAATGTACTTTTGGCTACATACACACTGTTTGATACATGAGTACACATCGGTTTTGGCATATTTTGAACCGCATGTCCGATTTAAATTCTGATTGCACACATCTTAGATATATTGAAAAATAATCTAGGTCCGCTAAAAACAATATTGCATAAATTGCATATTTCACACCTCCTTTATTCACCCGTGTAATCTCACCGTTCATCAAATATTCATAATAATCTTTGGTTTATTTTGCCTATTACGCGATTTTTTTTTTAAATTTGATCCACACCTCATATTTTGGCCAGTAGTTTACACGTTTCGCAATATATCTGCGCTTTCATTAATAATCAAATGAAAATTTGGCAAATTTCGAGATGTTTGGACCTATATGAATAATATTCATCTTTCGCGATTTTTTGATTGTTCGGTATAGAACTTCTATTTAACTGTCTATATTTGCCATCTATCTATTCCTTTTAATAATCTAAATTCAAATGAGAATTTTAGCAAATTTCGTAATTTTTATACATTTTACATATTTTATACATTTTGCATATATTTTTATATTTTTTGCATATTTTTATTGTTAAAATTATGGTTAAAAATATGAAATATAATTCAAATAATGAACTATAGTTTAAATATTATACTATAGTTCAAAAAATTAACTATAGTTCAAATATTGAACTATAGTTTAATTAAACTATAGTTCAATAAATGAACTATAGTTCAAAAAATGAACTATAGTTCAAAAACTAAGACATACATGTATCAAAAAATGAACTATAGTTCAAACACCAAGACCTAGTTCATTAGTTCATTTAAAAGACTAGTTCAAATGAACTAGTTCAAAAAAATCGGCACAACTCTACTTTGTAAGGGTAGCTCCAAAGGATTTTAAAACAGCGATTAACTCTTGCCGTAATAAACGCAGTTCTTCCACAGTATCTGCCCCAGATAGTAGATCGCCAACGTAGAAACCAAAGGCTAATGACTTGGAAGCTAAAGGATGAGTATTTGCACACGGATCGCTGAGATACTTCAAGCACCGAATAGCCCAAAACGGCGCGGAAGTTGTCCCAAACGTTACTGTGCTTAAACGAAAAATTTAAAGTGGGGTGCTCTCTCCAGCCGATTAATTGGAAATTACGCTGGGTCTTGTCAACTTCGACTTGACGGTACATTTTGGTGAGGCCGGAAGTTACTGTGCATGGGCGAAGGCGGAAGCGCAACAATGGCGAATATAATGGTGGCTGAATGGTTGGACCAACCATGAGAACGTAAGTGACATTTGAGAGGAAGTTTGGCAAGACGCGTCAAAAACGACAGGCATCTGAGTAGATGTGCTTTGTGGTCTTAGCACGCATTGATGTGGAATAAAATAATGCGGATCTCTCGGGATATCGTAATCGGTTGCATTCATGTGTCCTAGCGCAATGTACTCTTTCATAAAGTCAATATACATGTGATATACATCAGGTCGTTTGGAAATTATCCTTCTATTGTGCTAATAAGCGAAGCAGAAATGGGCTCAGTTGAACTATCAGCTGGACATCGACCAGAAACAATCCATCCAAATGCGGTGGCCTTCAGTGTCGGCGAATCTTTATTTCCCTTAATTTGCCCATCTCTGAGCAAGTCAAAAAATGTGTCTGTTCCTAATAGCTGGTCTATACACTGTGGTTTGTAAAAGAGCGGACCAGCTAGCTTTATCTTTTTTGGGATATCAACATTGACAACTAGATTTTCCGGCTGGTACGCCGTAACTGACCTTAAAATGCCGAAATCGCTTGTCATTTCGAATTCGTTGACACGCGGGGCGATTGATGTCTGCACAGAGTGACGAACTGCTGAACGAGATTTTCCGATGCCTAACAAGCTTATATCTTTTCTCGTCCTCTCCAATTTAAGCTGATTTTACAAATCTTATGTAATGCGCTCTGGCCATCTGATATGATCCATGTTGATTTTTATTTTAACAACAGCTGTTTGCCAGAATCACCTGCTCAGATAAATTGCTTGCCAAATTAACTGCCGATCGTTGGATGGGAGCAGAAGTCAGTGGTACTGGAGGATGATTAGATGTGGTTACTTGTGTAGATTCTGCAGCATATCGATGCAACAAGGTATGGTGAGGCTTCGAACAGACTCTACACGTGCAGCACTTACAAGCTTAGACTGAATGGCCTTTACGCAGGCAATTTATGCACAAAGGACAGGGTTTAACAAATTTAATCCGCTTACCGCATGAAATCGCTGCAAACGAGGAACAAGATTAAATGAAATGATTATCTGATTTACAGAATGAACATTTAGAATCACCAGGTTGACTGGGCTGTGATAAAGCTAATGATGTTTTGCTAGGTTTTCTACTCATTTCGGAGTTTGACTTCGATTGCCTGAATGCCCGGACGATGACTCCTCAGCCGAAAGATGCTGATATCTCTTGTTTAAAGCAAGTTCACAGTCATTCCATAATGGAAGCTTGCTATAGTCAAGACTTTCTTCCCACTTTGATCGAGTTTTAGTGTCTGCCTTGCTTATAACCAAATGAATTAGCATGGCATTTGAGATTTCTTGTTCAGAACTTAACGAAAGCAATGATTTGTATATCGCTCTGACAGAATCAATCATATTGCGCAAAGACGACGACGATGGTCCTTGAATTTTTGGAGGATCGAATAACTTGGAGATGCTATTGAACACGATAATACAATGATTGTCGTAAACCTGCTTCAACGCTGCTAAAGCCTTTGGGTAATTATCATCAGTCACCTGATATGCTTTTACAGCGCTTAATGCTTCCCGATCCAAAAATGAGAGTAAATGATAGAATTTTTCAATGCTTGAAAGTGACAGGTGATTCTATTAGATTCTCAAACAAGCCGATAAAGTTTTTCTACTCGCTAAACTCTCCGCTAAATCGATGCAATTTCATACTGGGAAGTTGCTTATTATGCGATATTGACCCAATAAAAGTGGAGTTTAGCAATATTTTCCCGTTGCACTCGTTGGCTCTTACTAATGAGCAAGGCCTTAGTTGAGACGCACAAGCTTTAAAACTCAGCTCTGGAGTAGCAGTATCGATGTTATCCAAATCTTTCTGTATGTCGAATGCATTATCCATGTATCGATTTATTATTTCTAGCCTACTTTCAGCTTCAATTGGATCTAACTTAACTCATTTATCTTGAACTGACTTTTTAATGCGCTGGATATCCTTCGAAATATTCGCATGAGCCTGCAACTGACTATCCAACTTTCCAGAATCTGACTCTTCCAAAACAGATTTTTTCTTTCCCTTTTTTCCAACCATATTGCTGCGCGATCTAAGCAAACGACTAAAATTGTATGTAAATAAATCTTCATATTGCACAGTTCAGAACTAGTTAACTAAAATCAAAACCGAGTTCAGTATTATCGAATTAACCCACTGTGCGTAAATACGAATTACAAATAATGCTTGTTCTAGCCCACTGCGCAGCTTTTCCTAGTTGACACACACACAAAACCAATTTAAGTGTATATGTGAAGCCACGAAACAAGAAGAAACGCCAATGCAAATCCAAACGCAAAGCCAACAATATCCACACAAGTGCACAATACACTGTACAGATAGCGAGACAAAAGGGCGCTAGCAACCCCCTAGTTACAGGCGCTTATGCTAGCAGAAAACGACAGTTCACAAAAACTAACTGTATGCACAGCGTGAGAAATATAAAACAACACCAACACCACGCAGTTGGATGCAGCTGCGACCGAGTTCGCCAAACGAAGAATGACAGCAAAGGATGACGCCAAAAATATATCGGTCATGAACAGCAACTACCAAATTAGGCTGGGCCACAAATTTTTAGGTTAAGCGTACGAAATTGCATATATAAGATGTACTAATAAATGTATGCAAATGGACATGTAAATTACAGTTTAACTTTTTATTTAACAAAGAGCTTGTGCCTGGCCAGCCCCGTTTGTGACACAGTCGGCCTGAGACCCGTGGCCGACGACTGTCTCACGTACACACCAATACAAATGATATGAAAAAAAATCTGAACATTTTTTACACGCGAGTTACCCAGCAAACATTTTTAATCGCCGAAGAGTCGCAGGCGACTCGCCGCGCTTTCGAGATAATGTATTTATTATTGTAAAATTGTCTCTTTGCTTGCTTGTCTCTGAAAGTTAAGCGGTCCCGATATTTAAGTAATTCTTCAATCCCTCTTTTTCGAGATGAGCTGACTACCGCCAAATGATCGCCTGGGAGATTGAATCTTCCCCGTGACTCCCAGAAGATAGATAGATGATTCAATCATCAAGAAATCTTCCCCGCGACTTCCAGAAGACGGTCTTCTGCGATCGGCGACTAAACAATCTTCTGGGAGTCGCGGGAAAGATTGCTAGAAGATTAAATCTTCCGATAATCTTCCCCGAGACTCTCAGAATACTCTTTTTGGCGGTTGGCGATTAAACAATCGCACAATTGTTTGCTGGGTTACGAACTAGTCTAAGGTCTCACTATGGTTCCACCTCTCTACTTCGTTACTCTCTTTCTCTCTTGCTGCGGACCTCTTTATTGCATAGTCGCCATCATATCCCTTCAGTACGGCTGGTGGCGATCGCCACTTGCACTACTTAGATGGACTTCTTACTGGTGGCGATCGCTACCTAATCGCTTTACAAGTAAGTACCGCAGTAAGTAGCTTCGAAAGGATACCCACGAAGTACCCTCTTGGTAATGCAACGTCAGTCCCAAAGTAAACGGAGCGTCGCAGCGTACACACTGTCAGATAGACCAAGATCTGCCGAATGTTTTTGTTTTTACGCTTGCACGAAAAGCGATGCAATGGCAAAATTAAAAATATCAATATGTATATGTGCGTGCAAGACTGCAGCTGGCGCTAGCTCGAAATCACACAAATAACTTGCAGACAGGACACATATTTTTTTCCTGCTTTGACACTTCTTTTTCTTTTTTGCCTAATCGCTGCCGAAAAAACGTTTGACTTTGTTACAATTTTGTGTTGATGCTTTAGTTGTTATTGTGTTATTGCGACTCTGCTAAGTCGAACGCGTTTATTGCGAAATTAAATATTTGTAAGCCGTGAGTGTCGTCCAGTGCGAATTAAAAATATCTTTGTGTTAAGATACATTTTTATTATATAGTATAAAAATAAACGAAAACAAGAATAAAGCATATAAAAATGATTTTCTGAGCATCTTCGTAGACTGCCTAAAAAAAGCAAGGGGGCAAATGCAAGAAAAATTACAACAATCTGCTGCAAATCGCCGACTGTGACATCCTGGCCCATAAAGTAGTGATGGTCTACAATGGTGGATGGCGTGCAAAGTAATGCGGCTCTTAATGGCCTAAACAATTGTAATACAGCCATTCTTGGTAAGTTAAATAATTAATTTTTTAAAGGCAGTGCATTTCATTGTTTTCTATTTTTACAGATTCTATTTCCAACAGCACACAAGAACTAACAAAACTCGCTTTAATGAAGATTATAATGAAGAAATTAATAATAACTATAAAAATTCTTAGAAGCCAGAGGAGTCTCAAGAGGCTTCGTCTCAGCAGGTGGCAGGCAACACTAGAGTCAGCAGCAGCAACCATCAATCGTCTTTATTCAGCAGTAACAAGATACGAAAGCAGCCACTTCCACTAATGTATTTCCCGACAGCATCCCAATAAAAAGTCACTTTAAATTTATATTTCTTTTATATTCTTTCTTCTTTTCGGAGCGCAACTTCTTGCCACACCAACACAATACAAGAGAAGAAGGAGTCAGTAAAACGTAAACTGCGATATTTGGTCATACTACATGTTTATAAAATGCTTTTGCCATATTAGTGGTATTCATGCACAACAGGAGGAACGTGGAAATGAAATAGGTGATAATTTTCAACACACCACCTCAAAAGCATTATATAATATATCTTTTACATTATACATATGTCTCGACTCATCTTATTATAATTTAATTTTATTGTGACAAGAAGGCTATCTATGGGAGCTTACATTTCTAGTCCAACATTTGTTGCAAGGATTGGGAAAACCCATTAAAACTCAATCAGACTATGTAAAAATAAAATTAGCAAATTCAAAATTTAACAAGATTAAAGTAATCAAGTTGAATTAATTTAAAAATGTTTCCATTAACTATTATCTTAAGTAAGTAGGTTTAAAGAAAAGTAAAATTAATGCAGTCTCTATATAATGCGAAGAGATCCATTGTAATGGTCGGCCAAATTCGTTTCTTTTTTGCATGATGAAGTTGATCAGCATGAACGTGTATAGACCTTCATGCAACTGAAATTCGATAGGGAACTATCGATAGTTAATCGGTGTGCCAGCTGTTCGAAGGTGAGTGAAGTTGGCTGCTGTTTCCGCTTGCTGTCAAGCGTTCTCTCTCTCTTGGTCTTGACTTCGAGCAGACGTACTCTCGTTTAATCTTTGCGAACAAGGCGCATCCTTACTTATAAAATCGTTGTTAAACATCGGTGTTAAAAATACTGATCTAGCAACTAACTAACAAGAGCCAATAGGAGTATGTCCATTGTTACACACGGCCATTCTCAACAAAGTCAAACCTTAGGTTCTGAGCCAGGTAAATATCAGTAGTAGTGAGTTAGGAGCAAGTTGACTTGTTGCACGACTAACCATAGGCACAACTGGCATGTTGGCCACTGGCCTTCTGTTGCAATTGTCTTGAAAAATATCGGACTGGGCGAGAAGCACGCAAATCTTGCGCCTGCAGCGGTGTGAAACAGCGACGATAAGAGCAGTGCGCAGTAGTGACGTCATCACCAGACTAAAACCTTGAGGCAGTTGCAGGTCGAAACTCGGCCACAGGAAGAAGAAGAAGGATCCGTAGTGAAGAGAGAACACGGATGACACAAAGCGATTGAAGCTGGAAACTGGGTGTGAAGGATTGCACAGAGGGAACACTGCTGAATTGAGCTAACCGTAAACAAACCACAACTCGTCAGAAACGTAGCTCCAATGCCGGCAGCTAACTAGTGTGACAGACAGACATTATTGTTTTGGTTTATTTTTGGTTTTGATTGATTTTCTTGTGTAGTTGATTGGATCTGTATCTATTGGCAATGTATTAATTTTACTCCCTTCGCAGAAAAAGCGCCACACTACAGTCCATTTCAAAATGAGAATCTAATTACATCAAATCGTCACAGTAACCACTTCCACAGCATCGAGGAGAGCTCTCATCGTGAATTTGTGTGGGTAAGTGCGCCTCATGCGCTTGCAATTATTTGCCTTGGAGTTGAATCTATTTGGTAATGACAAATTTCCTGCGGTCGGAGTAATCATACATGGATATATTAGCAACAAGCAAATGAACCAGGCATAACTGTAGTTATGTTGTTATGATGGCCGTATCGGAGTCAGCTGATCGTGTCGCTCGCTTATTGCTTGTATGTATCGGTAGTGTTTATACCCTGTAATTTAATAAGGAAATGATAGAATCAAAATCGTATTTGCTCTACAACAATGAAAATTATGAGAAAATGAATCAAACCCAAACGAAATATAACATTAAAATGATTTGAAGTACGATTCCTAATATTGGTAAAACCATAAAAGTACAACTTAGTAATCGGATTGGAATCTCTGAATATGAATTCTTCCCAATATTATACCGACTAGACTAGTTTATTAGCTTATAACATATATATACCTTATCCCCTACCAGTAATCACCATGAAATATTATGAATATTAAGTTTTCTTAATTTTTTCTCAATTTTCTATATAAATAATATTTACTAAAATATTCGTACGATACCGAATTTAACTGAAACCTAAGCGATACAGTTTATGTAATCAAAATTAATTCTAAGTTATATGTTCAAGTGGAATAAAACCTTGTAATTGCTGCGAATGAAAAGCTTAGTTTTAATATGATGGTGATGGAGTGAATGAAGTTAAATTCATTTGAATTAGGGATTCACTATGATTAACGCCGAAAGTGAATCATGGAGGGAGGGTTTCGACGCCGGCCTCGCATCTCCAACTGCGCGAGTGCCTTTGATCTGATTAATGTATCCGACATCCTTTCTGTTTATTTGATTAAAGTCGTGTAAAATAGAGTAAATAGTATCTTTAAGTAATAACAACAATAACAGTTTAGCTGAGCATCGAAGAAGAAGCGCTCACAGACAACTATATACCGTGTTCATTACAACATGTTGCATCTTTGCTCAGTAAGTCGTAGGTAATAAAAATATATTATTCATTCAAGCTCATTTGGTCATTCAGCTCAATAAATTGTGGTGCTGGAAGTGGTTTAGTTAGGATGTCTGCAATTTGTTTATCTGTGGGAATATATTCAAGTTTAATTAGTTTCTTTTCAACTTCCTCTCTTGAAAAGTGATATTTTATATCTATGTGCTTTGAACGTTCATGACATGAGGGGTTATTGGCAATACTCATAAATTGTAATTTGATGCTTTATTTCAATTTTTAAACTTTTCAGTAATGAATTTAACCAAATAGCTTCCCGAACTGCTTCAAATAAAGCCATATATTTTGCCTCAGTTGAAGAAACAGCTACAGAATTCTGCTTCCTTGTATTCCAACAAAATAAGTTAGACTCAAACATTTTGAATATATATCCTGTGGTACTTTTCCTGTCACTCTCACTTCCTCCCCAATCTGAATCTACATATCCAATAAATATATTGAATAAATATATATTGAATATTTTTCTGAAAAGTTAACTTCAGGTCAAGAGAACCCTTTAGGTATCTCAAAACTCTTTTTAAACATTGCCAAAGCTCATTATTATTCTTTTCGCAATATCGACTTAATAAATTAATAGGTACATAGCATAATGAACATTAAGCATCCTATTAGATTGCGACACGGTGCGTCACATTTATCATCTGAGCTTAAGGCAATATGATTCAATTTACTTGGAAGAGGAGACTTAACAGGATTGCACTCTATCACTTCGAATTACAATAAAACGCTTTTAATGTAAGCAGTTTGGCTTAAATGTACCTGACCATAATATATACAACGATCCACAGGTGAATTTATAAAGCCAATTTCTTTTATTGCTTGTTCGAACATATCCAACCAACATCTAGCAGCTTGCTTTAAACCGTAAATTGCTTTATGCAATTTACATACTTGACTATTTTCACTAACCAGACCTTCAGGTATTTTCATATGTATTTCTTCTCTAAATACCTTCTTCCTCTAAATACCCATTTACAATCTACAATATTCTTATCTTTAGGCATTTGTTCAAGGAACCAAGCTTTATTTAATGAATGCGAATTTAGTTCCTCTCTAATAGCTTCTTCCCAATACGCTTTATCATTCCTCTCTTTAATTTCATCAAATGTTTTCGGAATAGAATATATTAAAGAATTAGCATTCATTACACAATTATTTATCAAGTCCAAATAGGATAACTTCTTGTGGTCGGGCGTGGCGTACCAGTCGTATGTGTGGCTGCTGGTGCGGGAGGTTGTGGGTTCGATCCCGCCTCGGACCATCTAATAGAAAAAGTTTTTTCTGTCTTGGCCCTCCTAGAGGTGTTGTTAAGCCAATTTTACTTAAATAGGATAACTTCGGTTTTTCCTTCAACCTCTCTTACTCTTTCTAATATTTATCTGCGAATTTGAGTTTTCATTGTGTTCTTTTATATCAATAGATATCATTTCACCAGACATTTCTGGATCGGCATTCTCTTCTTCTGCTACCAGACCACCAGGCTGTTTATCTGATTAGATTTCTCTTTATCATATTCATTTGCATGAATTCCAAGAACATTTTCCTTCTCCATTTAATTTTCTTCTGTATGGAAACTTTCATCATTTTCATTTGGGAAATCAATGTTCTCTACAACCACAGCTCTAGATTTAACCATGTTTCCACATTCCACACTCTATAACTATTTGCTTCATAACCGACTAATATACCTTTCCATGATTTTTCATCAAATTTTCTCTTTCTCATTTTAATATGAACGTATACAGTCGAACCAGCCGTTACCGTTACCGTTACCGTTACCGTAACCGTTACCGTAACCGTTACCGTTACCGTTACCGTTACCGTTACCGTTACCGTTACCGTTACCGTTACCGTTACCGTTACCGTTACCGTTACCGTTACCGTTACCGTTACCGTTACCGTTACCGTTACCGTTACCGTTACCGTTACCGTTACCGTTACCGTTACCGTTACCGTTACCGTTACCGTTACCGTTACCGTTACCGTTACCGTTACCGTTACCGTTACCGTTACCGTTACCGTTACCGTTACCGTTACCGTTACCGTTACCGTTACCGTTACCGTTACCGTTACCGTTACCGTTACCGTTACCGTTACCGTTACCGTTACCGTTACCGTTACCGTTACCGTTACCGTTACCGTTACCGTTACCGTTACCGTTACCGTTACCGTTACCGTTACCGTTACCGTTACCGTTACCGTTACCGTTACCGTTACCGTTACCGTTACCGTTACCGTTACCGTTACCGTTACCGTTACCGTTACCGTTACCGTTACCGTTACCGTTACCGTTACCGCGTTACCGTTACCGTTACCGTTACCGTTACCGTTACCGTTACCGTTACCGTTACCGTTACCGTTACCGTTACCGTTACCGTTACCGTTACCGTTACCGTTACCGTTACCGTTACCGTTACCGTTACCGTTACCGTTACCGTTACCGTTACCGTTACCGTTACCGTTACCGTTACCGTTACCGTTACCGTTACCGTTACCGTTACCGTTACCGTTACCGTTACCGTTACCGTTACCGTTACCGTTACCGTTACCGTTACCGTTACCGTTACCGTTACCGTTACCGTTACCGTTACCGTTACCGTTACCGTTACCGTTACCGTTACCGTTACCGTTACCGTTACCGTTACCGTTACCGTTACCGTTACCGTTACCGTTACCGTTACCGTTACCGTTACCGTTACCGTTACCGTTACCGTTACCGTTACCGTTACCGTTACCGTTACCGTTACCGTTACCGTTACCGTTACCGTTACCGTTACCGTTACCGTTACCGTTACCGTTACCGTTACCGTTACCGTTACCGTTACCGTTACCGTTACCGTTACCGTTACCCGTTACCGTTACCGTTACCGTTACCGTTACCGTTACCGTTACCGTTACCGTTACCGTTACCGTTACCGTTACCGTTACCGTTACCGTTACCGTTACCGTTACCGTTACCGTTACCGTTACCGTTACCGTTACCGTTACCGTTACCGTTACCGTTACCGTTACCGTTACCGTTACCGTTACCGTTACCGTTACCGTTACCGTTACCGTTACCGTTACCGTTACCGTTACCGTTACCGTTACCGTTACCGTTACCGTTACCGTTACCGTTACCGTTACCGTTACCGTTACCGTTACCGTTACCGTTACCGTTACCGTTACCGTTACCGTTACCGTTACCGTTACCGTTACCGTTACCGTTACCGTTACCGTTACCGTTACCGTTACCGTTACCGTTACCGTTACCGTTACCGTTACCGTTACCGTTACCGTTACCGTTACCGTTACCGTTACCGTTACCGTTACCGTTACCGTTACCGTTACCGTTACCGTTACCGTTACCGTTACCGTTACCGTTACCGTTACCGTTACCGTTACCGTTACCGTTACCGTTCTGTCCTCACAAACCGAGATTCAAGCCAATCGGATGGAAACTAATATTTTGCCTACAGAATTTTCCGGGAATTTTCACCCCTGGGGGCGGATTTTCCGACTGTGGAAAATAACATTTCAAATTATTTCGTATTCTATCCTTACAAACCAAGTTCTAAGCCAATCGGATTAGAAATCGGGCAGATTTTCCGACATTGAAAAATCACTTTTCAAATCATTCCGTATTCTATCCTTACAAACCGAGTTTCAAGCCAATCTGATGAAAAATAATTTTTTGCCTTCAGAATTTTCCGGGAATTTTCACGCCTGGGGGCGGATTTTACGTCATTGGAAAATCACATTTCAAATTATTTCGTATTCTATCCTTACAAAGTTTCTTGCATGCAGAATTTTCCGGCCATTTTCCTCATGGGCGGATTTTTCAAAATCGGGAAAACACGTGTCGAATTATTTCGCGTACTACGTTTACTAACCAAATTTCGTGTCAATCGGATGAAAAGAAAAGTTTTTCCCATACAATCTTTACCGACGCTTTTCCGGCTTTTCCGGTTGGAATTTTCCAAAACCCCGTCTTAGCACGCACTTTCACCACTAATGGAAACTCCTGTCTAAATTCAGCCTTCTATCTCTTACCGTTTGCGCTCTGCGTTGATTGCCAATCAGTCAGTCAGGACAAACTGTTCTATATGTAGAGTAGATAACTCTGCAGAAAAAATATAAATAAAATGTTTAAGATTGAATATAACATAAAACTTATTAAATTAGGAAATTGCTTTTACCCGGATGAAGGTCGTGGTACTTGATACGAAATATTCTTATGTTAAAAAAATACGGTGTTCTTAATCTCTACAATGTTTTGTTATACGGCATATCGAAATTTATTTTAGAGATTAAAAACACTCGCCCCTTTTCTGAGTACTGCGTCGATTTTCGTGTAGTCGATTTATTTTGAAATTAAATAGTAATATTTGTATGTAATTGAAAGGAAATCAGTGGTAACTAGATGAGGATTAAGTAAACTTGGAATTGTTCAAGAAGTTGAAGCCGGCTGCTCAATGCCATTTGTTTTATAATCGTATTAAAATGACGAACGGATCAAGTAACCACATATTTGCTTGTCACCTTTTATACAACGCTGTTAACTTCGAAATCAAAGACTTTACACTAAATCGATTCGGAACTCGGAACGGCTGACTTTATTTGATTAGCAAAAGAAAAAAAGCATGTTAACTGCCACGACTTTTAGCCGAGTAACTTTTATTGGGGCTTGGTTCTTGCATTATCACCTAGTGGGCACCTAGACAGTGGCATCTCTGATCCCAATTTAGCGATATCAGATGTAGTATCCGAAATGTCCGTCCAGGAGGTCCCTACCCCCCCCCCCCCCCCTATTGTTGAAAGTATACCTATAGGGAGTGCAGTGGTGGTGCTCCGTGTTCCTCCTATTTCGGTAAACATCACCGAGGTAGCTGGGGTATCAAGTGCTCCAAAGCCCCTTATAGGTGTTCCATCGAAGAAACATATATTTGTTTCTCGGCTTGCCCCTGATCTCACATCTAATGATGTTAAAGCCCACATTCAGGCCAAAATTCAAGCCGCAGGTATTTTGGTGGAAAAGTTTAAGTTTTCGTATGAAAGGGATGTTGCCTCTTTCAAAGTAAGTGTCCCGGATAAAATTTTTAGAACAATTTGTTTCAAGGATTTCTGGCCGGAACATTTAATAATCGAAGAGTATATTGCTCTATTTATTTAGTTGCCTTTACCTTCTAACCCTTCTGCCGCCTCTACCTCTACTGTTGCGTCAAAAAACTAACGTCCTCCCTTCTGCTTGCCTATCAAAATGTACGTGGTCTTAATTCTAAATTAGCTAAACTCTTTGTAGACAGTATATCTTTCGATTTTCATGTTCTAGTTTTCACCGAGACGTGGTTAAAATCTGACATCTCTGATTCAACAGTTTTTCCCACAAAATATACCACTTATAGATGCGATCGATCTTCCCGCGTTGGGGGTGCGGTTTTAATTGCTGTGGATTCCGGCCTTTCGTCGGAGTTGACACATACTTTAGTTCCCCATGACATCGAATTTATAAGTGTTAAAATAACTTTTTCTACTTTTTCCGTATTTATTACTTGTTCCTATATACCTCCACATTCCGATACCACAATTTACTCCTCTCACCTCTCTGCCATTGAGTCGATCTCTCTGTTATTATCAAACAGTGACCTATTGATTGTTCTTGGAGACTTTAACTTGCCTGAAGTTATGTGGTCCACGAACAATGAATCAAATGCGCATTTACCTTCGAAGTCCTATGATTTTATCGATGGCCTATTTGAGTTGTCTTTGTCACAAGTTAATCCTATTCGCAACTCGATAAACAGATCTCTTGATTTAATATTTTTGTTGGATCGCCCCGGCAATGTTGCATCTAGAATTGACCCGTTGGTTCTTCCTGAGGACCCCATTCATCCTACATTGGAACTTACCATTGAATTGCCCTTTCGGGTGTGCTCTGTTTCTGGAAACTCGACGGCTAAAACCCGTTGTTTTCAAAAAACAGATTTTTTAAAACTTGTCGATTTAATTTTTGAAACCGATTCGTCTCAATTGTACACTTGTACAGATATTGATGTTGTCACACAACTTTTTTATGATACCTTGTACTCGCTTTTTGATGTTTGTGTTCCACTTGAGCTCCCTTGCTGTCCTAATAGGCAGCCTTGGTTCACAAGAGAACTAATAAATTTGAAAAACAAGAAGTCAAGGTATTTCAAAAAGTATAAGAATTCGGAAAAGTCATCTGATTTCTCCCGTTATGTGGATGCTCGTTCTAGATTTAATGTGCTCAACGCACAATGTTATAAAGACTATTTTAACCGCTGCAGACTTCAATTCTCGCACAATCCTAAGCAGTTTTATACGTTTGTTAACTCTAAACGCAAGTCTTCCACTATGCCCTCTTCTGAGCGGTATGGTAATGCGAAAGCAAACACTGATCAGGCCATAGCCGATCTGTATGCCGAGTTTTTTATGTCAACCTACTCGTCTTCTAGCTTCTTTGCGATTCAACCATACCCCTATCAGTTGAATGGGTCTAATTGTACTTTTAGCCCTGTAATCACTGAAAGCTCTCTCCTTTGCGATCTTAACTCTGTTAAACCTGTGTATGCACCGGGTCCCGATGGAGTACCTGCTTGTGTACTTAGGTTTTGTGCTGATGCACTTTGTAAGCCTATTCATAAATTATTTGAATTGTTTCTTGAGTCATCCTTTTTCCCTGTGTTGTGGAAGGAATCTTATATCATTCCTCTACATAAAAGAGGTAATAAGTCGGATGTTGAGAATTATAGAGTTATTTCCAAGTTGTCTGCAAATTCCTATAACTTTTGAGAGAATTATGACATCTCAACTGCAACAATTATGTAGTTCCATTATTTCACCCTATCAACATGGATTTGTGAAGCGTCGATCTACTATCACTTACTTATTAGAGCTTACATCATTAGTGATCAAAGGGTTCTTAGGTAAGATGCAAACTGACGTCATTTATACTGATTTTAGTAAGGCTTTTGATTCTGCTAATCACTCCTTGTTGCTTCATAAACTGAGTTTAATTGGTTTCCCAACTAACCTTCTTAGTTGGATCTCTGATTACCCAAGTTCTAGAACACAAAAAGTTATATTTTGTAATTCATATTCGAAACTAATCTAGGTTACCTCAGGAGTACCCCAAGGTAGTCACTTGGTTCCATTGCTTTTTACTCTCTTCATAAATGATCTTCCGTCTGTCTTGACTCACTCTCGTGTGCTTAAGAACGCCGATGATGTGAAACTATGTTTAACATATAACGATTTGGTTTCCCGCTATAATTTGCAAGCTGACTTGGATGCATTTCAGTCTTCATGTAAAGATAATCTATTAAACCTTAACAGTTCCAAGTGTAAGGTTATGACATTTTACAGGAGCTTGCACAATTCTTTACCTTTATGCTTGATAATGTCCCACTTGAGTGCTTAAATGATTCAGCCAATGAGGTAAATGATCTTGGGGTTATTCTTGATCACCGACTTAAATTTGACTCTCATGTTACTGCTACGGTTTGTAAGGCCAGGAATGTTCTTGGGTTTATTAAGCGCTGGTCGAAGGAATTTGATGATCCCTATACGACGAAGATCTTGTACACTTCTCTTGTCCGTCCGATTCTCGAGTATGGATCATGTGTGTGGTCTCCGCAATATTCGACCCATCAAGATAGAATTGAATCTGTGCAAAAACAGTTGTTATTGTTTGCTGGAATCCTGAGGTCCGTTCTCGACATCATGAGATCGAACCTTCCTCCGTTATTACCGTAGAGAAATACTTGGAGTATCGTTATATGTACTTATTACTGTGAAATCGACTGACGTGTACCGTTACCGTTACCGTTACCGTTACCGTTACCGTTACCGTTACCGTTACCGTTACCGTTACCGTTACCGTTACCGTTGACCGTTACCGTTACCGTTACCGTTACCGTTACCGTTACCGTTACCGTTACCGTTACCGTTACCGTTACCGTTACCGTTACCGTTACCGTTACCGTTACCGTTACCGTTACCGTTACCGTTACCGTTACCGTTACCGTTACCGTTACCGTTACCGTTACCGTTACCGTTACCGTTACCGTTACCGTTACCGTTACCGTTACCGTTACCGTTACCGTTACCGTTACCGTTACCGTTACCGTTACCGTTACCGTTACCGTTACCGTTACCGTTACCGTTACCGTTACCGTTACCGTTACCGTTACCGTTACCGTTACCGTTACCGTTACCGTTACCGTTACCGTTACCGTTACCGTTACCGTTACCGTTACCGTTACCGTTACCGTTACCGTTACCGTTACCGTTACCGTTACCGTTACCGTTACCGTTACCGTTACCGTTACCGTTACCTTACCGTTACCGTTACCGTTACCGTTACCGTTACCGTTACCGTTACCGTTACCGTTACCGTTACCGTTACCGTTACCGTTACCGTTACCGTTACCGCTTACCGTTACCGTTACCGTTACCGTTACCGTTACCGTTACCGTTACCGTTACCGTTACCGTTACCGTTACCGTTACCGTTACCGTTACCGTTACCGTTACCGTTACCGTTACCGTTACCGTTACCGTTACCGTTACCGTTACCGTTACCGTTACCGTTACCGTTACCGTTACCGTTACCGTTACCGTTACCGTTACCGTTACCGTTACCGTTACCGTTACCGTTACCGTTACCGTTACCGTTACCGTTACCGTTACCGTTACCGTTACCGTTACCGTTACCGTTACCGTTACCGTTACCGTTACCGTTACCGTTACCGTTACCGTTACCGTTACCGTTACCGTTACCGTTACCGTTACCGTTACCGTTACCGTTACCGTTACCGTTACCGTTACCGTTACCGTTACCGTTACCGTTACCGTTACCGTTACCGTTACCGTTACCGTTACCGTTACCGTTACCGTTACCGTTACCGTTACCGTTACCGTTACCGTTACCGTTACCGTTACCGTTACCGTTACCGTTACCGTTACCGTTACCGTTACCGTTACCGTTACCGTTACCGTTACCGTTACCGTTACCGTTACCGTTACCGTTACCGTTACCGTTACCGTTACCGTTACCGTTACCGTTACCGTTACCGTTACCGTTACCGTTACCGTTACCGTTACCGTTACCGTTACCGTTACCGTTACCGTTACCGTTACCGTTACCGTTACCGTTACCGTTACCGTTACCGTTACCGTTACCGTTACCGTTACCGTTACCGTTACCGTTACCGTTACCGTTACCGTTACCGTTACCGTTACCGTTACCGTTACCGTTACCGTTACCGTTACCGTTACCGTTCTGTCCTCACAAACCGAGATTCAAGCCAATCGGATGGAAACTAATATTTTGCCTACAGAATTTTCCGGGAATTTTCACCCCTGGGGGCGGATTTTCCGACTGTGGAAAATAACATTTCAAATTATTTCGTATTCTATCCTTACAAACCAAGTTCTAAGCCAATCGGATTAGAAATCGGGCAGATTTTCCGACATTGAAAAATCACTTTTCAAATCATTCCGTATTCTATCCTTACAAACCGAGTTTCAAGCCAATCTGATGAAAAATAATTTTTTGCCTTCAGAATTTTCCGGGAATTTTCACGCCTGGGGGCGGATTTTACGTCATTGGAAAATCACATTTCAAATTATTTCGTATTCTATCCTTACAAAGTTTCTTGCATGCAGAATTTTCCGGCCATTTTCCTCATGGGCGGATTTTTCAAAATCGGGAAAACACGTGTCGAATTATTTCGCGTACTACGTTTACTAACCAAATTTCGTGTCAATCGGATGAAAAGAAAAGTTTTTCCCATACAATCTTTACCGACGCTTTTCCGGCTTTTCCGGTTGGAATTTTCCAAAACCCCGTCTTAGCACGCACTTTCACCACTAATGGAAACTCCTGTCTAAATTCAGCCTTCTATCTCTTACCGTTTGCGCTCTGCGTTGATTGCCAATCAGTCAGTCAGGACAAACTGTTCTATATGTAGAGTAGATAACTCTGCAGAAAAAATATAAATAAAATGTTTAAGATTGAATATAACATAAAACTTATTAAATTAGGAAATTGCTTTTACCCGGATGAAGGTCGTGGTACTTGATACGAAATATTCTTATGTTAAAAAAATACGGTGTTCTTAATCTCTACAATGTTTTGTTATACGGCATATCGAAATTTATTTTAGAGATTAAAAACACTCGCCCCTTTTCTGAGTACTGCGTCGATTTTCGTGTAGTCGATTTATTTTGAAATTAAATAGTAATATTTGTATGTAATTGAAAGGAAATCAGTGGTAACTAGATGAGGATTAAGTAAACTTGGAATTGTTCAAGAAGTTGAAGCCGGCTGCTCAATGCCATTTGTTTTATAATCGTATTAAAATGACGAACGGATCAAGTAACCACATATTTGCTTGTCACCTTTTATACAACGCTGTTAACTTCGAAATCAAAGACTTTACACTAAATCGATTCGGAACTCGGAACGGCTGACTTTATTTGATTAGCAAAAGAAAAAAAGCATGTTAACTGCCACGACTTTTAGCCGAGTAACTTTTATTGGGGCTTGGTTCTTGCATTATCACCTAGTGGGCACCTAGACAGTGGCATCTCTGATCCCAATTTAGCGATATCAGATGTAGTATCCGAAATGTCCGTCCAGGAGGTCCCTACCCCCCCCCCCCCCCCTATTGTTGAAAGTATACCTATAGGGAGTGCAGTGGTGGTGCTCCGTGTTCCTCCTATTTCGGTAAACATCACCGAGGTAGCTGGGGTATCAAGTGCTCCAAAGCCCCTTATAGGTGTTCCATCGAAGAAACATATATTTGTTTCTCGGCTTGCCCCTGATCTCACATCTAATGATGTTAAAGCCCACATTCAGGCCAAAATTCAAGCCGCAGGTATTTTGGTGGAAAAGTTTAAGTTTTCGTATGAAAGGGATGTTGCCTCTTTCAAAGTAAGTGTCCCGGATAAAATTTTTAGAACAATTTGTTTCAAGGATTTCTGGCCGGAACATTTAATAATCGAAGAGTATATTGCTCTATTTATTTAGTTGCCTTTACCTTCTAACCCTTCTGCCGCCTCTACCTCTACTGTTGCGTCAAAAAACTAACGTCCTCCCTTCTGCTTGCCTATCAAAATGTACGTGGTCTTAATTCTAAATTAGCTAAACTCTTTGTAGACAGTATATCTTTCGATTTTCATGTTCTAGTTTTCACCGAGACGTGGTTAAAATCTGACATCTCTGATTCAACAGTTTTTCCCACAAAATATACCACTTATAGATGCGATCGATCTTCCCGCGTTGGGGGTGCGGTTTTAATTGCTGTGGATTCCGGCCTTTCGTCGGAGTTGACACATACTTTAGTTCCCCATGACATCGAATTTATAAGTGTTAAAATAACTTTTTCTACTTTTTCCGTATTTATTACTTGTTCCTATATACCTCCACATTCCGATACCACAATTTACTCCTCTCACCTCTCTGCCATTGAGTCGATCTCTCTGTTATTATCAAACAGTGACCTATTGATTGTTCTTGGAGACTTTAACTTGCCTGAAGTTATGTGGTCCACGAACAATGAATCAAATGCGCATTTACCTTCGAAGTCCTATGATTTTATCGATGGCCTATTTGAGTTGTCTTTGTCACAAGTTAATCCTATTCGCAACTCGATAAACAGATCTCTTGATTTAATATTTTTGTTGGATCGCCCCGGCAATGTTGCATCTAGAATTGACCCGTTGGTTCTTCCTGAGGACCCCATTCATCCTACATTGGAACTTACCATTGAATTGCCCTTTCGGGTGTGCTCTGTTTCTGGAAACTCGACGGCTAAAACCCGTTGTTTTCAAAAAACAGATTTTTTAAAACTTGTCGATTTAATTTTTGAAACCGATTCGTCTCAATTGTACACTTGTACAGATATTGATGTTGTCACACAACTTTTTTATGATACCTTGTACTCGCTTTTTGATGTTTGTGTTCCACTTGAGCTCCCTTGCTGTCCTAATAGGCAGCCTTGGTTCACAAGAGAACTAATAAATTTGAAAAACAAGAAGTCAAGGTATTTCAAAAAGTATAAGAATTCGGAAAAGTCATCTGATTTCTCCCGTTATGTGGATGCTCGTTCTAGATTTAATGTGCTCAACGCACAATGTTATAAAGACTATCTTAACCGCTGCAGACTTCAATTCTCGCACAATCCTAAGCAGTTTTATACGTTTGTTAACTCTAAACGCAAGTCTTCCACTATGCCCTCTTCTGAGCGGTATGGTAATGCGAAAGCAAACACTGATCAGGCCATAGCCGATCTGTATGCCGAGTTTTTTATGTCAACCTACTCGTCTTCTAGCTTCTTTGCGATTCAACCATACCCCTATCAGTTGAATGGGTCTAATTGTACTTTTAGCCCTGTAATCACTGAAAGCTCTCTCCTTTGCGATCTTAACTCTGTTAAACCTGTGTATGCACCGGGTCCCGATGGAGTACCTGCTTGTGTACTTAGGTTTTGTGCTGATGCACTTTGTAAGCCTATTCATAAATTATTTGAATTGTTTCTTGAGTCATCCTTTTTCCCTGTGTTGTGGAAGGAATCTTATATCATTCCTCTACATAAAAGAGGTAATAAGTCGGATGTTGAGAATTATAGAGTTATTTCCAAGTTGTCTGCAAATTCCTATAACTTTTGAGAGAATTATGACATCTCAACTGCAACAATTATGTAGTTCCATTATTTCACCCTATCAACATGGATTTGTGAAGCGTCGATCTACTATCACTTACTTATTAGAGCTTACATCATTAGTGATCAAAGGGTTCTTAGGTAAGATGCAAACTGACGTCATTTATACTGATTTTAGTAAGGCTTTTGATTCTGCTAATCACTCCTTGTTGCTTCATAAACTGAGTTTAATTGGTTTCCCAACTAACCTTCTTAGTTGGATCTCTGATTACCCAAGTTCTAGAACACAAAAAGTTATATTTTGTAATTCATATTCGAAACTAATCTAGGTTACCTCAGGAGTACCCCAAGGTAGTCACTTGGTTCCATTGCTTTTTACTCTCTTCATAAATGATCTTCCGTCTGTCTTGACTCACTCTCGTGTGCTTAAGAACGCCGATGATGTGAAACTATGTTTAACATATAACGATTTGGTTTCCCGCTATAATTTGCAAGCTGACTTGGATGCATTTCAGTCTTCATGTAAAGATAATCTATTAAACCTTAACAGTTCCAAGTGTAAGGTTATGACATTTTACAGGAGCTTGCACAATTCTTTACCTTTATGCTTGATAATGTCCCACTTGAGTGCTTAAATGATTCAGCCAATGAGGTAAATGATCTTGGGGTTATTCTTGATCACCGACTTAAATTTGACTCTCATGTTACTGCTACGGTTTGTAAGGCCAGGAATGTTCTTGGGTTTATTAAGCGCTGGTCGAAGGAATTTGATGATCCCTATACGACGAAGATCTTGTACACTTCTCTTGTCCGTCCGATTCTCGAGTATGGATCATGTGTGTGGTCTCCGCAATATTCGACCCATCAAGATAGAATTGAATCTGTGCAAAAACAGTTGTTATTGTTTGCTGGAATCCTGAGGTCCGTTTACCATCGCACACTAGTAGACTTCTTTTGATTAACCTTCCCTCCCTTATTAACCGTAGAGAAATGCTTGGAGTAATCTTTATAAATGTACTTATTAATGGTGAAATCGACTGAACTGTGTGAAAAATTACCGTTACCGTTACCGTTACCGTCACCGTTACCGTTACCGTTACCGTTACCGTTACCGTTACCGTTACCGTTACCGTTACCGTTACCGTTACCGTTACCGTTACCGTTACCGTTACCGTTACCGTTACCGTTACCGTTACCGTTACCGTTACCGTTACCGTTACCGTTACCGTTACCGTTACCGTTACCGTTACCGTTACCGTTACCGTTACCGTTACCGTTACCGTTACCGTTACCGTTACCGTTACCGTTACCGTTACCGTTACCGTTACCGTTACCGTTACCGTTACCGTTACCGTTACCGTTACCGTTACCGTTACCGTTACCGTTACCGTTACAGTTACTGTTACCGTTACCGTTACGTTACCGTTACCGTTACCGTTACCGTTACCGTTACCGTTACCGTTACCGTTACCGTTACCGTTACCATTACCGTTACCGTTACCGTTACCGTTATCTTAACGTTACCGTTATTAGTTACATTGTTACCGTTACCGTTACTGTTACTATTACGTTACCGTTACCGTTACCATTACCGTTACCGTTACTGTTACCGTTAATGTTACAGTTACCGTTACCGTTACCGTTACCATTACTGTTAATTTTACATGTTACCATTACCGTTACCGTTACTAATTTACGTTAATTATCTTACATTTCTAACTTTACAGTTACCGTTACCGTTACCATTACTATTACCGTTACCTTTAATTTTACATTTCGTAATTTTACTGTTACCGTTACCGTTATCGTTACCGTTACCGTTACTGTTACCATTATCGTTACCGTTACCGTTACCGTTACCATTACTAATTTCTAATCTTAATTTTAATGTTACTGTTACCGTTAACTTATCGTTAATTTTAATGTTACTGTTACTTTTAATTATCTAATTGTTAATTTCTAATTTTAACTTACTAATTTTTAATTTCTAATTTTAATTTTTAATTTCTAATTTTTAATTTTAATTTTTAATTTCTAATTTTTAATTTCTAATTTTAATTTCTAATTTCTAATTTCTAATTTTAATTTTTAATTTTAATTTTTAATTTCTAATTTTTAATTTTTAATTTCTAATTTCTAATTTTTAATTTATAATTTCTAATTTTTAATTTTTAATTTCTAATTTCTAATTTCTAATTTTTAATTTCTAATTTTTAATTTCTAATTTTAATTTTTAATTTCTAATTTCTAATTTTTAATTTTTAATTTTAATTTCTAATTTCTAATTTCTAATTTTTAATTTCTAATTTCTAATTTTTAATTTCTAATTTCTAATTTCTAATTTTTAATTTTTAATTTCTAATTTTAATTTTTAATTTCTAATTTTTAATTTCTAATTTTAATTTTTAATTTTTAATTTTTAATTTTTAATTTTTAATTTCTAATTTTTAATTTCTAATTTTTAATTTTTAATTTTTCATTTCTAATTTCTAATTTTAATGTTAATCTTAATTTTAATTTCTTTATTGTTAATTTTTAATTTCTCATTGTTAATTTCTATTTCTAATTTTTAATTTTATTGTTAATTTTTCATTTCTGATTTTACTTTTATTTTTAATTTTAATTTCTGATTTTACTTTTTCAGTTCTAATTTACCTGTTACCGTTACCGTTACCGTTACCGTTATTTTATCTTATTTCGTTAATTTTTAGTTCCGTTACTTCGTTACCGTTACCGTTACCGTTACCGTTATTTCTCATTGTTATTTTATCGTTTTCGTTACCGTTACCGTTACCGTTACCGTTACCGTTACCGTTACCGTTTTACCGTTACCGTTACCGTTTTACCGTTACCGTTACCGTTACCGTTACCGTTACCGTTACCGTTACCGTTCTGTCCTCACAAACCGAGATTCAAGCCAATCGGATGGAAACTAATATTTTGCCTACAGAATTTTCCGGGAATTTTCACCCCTGGGGGCGGATTTTCCGACTGTGGAAAATAACATTTCAAATTATTTCGTATTCTATCCTTACAAACCAAGTTCTAAGCCAATCGGATTAGAAATCGGGCAGATTTTCCGACATTGAAAAATCACTTTTCAAATCATTCCGTATTCTATCCTTACAAACCGAGTTTCAAGCCAATCTGATGAAAAATAATTTTTTGCCTTCAGAATTTTCCGGGAATTTTCACGCCTGGGGGCGGATTTTACGTCATTGGAAAATCACATTTCAAATTATTTCGTATTCTATCCTTACAAAGTTTCTTGCATGCAGAATTTTCCGGCCATTTTCCTCATGGGCGGATTTTTCAAAATCGGGAAAACACGTGTCGAATTATTTCGCGTACTACGTTTACTAACCAAATTTCGTGTCAATCGGATGAAAAGAAAAGTTTTTCCCATACAATCTTTACCGACGCTTTTCCGGCTTTTCCGGTTGGAATTTTCCAAAACCCCGTCTTAGCACGCACTTTCACCACTAATGGAAACTCCTGTCTAAATTCAGCCTTCTATCTCTTACCGTTTGCGCTCTGCGTTGATTGCCAATCAGTCAGTCAGGACAAACTGTTCTATATGTAGAGTAGATAACTCTGCAGAAAAAATATAAATAAAATGTTTAAGATTGAATATAACATAAAACTTATTAAATTAGGAAATTGCTTTTACCCGGATGAAGGTCGTGGTACTTGATACGAAATATTCTTATGTTAAAAAAATACGGTGTTCTTAATCTCTACAATGTTTTGTTATACGGCATATCGAAATTTATTTTAGAGATTAAAAACACTCGCCCCTTTTCTGAGTACTGCGTCGATTTTCGTGTAGTCGATTTATTTTGAAATTAAATAGTAATATTTGTATGTAATTGAAAGGAAATCAGTGGTAACTAGATGAGGATTAAGTAAACTTGGAATTGTTCAAGAAGTTGAAGCCGGCTGCTCAATGCCATTTGTTTTATAATCGTATTAAAATGACGAACGGATCAAGTAACCACATATTTGCTTGTCACCTTTTATACAACGCTGTTAACTTCGAAATCAAAGACTTTACACTAAATCGATTCGGAACTCGGAACGGCTGACTTTATTTGATTAGCAAAAGAAAAAAAGCATGTTAACTGCCACGACTTTTAGCCGAGTAACTTTTATTGGGGCTTGGTTCTTGCATTATCACCTAGTGGGCACCTAGACAGTGGCATCTCTGATCCCAATTTAGCGATATCAGATGTAGTATCCGAAATGTCCGTCCAGGAGGTCCCTACCCCCCCCCCCCCCCCTATTGTTGAAAGTATACCTATAGGGAGTGCAGTGGTGGTGCTCCGTGTTCCTCCTATTTCGGTAAACATCACCGAGGTAGCTGGGGTATCAAGTGCTCCAAAGCCCCTTATAGGTGTTCCATCGAAGAAACATATATTTGTTTCTCGGCTTGCCCCTGATCTCACATCTAATGATGTTAAAGCCCACATTCAGGCCAAAATTCAAGCCGCAGGTATTTTGGTGGAAAAGTTTAAGTTTTCGTATGAAAGGGATGTTGCCTCTTTCAAAGTAAGTGTCCCGGATAAAATTTTTAGAACAATTTGTTTCAAGGATTTCTGGCCGGAACATTTAATAATCGAAGAGTATATTGCTCTATTTATTTAGTTGCCTTTACCTTCTAACCCTTCTGCCGCCTCTACCTCTACTGTTGCGTCAAAAAACTAACGTCCTCCCTTCTGCTTGCCTATCAAAATGTACGTGGTCTTAATTCTAAATTAGCTAAACTCTTTGTAGACAGTATATCTTTCGATTTTCATGTTCTAGTTTTCACCGAGACGTGGTTAAAATCTGACATCTCTGATTCAACAGTTTTTCCCACAAAATATACCACTTATAGATGCGATCGATCTTCCCGCGTTGGGGGTGGGGTTTTAATTGCTGTGGATTCCGGCCTTTCGTCGGAGTTGACACATACTTTAGTTCCCCATGACATCGAATTTATAAGTGTTAAAATAACTTTTTCTACTTTTTCCGTATTTATTACTTGTTCCTATATACCTCCACATTCCGATACCACAATTTACTCCTCTCACCTCTCTGCCATTGAGTCGATCTCTCTGTTATTATCAAACAGTGACCTATTGATTGTTCTTGGAGACTTTAACTTGCCTGAAGTTATGTGGTCCACGAACAATGAATCAAATGCGCATTTACCTTCGAAGTCCTATGATTTTATCGATGGCCTATTTGAGTTGTCTTTGTCACAAGTTAATCCTATTCGCAACTCGATAAACAGATCTCTTGATTTAATATTTTTGTTGGATCGCCCCGGCAATGTTGCATCTAGAATTGACCCGTTGGTTCTTCCTGAGGACCCCATTCATCCTACATTGGAACTTACCATTGAATTGCCCTTTCGGGTGTGCTCTGTTTCTGGAAACTCGACGGCTAAAACCCGTTGTTTTCAAAAAACAGATTTTTTAAAACTTGTCGATTTAATTTTTGAAACCGATTCGTCTCAATTGTACACTTGTACAGATATTGATGTTGTCACACAACTTTTTTATGATACCTTGTACTCGCTTTTTGATGTTTGTGTTCCACTTGAGCTCCCTTGCTGTCCTAATAGGCAGCCTTGGTTCACAAGAGAACTAATAAATTTGAAAAACAAGAAGTCAAGGTATTTCAAAAAGTATAAGAATTCGGAAAAGTCATCTGATTTCTCCCGTTATGTGGATGCTCGTTCTAGATTTAATGTGCTCAACGCACAATGTTATAAAGACTATCTTAACCGCTGCAGACTTCAATTCTCGCACAATCCTAAGCAGTTTTATACGTTTGTTAACTCTAAACGCAAGTCTTCCACTATGCCCTCTTCTGAGCGGTATGGTAATGCGAAAGCAAACACTGATCAGGCCATAGCCGATCTGTATGCCGAGTTTTTTATGTCAACCTACTCGTCTTCTAGCTTCTTTGCGATTCAACCATACCCCTATCAGTTGAATGGGTCTAATTGTACTTTTAGCCCTGTAATCACTGAAAGCTCTCTCCTTTGCGATCTTAACTCTGTTAAACCTGTGTATGCACCGGGTCCCGATGGAGTACCTGCTTGTGTACTTAGGTTTTGTGCTGATGCACTTTGTAAGCCTATTCATAAATTATTTGAATTGTTTCTTGAGTCATCCTTTTTCCCTGTGTTGTGGAAGGAATCTTATATCATTCCTCTACATAAAAGAGGTAATAAGTCGGATGTTGAGAATTATAGAGTTATTTCCAAGTTGTCTGCAAATTCCTATAACTTTTGAGAGAATTATGACATCTCAACTGCAACAATTATGTAGTTCCATTATTTCACCCTATCAACATGGATTTGTGAAGCGTCGATCTACTATCACTTACTTATTAGAGCTTACATCATTAGTGATCAAAGGGTTCTTAGGTAAGATGCAAACTGACGTCATTTATACTGATTTTAGTAAGGCTTTTGATTCTGCTAATCACTCCTTGTTGCTTCATAAACTGAGTTTAATTGGTTTCCCAACTAACCTTCTTAGTTGGATCTCTGATTACCCAAGTTCTAGAACACAAAAAGTTATATTTTGTAATTCATATTCGAAACTAATCTAGGTTACCTCAGGAGTACCCCAAGGTAGTCACTTGGTTCCATTGCTTTTTACTCTCTTCATAAATGATCTTCCGTCTGTCTTGACTCACTCTCGTGTGCTTAAGAACGCCGATGATGTGAAACTATGTTTAACATATAACGATTTGGTTTCCCGCTATAATTTGCAAGCTGACTTGGATGCATTTCAGTCTTCATGTAAAGATAATCTATTAAACCTTAACAGTTCCAAGTGTAAGGTTATGACATTTTACAGGAGCTTGCACAATTCTTTACCTTTATGCTTGATAATGTCCCACTTGAGTGCTTAAATGATTCAGCCAATGAGGTAAATGATCTTGGGGTTATTCTTGATCACCGACTTAAATTTGACTCTCATGTTACTGCTACGGTTTGTAAGGCCAGGAATGTTCTTGGGTTTATTAAGCGCTGGTCGAAGGAATTTGATGATCCCTATACGACGAAGATCTTGTACACTTCTCTTGTCCGTCCGATTCTCGAGTATGGATCATGTGTGTGGTCTCCGCAATATTCGACCCATCAAGATAGAATTGAATCTGTGCAAAAACAGTTGTTATTGTTTGCTGGAATCCTGAGGTCCGTTTACCATCGCACACTAGTAGACTTCTTTTGAGTTTTGATTCGTTTTATAACACAGGAAGAAAATGATTTAGAATTATCTCAGAATTTTATTTTTCCAATATTAAAAAAAGCTAGTACCGTTACCGTTACCGTTACCGTTACCGTTACCGTTACCGTTACCGTTACCGTTACCGTTACCGTTACCGTTACCGTTACCGTTACCGTTACCGTTACCGTTACCGTTACCGTTACCGTTACCGTTACCGTTACCGTTACCGTTACCGTTACCGTTACCGTTACCGTTACCGTTACCGTTACCGTTACCGTTACCGTTACCGTTACCGTTACCGTTACCGTTACCGTTACCGTTACCGTTACCGTTACCGTTACCGTTACCGTTACCGTTACCGTTACCGTTACCGTTACCGTTACCGTTACCGTTACCGTTACCGTTACCGTTACCGTTACCGTTACCGTTACCGTTACCGTTACCGTTACCGTTACCGTTACCGTTACCGTTACCGTTACCGTTACCGTTACCGTTACCGTTACCGTTACCGTTACCGTTACCGTTACCGTTACCGTTACCGTTACCGTTACCGTTACCGTTACCGTTACCGTTACCGTTACCGTTACCGTTACCGTTACCGTTACCGTTACCGTTACCGTTACCGTTACCGTTACCGTTACCGTTACCGTTACCGTTACCGTTACCGTTACCGTTACCGTTACCGTTACCGTTACCGTTACCGTTACCGTTACCGTTACCGTTACCGTTACCGTTACCGTTACCGTTACCGTTACCGTTACCGTTACCGTTACCGTTACCGTTACCGTTACCGTTACCGTTACCGTTACCGTTACCGTTACCGTTACCGTTACCGTTACCGTTACCGTTACCGTTACCGTTACCGTTACCGTTACCGTTACCGTTACCGTTACCGTTACCGTTACCGTTACCGTTACCGTTACCGTTACCGTTACCGTTACCGTTACCGTTACCGTTACCGTTACCGTTACCGTTACCGTTACCGTTACCGTTACCGTTACCGTTACCGTTACCGTTACCGTTACCGTTACCGTTACCGTTACCGTTACCGTTAAATTTCCCATACTAACTTTTCCAACGCTTTTCCGGCTTTTCCGGTTGGAATTTTCGAAAACCCCGTCTTAGTAAGCACTTTCACCACTAATGGAAACTCCTGTTCAAATTTTAGCGTTCCATCCCTTACCGCAGTGAATCAGTCAGTCAGTCAGGACACACTGTTTTATATGTAGAGTAGATATGACTCGACATACAATTAAATATGACTAACTTTAAATTAAGTGGATAACACTTCGATTTTAATAATTTTCATATTAACTTCACAGAAAAAATTTTCGTTGGTTAAATCTATCCATTCTTACAGTAAATTTCACTGCGAAATAGTGTTATATGTATTTTGTTGTTGTTTTGTTTACAGTACTTTTGTTGAAATTACCCATACAAATAGTAACTCCAGCGTAATATTTAAGGAAGTGTTTTTGTTGTTGTTTTCAAAACTGCGGCTTGCAGTAACATTGTACCATTGAAATAGTACCTCGCACGTTATTGTTTATTGGCTTACTGGGTCATCAGTAAAAGTTACCATTAAAGTAGTAGACTGAAGGCGCAAATTTTATTTGCAGTATTTATATTAATTATGAGGGAATTCGTTCTTGAGAATTACAAGTGGTCTCATTTATGCGATTTGCATTGGTCAATTCTTAGGCAGATTCAATACAAGTAAGATTTTAGATGCGTTACCAATTGCGCGCGTGGCCCAGCCGAGCCAGCTGAGACGGCGTTAAAATCGTGTTAAGTCCATGGGCCCCGAGTTCGAGTCAAACTAGAGTAAGAAAAATGTTTGCGAAATTATTAATAATTCGATGTTTTTCAGAATTAGTACGTGGTATTTGCACTGTGGTTTTGTCGTATTTTTAATGTTTGTGGTATTTGTACTAGTGCTTTGTTAAGCAATATGAGTTTTTACTGTAAACAATGGTAAAAAATTTATTTTTCTTGGTTGGAGTATTTTCAACCGTCATTTCTGGTTGAAATCTACTGTGCTACCTTAGTCATTACGCTATGTGTAATGCCCCTTTTACTGTGCCTGGCGGTAAGTTCAACCCACAATTATGGGTTGAAAAATTTTAAACGCTGAATTGGCTGAATTCAATTACAAAATTTTTTTTGTGTAGATAGTGCAAATACGTTTTTAGTTAAAATTAAGTCATTTATATTTAAATTTAATATGAAAACCAGCTAAACTCACTAATTAATCATTAGAAAGGTCGCCAAATAAATTACAAATCTACACTAGAGACGGCACTCTCTCTATTGCTTTGTAAACGAAACTAACAAAAAATTCAAAAAACAACACAAAAACGCTTTTTTGAATGCTTCGGATTCAAAATTAACGGGTGGTTCTAAGCTCGCTCAAAAGCTTCAAGCTTTTGCACTTAGAAAGTTGAGCCTCAAAGCTTAAGCATTACCACCAATAAGTTCAAAGCACTCATTGCTAGTCTATTTTTAATTTCATTGTTTTTTGAAGTTCCCATCTGATCTAAGCAATGATTGTAAGGAGAGGTAGTTGGCAATCATGCATTCTTCAGCGAAAAGCCTACTGAAGTTTCATTCGGGAGAATGATGAAACAGTACTGTATTGGCAACAGAGAACTGCAAAACGTACCAAAAACGTATACGCATACGTATAGCTTCAACTGCGTCAATGCTTTAATGCGTATCCAGTCAAAAAACGTATGCGTACTTCAATACGCATTTTTTAAAAAGTACGTATACGTATACTTCATAGTGCGTATGCGTATTTCAACTACGCTGAACGGCTGGGGTCAGTCACTCTATTTTCGTAAACCCAGCGTTGCTCTTTGTACGGTGATGCGTCGTGCCGCCTGTCAAATTGTAACATGGGCCGATCGCTACACAGAGAGAGAATGAGACAGAGAAGGCGTACGCTCTAATTTTTTTCCGTGAGAAAGCGTGTGCAAAGAATAGGAAAGGATTTTAAAAAAAAGTATATCAATTCTCGAACACCCTTTCATTTATAAAACAAATATATATTAATATAAAATATTAATATAAATATTTCACAGCATGCCAGTGGAGTGCAATATGGCGCTCCATGCACGGCATTGGGTTAAAAGAGCGTCGCTTATGGCGGTCCATGCATGGCTTTAGGGCGAACGAGTGTCGCTAAAGTTGGCCCACACATGGCATTGGGTCGAACGAGTGTCGCTTATGTCGCTTCTCTACATGGCATCGTGTCGAACAAGAGTCGGTTATGTCGCTTCTCTGCATGGCATTGCGTCGACCTAGCGTGCCTGGAGAGCGGACATCGCCTTGAAAAATACGTCAGTCGAGCCTATTGTAAGGGGAAATAAGCGAGCATCAACGACAGTCACAAAATCGTCGACGGAACGTTGATATAGCTTGGGTCAGCCGTACTAGACGGATACTTCAAAAGTACGCACACTACGTTTCAATATTTGAGGCATACGCACACTACGCTTAATTTCTGTGCGTATACGCAAATCAAATGCGTATACGCACTTTTTATTCAAAATTTATAAAAGCCGGAAAAATTCTCCCTATTACATACTTTTGCATAAACTCAATATGTATAAAAATATAAACGAACCTTGGTCAAGACAAGATTACCCAAATATCTCTGCAGCACAATCTTGTAAATTTGTGCAATTTGCAGCTGCCATAATTAATTGAAACTCGGCTTGGCACTTAATGAATGTTGTAGCCAAACTTATTTAACATGCTATAATAACTTGCGGCCGAAGTTTAAATGCTATAATATATATAGGCAACTTCCAGAAACAGTTCACCGAAACCAAACAATTAAAAGTGGTAAAAAATACTACGTTTTCTCATATTTTCATAGGGAATCAATTAAATTGAACCCAATCTTGAATTTATTTATAGCCCGTTTGTAAATTTTCGGTTTCACTGCCGCGATAGCACAATTTTTCTCATTTTGACATTAATATTGCATATTATTTTTGATAAAACTTTTGCTATCTAAAATCTTTCTGAGGGTACGCAGGATAAAAAAAGAATGCATACGAAACCATAAGAAACCATGTGATTGCAATTAACTGAAAGTTTTGTTTTGCATTATAATATTAAACACATAAATAAAATTATGGAAAAATGTAGTGGGCGTCACAAAGGATTCACGTCCATTGATAAGAACCGACAAAATATTTTTGCTGCCTATTTTTTTTTTTGATCATCTTACATTCATCTTTCTTTTAAGATATTAGTCATTGTGTGTTTATTACGCAAAACTCGCAAAAAATTACGAAACACACTTCAACTTTCAAAGTGACTTCCACTTTTTGTACCGTGGGACACAGAACTTTGTGCCCGCACGGTCTTATAACATTATGCAAAATTAATTTAGACCGCCATCACAAAATGAAATTAGAGAGCGCGGTCTAGTTTGTTGTTTGAACGGATTGTGGATAGATACTTTTAAAATCATTTCCACACCCGCCGTAGACAAAATTTTTTTTTAAAAATCGCGCGATTTTTAAAAAAGAATTTTTTGCCTGCGGCGCTTTTATACGTATAGAACGCGCGAAGTCTAACTTCATTTTGTGATGGCTGTCTAAATTCATTTTGCAGAATGAAATTACACAGCGCGGTCTAATTTCATTTTGTGATGGCGGTCTAAATTCATTTTGCATAATGAAATTAGACCGCGCGGTCTTATTTCATTTTGTGATGGCGGTCTTAATTCATTTTGAAGAATACAATAAGGCCGCGCGGTCTAATTTCATTTTGCGATGGCGGTCTAAATTCATTTTTTAAAAATGCAAAATGCACCGCGGTCTAATTTCACATAGCCTTTCGCAACCTATTTTAAAATTATGTTTTATGCCATTCGAAAGTACACTTCAATCTCACTAAACACTGTGTATAAGTTGAAGGTATATCTTTGAAAAACAAAAATATGTTTATACTTTAATCCAAAAACGAGTACGAAAGTAGCGTTCGTCACTCGGAAGTTGCCCATATAAAACTAATAGCAATAATAATAGTAATAAGATATTATCGAGATTACAGTTCACGCAAATAGCAAGGATAAGTTTTGGCTAAAATTAACTCATAACAAGATAAACTAACTAAGCGCCGATTTCTCATCTTCTAAATAAGTGAGAAATAGCTATTTGACAAGTAACTCAATGCAATAGATAAAGTCCCACATAACTAAATTGGATTACAAAACCAATCTATAAGCTTATCTAAAACGTTTACATACGAATGACAAATTCTCTAATAAGGTGGTAGCCCTTCCAGTGAAAATCTGGCAGCACTGTCAAACAGCTGATTTGCTGTGTGATTTTATGTTGGTTAACAGTTTGGCTGTCATCTGAAATTATGGAAAACACAAACAAAATGGCCACGTGCTAAGAACTTTACAGACGAGGAGGAATGGGAACTAGTAGCTCTAGTTGAGGAGAACAAGAATGTCATCGAAACAAAAGGAGCAATCATGGGGAAAACTGCAAGACCGGAATTCAGCGCACTGCTCAGGCTATCATGGGATGAACCAGGCCATTTTGCAACCACATGTTGCAAAAATAACTTTGCGCTACATACTGCTTGTACATTTATCGAGAAATATCCCTTTCTGTTACGGTATAATGTTGAATCCGTACATGGGTGCAATCAATAGCTCCCAAAACCTTCGGGAATTTAACAATTTTATAAAAGTCTCTTATGGTTTCATTGGGGTCCCCAAACTTAATGTAACTGCTGGGTAATGAAGTAGTCTATGAAAGCCGGAATCTTTTTATGAACACGAAATCTTACATGTCCTCAAAGAAGTTCGGCCTTGGGTTGTATATTCTCTCTCTATAAATTGACACAATGTCTTCATCAGAATCTTCCAGTGAGTGAAGGTAAATATCCTGGTTCAAATTCATTTTATAAATTGTTTTGCTTAGCACAAATTAAAAACCGACCCCAAATATTATGTCAATTTACAGTGAATGTCAAAACATAGCATAGCTATCTGGAAGAAGAGAAACCGGCCCTAAGTATATTGCTAAGTAAAACCAAAACAAAAATTTAACAAAGTAACTTAGATTTCCTATTGAAATTTCGAAGTACGCATAAATGAAGTAAAAATGAAGCATTTTGAAAATGCCTACTGCTCAGTTTGAGAACGTATTTAGTGCGTACTTTTCATAGTGCTTCAGCGTACGTATGCGTACATCAACTTGTGCGTCTACGTACTACGCATACTCAGTTTTTTTCTGATGCGTAGTGTGCGTATGCGTTGCCTACTATTTCTAATGCGTATGCGTCCATGAGGGTTTTTTGAAAAATGCGTACTATGTGCGTAGTACGCATTAGTGACTACGCATTTTAGTTCTCTGATAGGCAGCCAGCTCTTTTTTGTGTACAATACATAAGTTGCTTACAGTTATGAACAAACGCAACCTTTCGAACCTTGAGCCAGCAAAACTCACTAATTAAATATTAAATTATACAATGCATTTTTGTTTTGGGTGTGTCGTCGAGCTAAAAGCAAAAGGAAGTACGCTGCGGCAGCGATGCTTTCTGCTGCTACTGTAGCAACCAAATACATACTGAACATACACTTTCGCAGGTACAGAGTATTTTATAGTCGGGCTTGACCGACTTTCTTACTTGTTATAGCCTGTACCAGAGAACTGCAGCGAGCTTACACACGTATGATCAATCACCCATGCTTCATATGCGGTACGAGTAAACTTAAAGCTCAAAGCTCGTGCCCATTTCGTGTAGCATACACAAAACAAAAAATTCAAAAGTGATCGTACAAAATACCCTGTTCAATTGAGACGCACATGCAAACACACTTACATACACAAACGCATACGTATGTAACTTCTATTTGACCCAGTTACTAATGGGACACGGCTGCTTTAAATCCTATCCGTATAGGTTTAAGCACGAGACGGATCCCTTTTGCACACTATGTGCGCGGTCCATAGAAGACGCAGAGCATGTCTTTTTTGTCTGTCCGAAATTTTCTGCAGAGCGGGAAGAGCTAAGCATAGGCATTGGGAGACCATTCACAGTCATTGACTTAATGGATATTCTACTAAGCTCACAAAACAATTGGAATGCAACTTGCACCATGGCAGCAGAAATCATCAAGACCTTGCGTCGCGCTGAAAGACAGCGCAATTTAAATACAAATCCTAGACATGGATCTAGTTGAGGCTTTCATGCCATCACCCCCTTGTGAAGTAATACTTAGCGGTGGTACCGCGAGAGGGAATCGGAGAATAGGGGTGGTTTTAGTAGCTGAGGAACTCCAAGTCCCACACTTTAAGGCTTTCAATGCTTTCCCCCCTATAACAAAATAAAACAAGTAAGAGCGATGTAGTCGAGTTTCCCGACTACAAAATACCCTGTTCAATTGAGACACACATGCAAACACACTCTCATACACAAGCGCATGCACACATACGAGCGCACACATACACACACAAGCGCGCTCACACGCGCATAAGCTAAATTGTTTAATAACTTTTATGTTTTTGCTCGTATGTTATGTTCCTTTGGAGAGTAGTTAGATATAAGGCCTAGGATGGTATATATTAAGCCACCAGGTTCTAACTTTAAAATTGTGGCTGTGACAGTTTTTTGCGGTTTAAGAAGGGTGGGGGTGGAATTTTCCAAATCTGAAACAAACTTGAACTGGGTACGGTATACACCTATGTGCATGCCAAAATTGGTGTCTCTATCTCTTATGGTCTCTGAGATCGACGCGTTCATACAGACAGACGGACATGGCTATATCGACTCGGCTGTTGATGCTGATCAAGAATATATATACTTTATAGGGTCGGAGAAGCTTCCTTCTGGCTGTTACATACATTTGCACAACTTCATGATCCCCTTTTCCCATTTTTAATGGGAACAGGGTATAAAAACCCGAGATGAGTCGTACCTTCGGCTACAAGTCACCACAAGTACTTGTTGCCGAAATCAATGATCTGCTGCGGGCTATTACAAGCAAATCTCGTTTACCCTTGCTACAAATGCGATGCGAGTAATAGCCTATTTCCACCAAAGAAATGAAGCTTCATTTCTTGAAATGACAAGAAATGAAGAAAATGAAACCATTTCTTCCATACAAATTGTTGTTTCATGTTGCCCTTCATTTCTATCATTTCTCAAAAATGATGGCATTCCCCACGAAGGAATTTGGTATTTTATAAAAAAGTACTCGCTACTCTCTGGCACTACTCGTTACTCTCCGGAAATAGAAAGTGTCATCACCAATAAACTGTTGATTTGAATTTAAAAAGTAGGCGCAAGTTTGTTTAAATTAAAAATTAGTAAAAAAAAGTTGTGTATTTAGCTTTCTGCTGATAATTCAGGGCGACAACAATGCGTTTGCCTGCGTAACTGCTTTCCTAACGGGTATGTCATTTTTTTGCTAAATATTGAAAAAAGTCCCCGTGAGTTTGAAAGTGGCGCCTGTTGTTTAAATCAAACCATTCAGCTGTTTTTGTCAACGTGGCATTGCGAATGTCAAAATGATGAAGATTTGTCAATGGAAACAGCATCATTTTTAGAAATGAAAATGATAAGAAATGAAGCCAGTGGAAATAGGCTATAACACACTCGGCGCGAACAGCACGCCTAAAACAACAACATGTGAGAGCAAAAGAGATAGCACGATATCGTTTGTATATTTTGCATTTGTATTTGGCGCACGGTTCCGTCTCTCCTTCTTGTGGTAAAGAATGTTTTTAGAACTTGTGACTCCTTTATTTTTTTACAGCAACTGTGGCTGGTTAAATTAGACGTTTGATTTCCAAAGGCCTTTAACACCTTGCAGCAAGTGCGACAGTTAACGAAACCTGCCCCTACAGTTTCGTCTGGGCTTAGAATTTCACACCACATTCCACACAAAACTTTTTCCTTGGCGTCGGCCAGACAAGGTGTAATTGCCATTTGCAATTTGCCCAGAAATAATTTCTACATTTTCTGTCATTATGCCACGAAGAGAATCCAAATTACAAAAACTTTTTAATTTCTATCATTCTCCGCTGCTCAGCTACTGCGTAATAAGTGTGACGCAGTTGCATTTGCTCATTATATTAGCCGAAGCTCGCCGTCAACTAACCGAGTAAGCGTTCGTGTGTAAGAATGTTGCTCGCTTGGGGCTTGCTGTCAACACGCCGAGTAAGATTGGTGATTTTATGTTTAAAGCGCGAGTCACTTAAAGTACTCGTCAGTGGCGGCATGATACCCGCTGGCATCCGTTCAGCCGGGAGCTTTGACAAGCGTGCACAAACAGGCCGAGTAAATGGGCGAGTGTACACGAAAATTAAGTTCTCGTTGCAGGTCTCTGGCCTGTACCCATTGAAAATGGGTAAAAGGGGATCATGAAGTTGTGCAAAATTATATAACGGAGAAGGAAACGTTTCCGACCCTTCAAAGTATATATATTCTTGATCAGCGTCAACAGCCGAGTCGATATAGCCATGTCCGTCTGTTTGTATAAACGCGTCGATCTCAGAGAGTCTCTGACAGAGACTAAAAGAGATATACACAAATTTTTGCATATACATAGGTGTATACCAGCGTTTGTCAACTTTTTCCTCCCTTCTTCTCAGCTTCGGCATGCGTGCGGCTCATATACGTGTAAATAGCGAAATGTCTTCGCCCCCAGAGGGTTCTTCTGACCATTGCTGGTGTGTACCGTATCCAGATCAAGTTTGTTTCTGATTTCGAAAATTGAGAAAATCGATTAAGCCTGACGTACTCTGTACCTGCGACTGTGCGAACTTTCGTTGCCTCATAACTGGACCATTGTTCATCCGATCCTTACCATTTCTTCTGCAGATTAGTAAATAATGCTGATTACGAAATTTGTCTTCAATGTACGAACCATTTGTCTACAAAACTGTGCGAGATATGACGATTTTTCAAAATTGCGTGGCGCAAGGGGTCGAATACCTGGTACAAGAAATAGAAATAAATAGATAGAAGAGCTAGAGCAATCAAATTTTAGATGTAGACTCATATTGTGTGCACGCGGAGAAAGTTTGTTTCAAATTTTTGCCACGTCCCCGCAATACAAAATGCTGAATAACTCTTACAATCAGTTCGGATTTAAATCGCCCCGGAGTCAGAGACTCCTGAATTTTTGAGAAGTCCGAACCGAATCTGAACCAGAGCAGAACAACTTTTCCATCCTGAATCTGAACCTGAACCGGAGCAAAAAATAGTCTAAAAGGGTTCGGTTCAAAAATCTTTCAATTTCATATTTTTCTAGTTTCTATAAATGTTATGTTTGACATTTTCCAATATTTGTAAACCTTGGAATAAAAACAGCTTACAAAGAAAAAAATTGCTGTATTGTACAATTGTCAAATATAATAAATAAGTAAAAGCATTAATGATTCTTTACCATTTTTATTTTCTGATTAAGATAAAATGCAATCTTTAGCTAAGGTGCTAGAAAAGAATGATCCTTTTAACAGAATTCAAAGAATTTCCTCTGAATTTTAATGCTTAAATATTGTATTGTTGTATGAGCTGTTCTTGCAGCCAAACTATCAGTCGAGTGCACTTTTTCTACTCATATATTTATTTTATCCAGCGATAGAGTCAGTAATAATAAAAAATTGCTGGAAGAAACACTAATGATTAACTTATATCAAGCTTAAATATTTTATTTATACTAGCAGTTCCTGCGCGCGTTTCTACGCCCCCGTTAGTATTTTAAACACAAAACGAAGAAGAGAAGCTTGCATATCAATTGCCATCGTTCAAATCTTCTTGATAATCTAAACTTAATTTAAAATTTAGCAAATTTCGCGATTTTGTGGACCTTTCGATCTTCACAATCTTTCTCTTCACCCGTTGTGTTTACCATTAAGCATAATATAAACTCATAAGAAAATTATTTTATTATAATTATCTATTTACCCGTCTTCATGATAATCAAAACAAATTATAACATATTGGAAATTTCGCGATTTTGTTGACCGTTTAATCTGCACCTCCTATTTACCCGTCTGCTATGATCGGCCATCAGAATGCGCGTACCCCACCTGACTTCTGTCGGAGCTGTGGGAATAAAGAGTAGATAGAAAGCATCCAACTACTTCTTTGCGACTGACCTGCACAGTGAAGGTGGAATATTGGAATATATGGAATACTGGCATCAAGTTCGGCTTGGCTAATACCCTACACAGTAGTTTCATTTTTAGTCTTTTTGGCAGCACAATATAATTTATAATCATTAACAGCCTCAGCGCCTAGCTCGCGTATTAGGTGGCTTAAGAAATTAGAGTTCGAGCTCAAGCTTCCTTCGATTTGCACGTTGCTTGGCAGGCACTTCACACAGATTGCGAAAGCAGCGACATAATTTTTCTCTATGCTCAAAAGCTTGAAAAATGTACCATCTAAAATAGTAAATCGTCCGTCAATTTTCCTTTGAGAATATCTGTATGTAAATTTAAATTCAAAAAGAGCTTTTATATAAATATATATATATTTATTCGATATTTGATATTTTGATTTTCTGGCAGGGACCTTAAATAATATCCTCCAAAAAGAGTGGGAAAAACACATATGGGCATTTCTACCAAATGGTCCACCAAGACCAAAAAGTTAAAAGTGCTGAAAAGCACTCTGTTTTATTAAATTTTCAAGTGGAAACAAATTGAACTAATGTTAGCCAATCTTACATTTAATCATAACCCACTTCGAAATATTCGGTTTCAGGTTTTTGATAAAAGTGCCTATAGATTGGAATTACTTTTGCTATCTAAAATCTTTCTGAGGGTACAAAGGATTATAAAAGAATGCATAAGAAACAATGGAAAACTATGTGATTGCAATTAATCGTAAGTTTTTCCTTCGCATTATACAGAAACCATATAAATAAAATGATGGAAATAAGTATAGCGTTCGCAATGTACTTTAAGTAAATTTAACTCCAAATATTTTTTCACAAATTTTGTGGTTTTAATAAGTTACTGCTACTACAGTAACTTTACCATAGAAATAGTGACTCTGACGTGATTTTTTCATCTCATACTTTGTTTTTGCAGCAATTTACTGTACCCACAAGTAAATCTTACCGCACAAATAGTATAACTTTTTAAATGAATTTTGTTGCTTTACGGATTAACTCTACCGACAGTAAATCTAACCGCGAAAATTGTTGATTGAGAAAATTTCAGTTTGACCCTTATATTTATATTGTACTTTCACTGAATTTGAACTTGAGAATTACTAGTGGTCTCATTTATGCGACATTTAAGAAGTTTTTCGTGCATGTAGTTAGGCAGATTCAATACAAGTAATATGTTAGACGCGTTTCTATTAACGCGCGCCGTAGCGTAACTGGTAAAGACGTCCGTCCAATCGTGTTCAGTCCAAGGGCCCAGAGTTCGAACAGGTGTGCTCAATTTTTTCCCACTAAATAAAGTGCTTCGAAAGTGCTATAAGTTAAAGTAACAAAAGAAAAAAAAATTATTTTAATGTGACTTCTATTCCACTTTAAATGCGTTCGACTGTCGCTTTCGACATCATGGAAATACCCATATAAGTTATTTTTTTACGCTGAATTCGAAAACAGGATAAACTTTTATTTTTCATTTTTTACCTTTAAATTATTTTTAAGTATTAAAATAAAAATAATTATTATATTTCAATTTTTATATAAAAATTAAACCATATGTTTTATTTTTACACCCTTGTAGCCTCTACAAGGGTATTTAAATAATTGTCCAGATGTTTGTAACGCATAGAAGGAAAAATCTCCGACCACACAAAGTATATATTCTTGATCAGCATGACGAGCTGAGTTGATATAGCCATCTCCATCTGTCCATCCGTCTGTCCGTCTATTTCTATGCTATCTCCTCAGTCAGTTTTAAAGTTATCTTAACCAAACTTTGCATGAAGCCTTTTGGTACAAATACGCTGCACATTTGTCGGAGGAGCTGCCATAGGAATGATCGGTCGAAAAAGTAGTTTTAGTGAGAAAAATCTTTTTTGTCTTCAAAGCAAACGTCCCCAATCCTTGTATTTATAAGTTTTCTATGCTTCTACACAATTCCATCAAGTTTTATTAAATCGGCCAACTATGAGTATAGCTGCCATACAAAAGATATGTCTGAAAAAAGTCTTTTTGTTTTCAATGCTATCGCTCCCAAAGTGTGATCCAAATCGGAGGACTATGGACTATAGCTGCCATTGGAACTATCGGTCGATAAGTAGTTCTAGTCAGAAAAACCTTTTTTGTTCTCTATGGTAGCGTCTTTATACCTTCCACTTGTGAATATTATCAGTTTCCACACAATTTTGGGGAGTTTAGTAAAAATCGGATGAATATATCGTATAGCTGCCATATAACAAACTGGCAATCAAATAGTCAAAGTAGAAGCGCCATCTTGTTGCTGAGTTTGGGAAATAACTCGAACGAAAATCATTTGATTCCTTAATTTATATAAATTATACATACAAGCTACAAGGGTATATAAACTTCGGTCGAGCCAAAGCTAGCTGCCCTCTATTTTCAATTTGTATTTTAAAAAATTGAAAATAATAATTACTTTATAATTTTTATAAAAAAAAACTAAATTAAAAATTGAATTCAAATATCTTTTGAATCGAGGGAGCCTGATCATATATCCGCCTATATATATGATCTACGCAATAATTACTTTCAGTTGATATATAATTTGTATGTACAAATGCATGTACATATGGGTCATTCTTTTACAAAGCGAACAGTTTTAAAACTCCCCATTTTTGATTGAAATAAATCCGAAATTAGATCTCGACATGTCCACCAACACGTAATTTGCGTTTTTTCACAAAATTTGTTAGTTGATTTTATAAACAATTTCAAAAATCGGCTCAAACGAAAAAATGGAATAAAAGGGTTTTTTAAAAACTTTTATTTTTATTAGCTCTTGGGTTCATATTGCTGAATAGTATATTACTGTATGGGCTGACATCAAAGTTCTGCTGTCTGTGCTGTAGCCGTTTTCTGCAGACACCAAAAAGTTGCAAAGCGAACAGCTTTATTTGATGACTATTACAAGCTTTTGTTCGAAAGTTAATTAATGAATAAATCTATGAGTAGCAACATACATAGTGACGATCTAGCCAATAGATTAGAGAGATTAGAAAATACTTGCAACTAATGAAGTTCTTCTCTCTGCGATTTATTTGGGCCCTAGAATTCGGCGAATGCTTCTTAAGAAGCCTCTTCAGCAGGCGGCAGCCGAAAATCATTTTGTAGGATTGATGCCCCAAATACTTGACCTAAATAATCAAATAAGCAAAAAATCGATTTTTTTAAAAATGTTTTGGAACATTGTATTCAAACTATTTAACCGATTTGAAAACAGTGTTTTGTACGATTATTGAAAATTCAATAACCTTTCGAATTATGTCTTGCTTGACTCCATCTAACGATTATGAAGTGAGATATTGCTTAAAATGTACCGAAAAATTTAAAAAAAATGCATATTTAAAAATCGTTCCCATGAAAAAATTTTTGAAATCAATTTTTGAGATCACTAAACCAAACTACACTTAAAAATACTTCCGGTAGAAATGGGTCTTTTTGGCTGTAAACTAGTGTTATTATTTTCAATTTTTATACCCGCTACTCGTAGAGTAAAAGGGTATACTAGTCGTGCAAATGTATGTAACAGGCAGAAGGAATCATTTCCGACCATATAAAGTATATATATTCTTGATCAGCAGCAACAGTCGAGTCGATGTAGCCATGTCGATATAGTCGATACCTAGATCTCAGAGTCTAGAAGGGCTAGAGCAACCAAATTTGAAATGTACACTCCAATTGTCTGCACGCAGATCAAGTTTATTTCAAATTTTTGCCACGCCCACCCCCGCTCCCACACTAAAAAATGTTGAATAACTCCCACAATTTTTAAGATATCGATCTCAAATTGAAAACATACATTTATATTCGCAATATCTATAAGCATTGAAATTTTGATCAAGATCGGATGATTATTCGATTTTCGGCTGCCCCACCTCAGGCATACAGGAAGGCTATTAAACATTTCTTTTCATGAGTAACGGGTATATCGAAGTCGGTTAGAGCCGACTTTACGCTCTCGTTTTAATATAAACATGGATATATAATAATAGTTTTTTTCGCTCTCACGTAATAAAAATTATATAATAATTATTTTTTATTTTTATACCCTTGTAGAGGGTATATTAAAATTGTCGAGATGTTTGTAACGCATAGAAGAAAGCATCTCCGACCACATAAAGTATATATATTCTTGATCAGCATGACGAGCTGAGTTGATTTAGCCATGTCCGTCTGTCCGTCTGTTTCTATGCTATCTCCTCCGTCAGTTTTAAAGCTATCTTAATCAAACTGTGCACGAAGTCTTTTGGTACAAATACGCAGCACATTTGTCGGAACCGGCCAGATCGGATGACTATAGCATATAGCTGCCATAGGAACCATCGGTCGAAAATGTTGTTTTAGTGAGAAAAACTTGTTTGTCTTCAACGCAAACGTCCACAAACCTCGTATTTATAAGTTTTCTATGCTTTCACATAATTCCACCAAGTTTGATAGGACATCTATATAGTATAGCTGCCATAGAAATTGGGTGTAGAAAATGTATATAGGAGGCCTTGTCAAAAATGTGTACATATGGCAGAATGTACATATTTGTGTCTACTAATTTATATAAATAATTCAAGCTACAAGGGTATAAAAACTTCGGGCGAGCCGAAGTTAGCTTTCCTCTATTTTTATTATTTAAATTAAAAACCTGCCCCGACGGAGATATTCAAGAAAAATGTAGTAGAAAGATATCAAAATGCATAGAAAATACTCGAATCGAAATGTAAACGAAAGCGTAAGTTAAAGTCCCATTACTCGTTACCCGTTACTCATGGAAAGAAATGTTAAATACCATTGCTGTGATTCTGAGGGAGACAGCCGAAAAGTTTGCAACATTTTTTAACTCGGGAATTTGAGGGATTGTAGATATTGCGAATATAAATGAAAGTTTGAAATTTGAGATCGATATCTCAAAAATTGTGGGAGCTATTCAAAATTTTTTATTCTGGGGGCGGGGGTGGGCGTGGCAAAAATTTGAAATAAACTTGATCTGCGTGCAGACAATAGGAGTCTACATTTCAAAATTGGTTGCTCTATCTATTCTAGTCTCGGTCTATGGTCGGAATTGATTCCGATGATAAATGATGATGATTTATGTTATAGTCGGGATTGACCGACTTTCTCACTTGTTTAATTTTAAGTGCCTTGAGACTTTCTCTACCAAGGATCACGAAGTCGCGCACACGTGTGGTAGTACATCATGTGACTTTGAAAGCTGCGAGGTAATTGTGCAATTTTTTGAACTTAAATTTGATAAAACATTTTGAATTAAAGAATTTATTTGTTCTTGAAATAGGCCATAAAGGCTTATGAACAACATTCGTCAGTGGAACAACTAAAATTCATTTTTCGTGAATGTGAATGAATATTCGCCAGTGGAACAAAGGTATAACACACAGTCATATCACTCATCCCAGCAATTCAACAATTCGTCAATTCAACACAAGCAAATTTAACACAAAACAAAGTCATCGCAAAACAATTTCAACATACGTCTATAAATCACAAAGTCATTTCACCCAGCACAATAATTCAACTTTAATTTAACTCAACACAAGCAAACAATCAACGTTGAAGGTTGGCATAATGCATTTATTGGCAGATTTCAAGTTTCACATGACTCTATTGGGAAATTTATACACACATTAAAGCAAGAAAAAACATTAACAGACTCATTTTTTGAACAACAAGCAGTCGGCCGATATATTGACCAGAAGAAGCGGAAGAAATACAGAGACTACGATGCTCTCCTGAAAAAAGTTGTTTCATTCTACCACACTAACGATGACATAATTACATACCTTAAAGGCATCGCAAACAGTATAAAACTTAAATACAATAATATAATAATACGACAATACAAAAATACAATAATAAAATAAAACAATAAAACAATCATATATCATATAAAGTTGAGTAACGATGATTTTTATTAGCAAATAAAAGGTGATTGTAAATAAAATGCAAGTGAGTAGTACCAACCCCTCAGGGATAGCAGGGTGACACAAGCGGCAGGTAAAAATATGTTAAAGATCGCGCGAATTTTTCCAAAAAAATTTTAACTGCCCCACAATTTTACGATACTCATCACGCCTGCATCCGCAGCCGTTTCGAAAAAAAAGTTCCCGGTATAACTAACACAAAATAATTTCAACACGGCAACAAACGTCATTTCAACACATAACAAATTAAACACAAGCAAATTCATCCTGGGAAAGAAGGGTAACACAAGCGGCAGTCAAAAATTTTATGATATTTACAACGCCTGCATTCGGATGAACGATATTCAAGTTTTGAACAAATAATTGTTAGCTCCGGCAGCGCTGTTTTTTGCTGCTGGTGTAGTACTTACATATATGCATACACTTTCGTAGGTACGGAGTATACTGCAGTCGGGATCGACCGATTTTTTCTACTTGTAGGATTGATAAAATCATATTTGTGGAAATTGTGGTTGTGTTCTACTTTCTAGTGTTAAAATTGTACTGTGCTGAAATTTGCCGATGTTCATTTGCTTCGTGATGAAATAGATTATGTTGAGATTGTAGTTGTGTTTAAATACCTTGTGTTATAATTGTGTTGTATTGAATTTGTACATGTTGAATTTTATTTGTGTTGTATTGACGTGCTGAAATTGTTTTGTGTTGAATAGACGTGGAGCCAAAATACAGTTAGTTGTGACAATGAACGAAGGTTAATATACATACATATTCAAAATCATTTTATATTCGAAAAATTTTAAATTTATATTTACTAAACTATTGTTCAAATCAGGGCTGCAAGCCCAAAAAAATTTTCGGAACCTCCGGTTTGCAGGTTCGAACCAAAATTTACCAACGGTTAAGTTTCGGAAATTTGGGGTTCGAGGTTTTCGGGCTTTGGTTTTGGTTCGAACCTTGGTTGGTTGCACTTTTTACCCAATATATTTAAAATAACAATAAATTTTATTAATATACAAACAAATATTCAGTTTTTTTATTTTTATTTACTTAAGTGTAATATTAATCTTTAATTTAAATTTATGAGTAGTATGTCTTCGAGTAGTTGACTATCTATGCTACTTTTTTGATCAGACAAAATAAATTTTAAGGTGGAAAAAGCTCTTTCAACTAAGACTTGGTTGGATGGCACTGATAAGACAGTTAGCGCAACAGCTTTAAGCTCATTACATTGATGAGATGTCCAAAACTTTAAAATGTTGGACTTAGACGGTTCTCTATCAATGCCATCGAAGGCTCTAATGATGTCATTAATCGTTTATTTTTTGAAACACTTTGCTGTTCGTTAACATTGCGGAGATAATTTCTACATCGTCATCTTCTGAAATAGATAATGATAAAGCCAAATTCGGAACCTCAACACTGTTTAAGCTTCGAAGTCTATGAAAAATATTACCAATGTGTAGTTTGGCTTCTAGTTTTTGCGAATCACTTAATAGACTTTGGAATCGAGGATCTAGAAACACAGAGGCTAGTATGGGTGGAGATTTTATGACAAATTCGGACAAAATGGCATTAAACCTGCCTGGTGATTTTGAGACTCTGTCGGACAGCATCGACCAGATGGCAAAAAAGTCGCTAGGCAGGAGATCAGATTTCTGAAGTTTTAAGGAAGCGTCATACAGTGGACGTAGTACTGAAAAAACGGCATCTACTTTTTGCCATTCTGCTTGGCTTAAATGTAACGATTTTACATCGCTCGAATGCTCAATGCAAAAATCTTTGAGATCGAGTAGGCGTTCGCACATTTGAAATGTATAGTTCCATCTTGTAAGACAGTCGAGAATTGGTTTCTTTAAATTGCTTGCAAGCAACAAATTAAGGCATGTGGGAGTTCGTAGTTTTTTGCAAACTAATCTAGTTCTAGACATATCGATATGTAATTCTTTAAAGAAATCCAAGGCAACTAAATTAAGCGTATGCGCTGCACAACGTATTGTAGTTATCTGATTATCCTGTAAATCCATATCTACCATACTGTGTGCGTCGCAACTGCATTCACCCTCAGCATCATCCAGTTCAGCTTTGCAAATGTTTTCCATTATATCGCCCACACGAACCATGTTGGCTCCGTTGTCAACTGTATAGGTGTACACCTGACGCTTAGATACATTGTAGGACTGTAAGACGTCGACTATAATTGATGTGAGATTGGCGCTCGTGTACTGGTTATGGACTTCCTTCATTGCTAGTGTATAAATTTTCAGTTCGCCCTCTAAAATAATTTGCACATTTATGCCAATTATCGACCGGTCTAAACGACTAACACAATCGGCTTTGATGGATATCAATCTGAAATAACACAGAAAATATTATGCTTTATTGATTGTCAGTTCATTTATTGGCTTTCAAATACTACATATATATCACACGCGCAAAAATATATACATACACATGAATGCATAAACATGTACGTCGATTTTCGGCGTATGTACATACATATGTATCAGCAGTGCCAATTAAGATATTTTTCCCACCAGATATCGACTGTTAAATAGCTAAACAATGTCAAAAAATTAGCTAGAATTGCAGGCTCCAGTTTTCGAGCTTACAAAATAGCTATGTCTGGTGGGAAAAATAGCTAAATTGGCAATTCTGGTATGTACATACATATATACATATGTATATATGCTAGTGAATTCATACATACAAATATTTAGCTAGTCATGTATGTATGCATGTACAGACATATTTTTTCTGAACTTACCGACTCTGCAAAACATTGATTATGCTTTCTCGTATGCGTTGAGCTTTTATTGCAATACATCTCTAATGTTTTGCCTATTTATAGCAAGTGGCGGCTCAAAGGCATTGCACAAAGGCTCAATGATTTTACGGAAGCCTGAATCCTCTAGCATCTTCAAAGGCCGACCATTCTTTGTTATAAGCTCTACACAAGCATCCGATATAGCTTCATTGCAGATTTTCACTTTAATCAGTCTTTCACTCACGAAATTGAGCATAGATTGGTGTTTGTTTGCCACACTAGGAACTTTTAGTAATAACAATAATTTGTTCAAAAATGCTTTTATGTTTTCGTTTAAGGTGCCGCATCAAATTAGCTGCATGACGGCCGGTCATCTTGAGTTTACATTCGTGACATTCTGATTTATCAGTGCTCACATTGTATGTAAATTTCGTATATATTAAATTTGATGTCATTGCTGAGCACCTCCTTAGTCAAACTTCTTAAACAAAATGATATGCGCGTGCCACTTCTGATTTGTATACACATGTTTTTGTCTCTTTCGTTTTCAATTCTTCTTTGGGCAAATTTTTGGCGCGCGGCACTCGCTTCTGTATGCATGTGTGTATGTATATATTTTTGCTTAAGCATGCACAAATTTGCTTAGCGCCCGATACACCAAAACGCTAATTAGCGTTTGTCGCAAAATTTGTGTTCGGCGCTTTAGATCAGTGGTGGGCAAACACTTGCTTCGAGATTTTTTTCGGCACTTGGCCAGTCAGTCTCATAATAATCTGCGTCGCAAATTTAGTCGCTTGGAATTGTGCACAAAAACAACAAATAGCCCGCGCGCATACGAAAAACGCGGCCATATACAAGCACGGCATTATACAAAACAAAAACAGTTTCATATGCGTGCTCTCCTCTCTTTCTTTCCGAACGAAGGTTTTGTTGTTGGCGCGTGCAGACGTGCAACAACAACATCATATGTGACTCTCTTCTCTCTCTCCTATGTCTCTGGCAAATTAAAAAGCAACAACAATGTTGCCTGAGCGCTCGCACGCGTGTGCTTGAGACAGCAATGACCACACGCACACTCACACAAACAAACAAAAATCGGTTTTCTCTTTACATTGAATTTGTATACTACAAATTAATATGTTTGACTGGAAGTAAGAGCAAAGTATGTATTTCATAGTCGGGTTTGACCGACTTTCAGTATGGTTATATTTCTAATTGTCGACTCTGTTGTGGCGTACATGCAAGCGTTTCCAAATAAATTTAATGTCAATAATTTTTTTTTTTTTTGAACCGAACCAAAAACTTGGGTTCGGAACGGGTTCGGGTTCAACTATTTTCGTCTCCGTGGTTCGGTTCAGGGCTCGGTTCACAGTAAAAAAAAAAGCCGGAATTCCGGGTTCGAACCGGATCGGTTCAAAACCGGTTTGCAATTGATTTTAAATAGTTATCTAGATGAAACGCATCTGGAAACCCATTTTTTGTAGACCAATGTATCTGCCGATAGAGGACTTGGCTCTTTCGATTTGATTCACTTACTAAGGAAATGCATCAAACTTGCTACACAGAAAAAAATTTGTCGGTAAATTCAACCAATTCTGCGGTTAAAATACTCCAGCCCATAATTGTCGCACAGTGGCGCCATTTGAGTTTTTTCGTGGCAAAAATCATAGCTTTTGAACCAATTGAGATAATTAAATAATTTACATACTTTTGCACATACTTAATATACTCTGTCACAGAGTCTGAGTACCTTTGGTACAGAGTTTTAAAATGTTGAATAGCTCCCACAATTATTAATAAATTTTCAAATTGAAAACTTACATTTATATTCGCAATATCCATAATCCCACAAATTTTCATAAAGATCGGATAATAAATAGGCAAGTAGGCTTTCCCGCCTCAGAAGGCTATGCACTGCTTGGTTATATCGACTCGGCTGTTGATGCTGATCAAGAATATATATACTTTATATGGTCGGAAATGATTCCTTCTGCCTTTTACATACATTTGCACGACTTTAGTATATCCTTTTACTCTACGAGTTCCGGGTACAAAAAGCATCCCCGCCTAAAGGACCCCGTGGAAAGGCCTATTCCAAACAAGGAGACCCTTGCTACCCAGCAGCAAAGGGCTGGCTCATCACCGAGCACGGTTGCAGACAAACGGGGCTATACAGAGAAAAACATGCGCGCAAATGCGAAGCCAACCGGAGAGCCGACCAGCCACGCAAAGTGGCAAAAGGTAAAAGAGAAGTCGAAAGAGAAGAGAACGCAGCACCGAAGAGTACGCCCAGATGCCGTAATGGTCACGTGCAGGGACCAAGCGGACTATGCCAAAGTTCTAAGGTCTGTGCAGACCGACCCTGGACTCCAGAAGTACAAGGACAGCGTCAGTGGAATCAGACGTACTGCCGTGGGTGAAGTCTTATTGCAGATGGTAAAACCTGCCGATGATGCTACAAGCAAGCTGGGCCAGGCTGTTCAGGATGTTCGAGGCGACTCAGTCCACGTTAAGACTATCTCCGAGCAGATTCCCTTGGAGATCAGGGACATCCCAGAGTGGACGACCGCAGATGACGTTCTGCAGGCCGTATTCACCCTAGTGGAATCGGACCTCCCCGCAGGATCCAGATTCCAAAACTGCGCAAAGCATCCCGAGGCACGCAAGCAGCGACAATGGCGTTGCCAAAGGAGGTTGCAGATAGACTGCTAGGAGCAAGCAAGGTGCGCATAGGGTGGGCAGTGTGTCGAATCCGACGAAAAACCGACCATAGAACATGCTACAAATGGCTCGACTTTGGACACACAGCAGCAAGACGCAGAAGTAAGCACGATGCGTCTCAGCAGTGCTACAACTGCGGCGGTGAAGGCCACCCATCCAAAGGGTGCACCAATAAGGCAAGCTGCATTATTTGTTGCAGATTAGGAGTTCGGAACAAAGGACACCACACGCTTACCAAGTCCTGCCCGTTATACGTGAAGGAATTAAAAAAGTGTTCAAATTAAGTTCCTCCAACTAAATTTGAACCACTGCAAGGCAGCCCAGGACGTTCTCTCTCAGACGGTCCGGGACCTTAAAGTCGACATCGCCATTCTCAGTGAGCCGTACTGTGCTAAGGACGAAGGGGTATGGCTACAAAACCAGAATGGAGGAGCCGCAATTTTGAGCTGCGGAGAACCTTCCCTGCACCTAACCCACAAGCTTGCCAGACCTGGATTCGTCAGGGCTAAATGTGGGAGCATCCACATCTATAGTTGCTACATTGCACCGAGCAGTGACTTCGCCTTGAGAGCCAACCCTCCAGTAATCATAGCCGGCGACTTTAATGCGTGGGCAGCAGAGTGGGGGAGCAGTTCCACAAGCATGCGGGGGAACATTCTCCTCGATGCCCTTGCAGCGCTAAACGTGCTCTTAATCACAGGTGTGAGGCAAACGTACTGTAAAGCAGATAGAGGGTCGATCATCGACATCACCTTTGCCAACAGGAATATTGTACGAGCTGACTCATGGAAGGTGTCGGACGTCTATACACACAGTGACCACATGGGCATTGTCTATGACACCGGCAGCCAGATTGAGAAACAAAGGGCAGTACCTAGTTTCAAACGATGGTGCCTAAAAACGTTAAGTGTGGAAGCCCTAAGAGCAATGACCGCGGACCTCAACTCTCACCTCAGCGAACGGGCGGAGGACTCTGCAAATGAAATTACTCTAGCAAAAGAGAGGGCTTGTGACGCGACGATGCCCACTAAAGCCAGTATACTGGTGGAATGTCGCCATAGGACGAATGCCTAGCTGCCAGACGCCGGCAGCAAAGAGCACGTGGCGCGGCAAACCACCAAGAGCTCTTAATTGAGTACAAACTTAAAAGAGCAATTCTGACCAAGGCCATAAAGGCAAGCAAAGTGAGGTGCTGGCAAGCCTTGTGTGCTGAAGTAGACCGGCAGCCGTTCGGAACTGCCTATAAAACAGTAATGGGAAAACTGGGAAGGCGTCCCATTCCCACGTGTCCAAACCTCCTGGGTACGATAGTAGCAGCACTGTTCCCCCCGCAGCCAGTGACTCACCTTGCAGCGACAACTGCACCGGCCCTGGTAGCCATACTGGCAGATGAGGCCGAGATCTTGGTGGCACTTAAACGCATCCACGCTGATAAAGCTCCAGGACCAGACGGTATACCAACCAAGGCACTGAAAATAATAATTGCGGTCCACACCTCGGTATTCGCATGCTTATTTAACAAGTGCATGCAGCAGCGCCAATTCCCAGACGTATGGAAGCTGCAGAAGCTGGTCCTGATTCCAAAGAGCACTGCACCCTCAGCGGAACCTTCCGCCTACAGACTTCTATGCATGCTCAATGTAGTTGGCAAGCTCTTTGAGCGCATCCTGTGCAACCGTTTGGAGGCAGAGTTGAAAGAAACCAGGGGGCTGTCCGAGCTACAGTTCGGGTTTCGCAGGAACCGCAGCACAGTGGATGCTATCAGAACTCTGACCGGCATTGCGAATAATGCCACGGCGCGCCCCCGATGGAAAGGGGGTGGGAAAATGTACTGCCTGGTGGTGACGTTAGACGTGCGTAACGCATTCAACACGGCTAACTGGGCAAGCATTGTAAATGCCTTGAACCACCTTGGGGTGTCGGAGTATCTGACCAGCACAATATGCAGCTACTTCGAGAACCGAATACTTATGTATGACACATCAGCAGGTCGCCGCCAACAGGTCGTCACTGGCGGAGTACCACAGGGCTCAGTGTTAGGACCTATGTTGTGGCACGTCATGTATGACGCAATACTCCGGCTCACAACACCTCCAGAGACCACTATCATTGGCTTCGCAGATGTTATTGCGATCGCTCCACCTCGCAGCTCATAAAACGGAAGCAGTGCTCATAAGCAGCAGGAAAATTGTGGAGGTTGCTACAATACACGTTAACGGCTGTGTACTAAGGTCGAGGCCCGCACTAAAATATCTGGGCATGATGGTGGACCACAGGCTAACATTCAAGCACCACCTTCAATACACTGCCGATAAAGCTGCGAAAGCAGTCACAGCGCTGACCGGCATGATGGTCAACATCGGAGGGCCACGGCAATACAGCTGAGGACTAATAGTTAGCGTAGTTAGGTCCATCGTCCTATACGCGGCTCCGATATGGGCACCAGCAATGGCGTGTGAGTCCTACAGCCGAGGATGTAGATCGGCATACCGCAGAGGTGCACTGCGTGTCCTTTGCGGCGGAGTGCGCGAGCCAACTACTGCCAGCTGACCGCAGAGCTGCGTCGTTGGCCAAATGGCAGGACAGATGGAGGACTGCCCCCAACGCCAGATGGACAAGACGACTGATTCCGGACATTAGGCGGTGTGTGAGCAGGACGCACGGTCAAACCGACTTCTACTTGACGCAACTACTGACAGGACACGGATGCTTTAAGTCATTATTATATGATTTTAAGCATGAGACTGATCCGTTTTGCACGCACTGTGCGCGGACAATAGAAGACGCAGAACACGTGTTTTTTGTCTGTCCTAGAGTCTCTGCTGATCGGGAAGAGCTAAGCCTAGGCATTGGGAGGCCATTCACAGTCACTGACTTGATGTATATCCTACTAAGCTCGCAAAACAATTGGGATGCAATAAGCAACATGGCTGCAGGGTCATCCAATCCTTGCGTCGCGCTGAAAGATTGCGCAATCTGAATTCAATCACTAGATGAGATTCTAGTCGAGGCTTTCATGCCATCTCCCCCTTCGCGAAGTAATACCTAGTGGTGGTCCCGCGAGAAGCGAACGGAGAAAAGGGGTGGTCTTAGTGGGTGAGGTAATTCCAAGTCCCACACTCATCGGCTTTCAAGATTTCCCACCTTTAAAAAAAAAAAAAAATAAAAATCCTGACGGCGTCTGCAGCATACAATCAAACGAATTTTGGCGCATTCTTACAAACACACACATGCGATCAAACTCTGCCAACGGCCTCAGACTCACACACACACCACCAGCAGGTGCCATGTTTTTTCCACGAAAACAAATGTGACGATTTTCGATTTGCGAATCAATAACCAAAATTCATGCCTCGACAACTGGATGCCTGACGACTCCGCTGGCGCCCCGAAAATGAGACGGATCGTCCACAGTGGGGAGAGCTCCTGGTTTGAAAACGACGCCGGCAACACCTACGCACATTCACATACACAGACACCAACGCATGTCGTCATATGTTTGCATATGTATACATATAGGACTCCTTTTCGACCGATCGTTCCTATGGCAGCTTTATGCTATAGTCATCCGATTTGGATCAAACTTATCATAATTGTGTGGTAGCATATAATATTGATCAGTATCGAGTTTGGGAGCGATAGCTTTGAAAACAAAAAAGTTTTTCCTAATAAGACTTTTTTCAGAACTATACTATATAGTTGACCGATTTTCATTAAACTTGGTGGAATTATGTAAAAGCATAGAAAACTTATAAATACGAGGTTTGGGCACGTGCGCGTTGAAGACAAAAAGTTTTTCTAACTAATAGCCTATTTCCACCAAAGATATTAAGCATCATTTCTTGAAATGACAAGAAATGAAGAAAATTATATAATTTTTTCCATACAATTTGCCTTTTCATTTTGCCCTTCATTTCGGTCAATTCTTAAAAACGATGGCATTCCCCCACGAAGGAATTTGGTATTTTTTACCTCTCTGGCACAGAGAGTAACTCTCTAAAAACATGAAGTGTCATAACCAATAAACTGTTGATTTGAATTTCAAAAGTAGGCGCAATTTTGTTTAAAATATAAATTAGTAAAAATAAGTTGTGTATTGAGCTTTCTGCTGATAATTCAGGGCGATAACAATGCGCTCGCCTGCGTAATTGCTTTTCTGGGGGATGTATCTTTTTTTTGCCAAGTATTCCAAAAAGTACGCGTGCGTTTAAAAGTGGCGCCTGTTATTTTAATCAAACTATTCAGCTGTTTTTGTCAACGTGGCGTTGTGAGTGTCGAAAAGATGACGATTTGTCAATGGAATGGAATGGAAGAAATGATCCCAGTTGAAATGGGCTTTAAAACTACTTTTTCGACCGATAGTTCGTATGGCAGCTATATGATATAGTCATCCGATCCGGCCGGTTCCGACAAATGTGCAGCGTCTTTGTACCAAAAGACTTCGTCTTTAAAACTGACGGAGGAAATAGCATAGAAACAGACGGACAGACGGCCGGTGAGAACCGAAACCCGTTTACCGTTATTAATGGAATCGATAGCACTGGAACGAAACCGAAACGTAGGTACCGGTACAGTTTCGGTTATTTTTACCTTTGCAGAGCGCATCGTAGATTGATCACGAGTTGGAGCTCAACCTACAGGATGCTAAAATATTTGCTGGCTGAAAACATCTTGAACATTTTCTCTAGTTTTGCGGCTGCAGATGATGACTTTTTTCTGCACCGAAAAGTGTGGGACTCAGTTCGTGAAATTGAACGCATATTAGAACCAGTGGAGGTGGCCACAACCAAACTTAGCCGAAAATCTTGTTTTCGGTGATTTTTATTCCATTTGGATACACAGCAAATTCGAAATAAATATAAAAAAATTCGCCCTCTCCAGCAAACAGCTACTGGATGCCATTAAGACTTTTCTCGAACTTAAGCGTGTTTGAAACCATGAAAACATTCTTAACTGGTGGTTAGAATCCTCCACAAAGTTTCCAGAATTGTATGAGATTTCAAAATTCGTGCTTGCTGTTCCAGCTACAGGTTAGCGTGGAACGCCTGTTCTCTGGCGAAAAATGTATAAGAAATCCGCTAAGAAGTTGTATGGATTTATCCACTTTGTATGCAATTATGTTCTTGCGAGCAAATCACAATATTAGTTAAATAAGTTGTGGACGTATAAAATTCAAAGTTATATATTATATATTATATATTATATATGTAATCATAATTTCTAACATGTTCACTACGAAAAAAATACGAAATATGAAATAGTCTATTTAATTTTACTTTAAATGTGAAACCATTAATTTTGTGTTGAATTTTGATTCGTTTTATTACACAGCTGAGGGGGCGTGTCAAAAATTGAAAATAAGTTTGATCGACCTGCAAGTATAAGAAGTTTATGTCCCTTACAGGTCAAACCTGTACCTCTTTCCATCTCTGAGATCTGTGCGGTCATACGTACAGAGTTGTATGGACGGTACTAGTGGGCGTGATCGGATCGGTCCAAAATTTTGTTGGTTTCTTATATATGCCATTACTATTAAATATTCCAAGTTATAGCTCTCTAACTGGGTCCGTCTAGTATACCAAAATTTTGTCAATTCCGGCCATTGTGCACAGCAATAAAATGATTCAGATTTATCTCAAAATTTTATTTTTCCGATTTTAAAAATAAGTAGTTCTTATACCGGTACTTACGGTTATACCGAAATAAAAATCCGGGTACCGTATCGAAACCGAAAACCGAACTTAATTGAAAACCGAAATAGAACCTTAAACCGAAACATTAATCTCGGGACGTACCGGAACCAGTACCGGAACCGAAAATCGTTTCGGGACTAAGCCCTGCCCTCTATAAAGGTGAAATGGGAACAGTTGCAACTTATGCTGAGGAATTAAATTGATTTCCAAGGAACTGTCACCTTTTTAATTTTTGGGTTTTTCTAGCTCTTTTTATTTTTTTTTGTTTAGCCATGACTTGGTTTTGTTTTTCTTCTTTTCTACTTCTGGCACTTCACTTTTCTTCATTGCTCATTCGGCATACCATGCCAGAAAAAAAAAGATTCTTCGTTTAGTGAGCAAAGAAGAAGCAAAATAAAATTAATTATGAAGAAACTTCAATCAGAAAATTATTTATCTACTTATTATTTCTAATTAAATTATTTATAGAATCAAAATCGCCTTAAAATTTAGAAAAATTTTCTATTTTTTAGAAAAATTTTTCTACATTTTAGAATATCTGCCCAAAAATGAATTTTTTAAAAAAAACTTTCTAAAATTTAGAAAAATATATTTTTTCTGAATTTTAGTGTGAATTTGCTTTATTGTTTTTTCTAATTTTTAGGGTAATTTCGCCTTTGATTTTAGAAAATATTTGTTTCAAATTTAGGGTATATTGCCCTAAAATTAAGAAAATAAAAATAGAAAAGAAAGGAAAGCTAACTTCGTCTGTGCCGAAGTTTTAATACACTTAAAAAAGGTCGTTCCAAAGGCTAGTGATTTCGACCGAACTTCGCAGATCAGTTTGAACACATTTAATTTTAATAATGACCGAGTTTAGGAACGCTAACATTGAAAACACACAAGTTTTTCTCACAAAAACCCATTTCTCAAACGATCGTCTCTATGGCAGCTACAAGAAGTAGTCATCCGATCCAGGTTTCGACATGTTAGCAGCGTGCAGCCAAAAGAAGACTCTGTGCAAAATTTCAGCTCGATAGCTTAAGAACTGAGGGACTAGTTTGCGTAGAAACAGACAAACGGACAAACGGACAGACGGACGGACGGACAGACGGACGGACAGACGGACAGACAGACGGATGGACAAAGCTCAATGGACTCAGTTCGTCATGCTGATCAAGAATATATATACTGTATATGGTCGGAGATGATCCCTTCTATGCGTTGCAAGCTCCTGGGCAAGATTATAATACACTTTTCAAGTGCATAAAAAGATAAAATGCTGCTTCGGTGACTTGATCCCAGGCCCCGCCCAACTGCGTACTTTCTAAACTATGGTGTGGCCGCTATGTCTTGCTTAAGGCTAACAGCCGAGTGAGCCAAGGCGTCTGTCCGCGTGTTCAGCATTTGTGAAAGGTCCCGAGTTCAAGTGCCAGTGCAAGTAAGTAAAAAAAAAAAATGTTTAATCCCGAAAAATATGTGGTCATGGGAGGATGATTTTATGATGGGATGGTGTGGGGGATCAACAACAACCACGTTCGGGGGTGATGGGGTCCGGTGATCCTCTCACTCTCCCCCCTCCCCCCTTTTTTTAGAAAAATTGCCCTGAAATTTAGAATACAATTTCTATTTTTTAGAAAATTTTCTTAAAAATAAGGCGAGTCGCCTTTGGCCCTTTTTTTAGGGCGATTTTTTTTTAAAATTTGGGCGAAAATGGCACTTTTTAGGGCGAGTTTTTTTTTGAGTGTAACTCTTTTATTTAAGTTTGAGCTGTTTTTACACTTCCTGCCCCGTTTGGAGACTACGTACAATTAATTTACTGAGTTTTTCAGGTTTTTACAACGATTTCTTTGCACTTACAATTAATTTACTGAGTTTTCTAGGTTTTTACAACGATTTCTTTGCACTTTCAACGAAAAAATTCTTTTTACGTCCGTATGCGACCGCGCTACACTAGAGCAGAGTCCGGCACGTCCCTATCTTAAGTGTATACAACAGCGCTCTGCGGTAGCGACGTCAACACACCGACAGTTAACGAGCTTATACTGCTCTCTTTTGCAACAAGAGAGTATAAGAGGTGCTAAATGAGCGCGCTCTCGCTCGGAAAAACCAAAATGCCAAAGCCAAAATGAGCATGTGTGTTTTGCGAGGCCTGGAAACGGATTATGAAGGAGACACGATGATGGCGAAGTGATTAGCGGCTGAGCGAGTGAGAAGATCGTTGATGTAAAAAGAAAAATTTACATTATGTTAATTTCATACAACATGCACCTATTTTAGTGACCAGTCAAAATTTCCCGCATTTGTTAGCTTTTGAATTTCTGAGTTATTCTTTTACACTTTTAATCTGTAATTTATTCTGTTTTAATGATAGATATGTTTATCTTAAAATATATATTGTTTCATAGGGAAAAACAACGACAAGTGTAAAAAGTATAATAAAAGGAAAAAAACAAATTTCACAGCTATTTTACTGTCCATGAGTGTATATAATTCGTGCTCTGCAATTTCCGCAATGAACCGAACCGAGCCATTTTATTCTATTTTGTAAATAAAACGGATTCGGGTACTAATTTAAACTCTGATTAAAAATATTTTTCCAAAAAAAAATTTCCAAAGAAAGTCGGTCAAGCCCGACTATAACATACTCTGTAGCCTTAATGCAGCCGCTCGCAATTGCTCACGTGCTATACGCGTTATTCGCGCTCTACGCTTTATACATACGCTGTTATACGCTCATCTCTAAGTTTGTCTCTCTCTCTCAATAAGATTGCCTTTGTTGAAAGGAATGCTGTGGTTAAGGGTGGAGGGGTGGGGGTGTTAACAGGCCGATTTTAAACCCTTGCAAAGGGTATTATAATTTTGCCCAGAAGTTTGCAACGCATAGAAATATTCATTTCCGACCCCATGAACTATATATATTCTTGATCAGGGCGACGAGCTGAGTCGATTAAGCTTTGTCCGTCCGCCTGTCCGTCTGTCTGTTTCTACGCAAACTAGTCTCTCAGTTTGAAAGCTATCGAGTGAGCTTTTGCACAGAGTCTTCTTTTTACTGCACGCTGCTAATATGTCGGAGCCGACCGGATCGGATGACTATATCTTATAGCTGCCATAGGAGCTATCGGTCGAAAAATGGGTCTTAGTGAGAAAAACTTTTTTGTTTTCAATGTTATCGTCCTTAAATTCGCCCATTATTAATATTAAATGCTTTCAAACAGATTTGCAAATTTTGGTCAAAATCGGATAACTATATCTTATAGCTGCCATAGGACCGATCGGTCGAAAAATGGGTCTTAATGAAAAACAAACTTTTTATACTCTGTACCGAAGGTACATAGAGTATATTAAGTTTGTGCAAAAGTATGTAACAGGGAGAAGGAATCGTTTCCGACCCTATAAAGTATATATATTCTTGATCAGCATCAACAGCAGAGTCGATATAGCCATGTCCGTCTGTCCGTCTGTCTGTCTGTCCGTCCGTATGAACGAAGAGATCTCAGAGATGGTAAGAGATAGAGGTTTGACATGTATGGGACATATTTTTCTTATACTTGCAGGCAGATCAAGTTTATTTTCAATTTTTGCCACGCCCTCTCCCGCCCCGAAATTTGGAAAAAACTTCATATCTCCTACAGTTTTGGAGATAGATCGTTCGTTCCTTCTAGAGATACTTGTAAACAAAATTAATTATCGATTTGCTGAAGGAATGATAAAGATCGGATGATCGATACTCAAGTTATGGGCAAAAAACAGAAGTAAACCGTTCTTAAGGTCGGTGATTATTAATATTAAACGCTTTCAAACTAATTTGAAAAAATTGATCAACATCGGGTGACAATATCTTATGGTTGCCATAGAACTGATCGGTCGAAAATGGGTCTTAGTAAGAAAATTTTTTGTTTTAATGTTAGTGTCCTTAAACTCGCTGCTTGCTTTTTTTATATGTTTTCAAATATTCGCAAAACTTGGTCTGAATCGGATGACTATATCTAAAGGCTGCCATAGAACAGATCGATCGGAAAATCAGTCTTAGTGAGAAAAACTTTTTTGTGTTCAATTTTATCGTTCTTAAACTCGGCGATTGTTAATTTGATATGTTTGAAATCAGATGTTTATCTGTCGGAAAATGGATTTTAGCTAGAAAATTTTGTATTTTTATGTAAGCGTTCTTAAACTCTGACATTTCAAAAACAGCATTTGCAAGGGTATAAAAACTTCGTCACAGACGAAGTTAGCTTGGCCTCGTTTGATCATAGATTGATTGATCGTTCATCCGATCTTTATAATTCCTTCAGCAAATCGATATATAATATTGATTACTAGATAGACTCTGGAAGATACACGTTTTTCTAAATTGCGGGGGCGTGAAAAAAATTGAAAATAAACTTGATCTGCCTGCAAGTTTAAGAAGTATATGTCCCATACATGTCAAACCTCTATCTCTTACCATCTCTGAGATCTCTTCGTTCATACGGACGGACGGACGGACGGACAGGCGGACAGACGGACATGGCTATATCGACTCGGCTGTTGATGCTGATCACGGACACGATTCCTTCTCCCTGTTACATACTTTTGCACAAACTTAATAAACTCTGTGTACAGACTATAAAAATATTACTTAAAAATAATCAGCATTGTGTGGGCAATTGAAAAAAAAATCAATAATAATCATTAAGGAGAAAGTTTTATTTTAAAACTTATTATGATTACGGTCCTTGATATTCACATTACTTTTATTGCTCTATTAATTGATGCAAGTGAAAGCTTTCAAATTCTTCTTTTCCTGAATAACGGGTATAACGAAGTCGGAATGGGCCGACTTTAACTTAAGCTATCGTTTATTCTTTTTGTATGGTTTTAAAAGTAGTATTATCTTCATCACTTAAATAAAATTGGGGGTTAAAACCATTTCGCAATAAATCATTTTGCACCAGTCAATTTGGGAAACAGTTTCGATCACGTTATTTTTGCGGAAAGGACTTGATCTTGATGATGTAGTTGTACCACAAGATATAATAAATTTTTAAATCCTTAAAGCTCCTACGGGATTTTCATAAGACGTATTAAGTTACTATGGCTAATTTGTTAGCGCTCCCATGCCTTGGAGGAGCACCGACTGTGGTCGAGCCTGCCAACCTTGTTCACATCAATCAGCAAGGTGTTAACAAGGACCAGGAAGTGCGTAAGAGAAACAGGTGCAGACTCTCGGCATTCTGGTCATTCGATATAGGCGGCAGCATTTCAATTAAACAGCCCATAAAAAATAAGAAATTGGTGCACATTTACAAAGAAGGCCATTTAAGATTGGCATTCACTGCGTGCGGTGTTCGTTCTTAAGCTTCTTGGCTCCAGTTTGAACAAGCGACATGCTAATGAAATTCTTGCCAAGTTTAAGAGCAAAGAAATTACGAAATGAAGAGCCACTGTGTGCTGCCGCTGGCCATTTCCTGGCGTAGGAACAGGTTTTGTTTGGCAGTGGTTACAATTAGCGGCTATTTAAATTGCCACGCATGAGCCGCTATTAATTACTAAAATGATGGCACCGCAGTCAAATCGAAGTAAAGTTGCTTAAAGCGAGTACAAGGCTGCTTGTGTATGTAGGAGACTCCATCAGGTTAACCGTTAACCGGAAGTTGAAACTTCTACTACGACAATAAGAAATGTATACGCACAAAAAAATAAATAGATAAGATTCCCGGGCACGATTTGGGGCTTAACAAAAATCAGCGGTCAAGCTGCAACAGCGGCCACTGGTCATAACTTTAAGCATCACTTCGTTTGTGTAGACTTCTTTGAGTAGATTGCCTTACCGAAAACTGTGCACAGCTTTTTTCCCATGACACTGCTCGATGCTGGCGTTTATGGCCAGTGGTCACAATCACAACTAATGCAGAGTGTATGGAGCCTCTAAATATCGAATGAAGTCAGCGATAAATTCAGCTTGTTGATTAGCTGTTGGAGCAATAAATCCATCGCTTCACACCGCCACAAGTAATTGCCGACAAAGCGTCTTCGTCTCCATCTGAACAACAAAGCGCAGAGACTGGGACTCAACGTCCGTCCAGCTCGCCATATCCATCTTTCCCATTCAACTTTGAGCAGCGCGCTGGGTATCGACGTCTTCTGCTGAGTAAGAATGTTTGCTGGCCAATATTTTAACAAACCTGACATTTCCTTGTGTAGCATCGATTATGGGGATCGGGCTGCGACGCGGTCGTGGTGCTTCCCCGAGCTGCATTAAGTGCTGCTTAATGCTGCCCATGTGTATTCATCTCTTCGCCTATGTTTATGTTGACATTGACATCAGTTTGGAAAAGTCTATGCTTGAACATTTTAAAACATCTCAAAAAGGAAAGAATAGGTTTATATGGTTCAGTAAATTTTTGCCGAACGGGTATTCAAGTCCGGCTAATGCTTTTGAGCTCTATCTTTCAGCCTATGATTGGGTCACCTGTCAAGCAAATAGTGTTCGGCTTTACTCTCGAACATCGATTTCGATATCGGCATTTCCACAGAAAGGTCAACCAAAAACCGGAAATATCGAATCAATTTATGCAGCTAACTTTACTTATGTATATCAATATAAGTATCTGAATCAAAATTTGTATGTTTTTAATAATTACGCAAGAGGATACATATATGAATTGTTGAAAAGCTTCAGCAGTACGGCGTTAGAGAAAGGCTTGTCACGTAACGTACGTCACGTTGCGTAACATAATGAGTGAAATATAAAAAAAGCAACATTTGTTTTTGAGCGAATCAGCTATAAATATATAGTAACATAATTGCAGAGCATATAAAAGTGAGATACATTAAAAAACACGAACGCATTCAGTAGATTTTTGCTTTTTTGTGAAAGCAGACAAAACGCACTTCCGTATTCTGTCACGTTGCGTGTGTCTTTTTGTCTGCCTGTATCTTGGGACCTTACTGTCGACAACTCTCAGCTTTTACATTCAATAAAGTGCTACTTAAGTGCTATCCAAAAACCAATATGCGCAAATATATTGTAACATTTTTATTTGTTTTTCTTCATAATAAAGGCAACCAAAATCGTACGATTGTCACGATCGTAGCTGTGGAAATGCCCATATCGGTAACTTTTTTTGGCAGGTTGCTATATTTTAGTTACGTTTATATTTATGTGAAAGAAACAAAGACAATAAGAATCATTTTTCCCAGAATATGCGTTCAAAATACAAATTCATTTCCGACCCCACACAGAAAAAAATAATGATGTGATCTGGGGATCAATATTATATTTTTCAAATCAATTCAAAGCAGATATGGCACACTTTAAATTGACCTGTCCGAAAATATCAAAGTAAAATTTTTGACCATTTCAAAATAATATTTTTTAAGATCAAATTGATATTTTATAATTTAATTATTAAACAAAGAAAAGCAATTAATTGGAAATTGGTTTATTTATTTGTTGCCTAAGTACTATTATTTATTGTTTTATAGAAACAGAAAAAGAACGAATTTATAAGTTTTTGACCCCGCCTTGACTGGGGATCGAACTCGGGACCATTTGCACGTCAAAAATTGGCGTGGCATCTTACCGCACTGCGCTATCGGGCATGCGTGTGGTCACGACGTGTGGCGACGAGCTGAGCCGATTGACCTTTGTCCGTCCGTCCGTTCGTCTGTCTGTCTGTCTTCTGGTATACCTTCGCAGAAAAAATCGTAGTATTGTTTGGAATTCTTTGTTTCAGTAGTAGGAGTAGTACTTTTCGAAAATATCTAAATGTCAAAACATAAGATTGGATTCCCCACAAAACGCTCAAAAAATGCGTCAAAATTGGCATTTTAAGCAATTTTAAGCTCAAATTCCAAAACATCTAGACGTGATGGACAATTTCCAAAATCAAAATCGCTTTCAGCACACGAAAACTACATACAATAAATACCAACCTTTTAATATACTGAAAAAATTCGATGTCTTTATACCCATGCTACAATGAATACAAGGTAGTACAATCACTTGCTCCATTTCGCACTCAGAAAAAATCCAAGATTTTTGTACTTGAATCAAGTACAAATGGTGCCAATATACTTGATTCAAGTACAAAATTCTTATTTCAAGTCCGCTTTTTTTGATCCCGAAATACTTGATTTAAGACTGTTTCGGGATATATTAAGAACATTTCGAATTATTTTAAAATTAGTTTGATCATACTTTTAGGTTGTAATGGTCTTAAGTACAACCCGATATACTCCGACTACTCTTAAAATAAGTAAGCAATATTCTTAATTGAAGTCTAACAAATTCTGAAGTCAACCCCAATACATTCTTGAAATAAAACAAAAGTTCATAAAATAGGTAAAAAAGGTTCTTAGTTTAAAGCTATTCCCAATTTGTTCCCGAACATATGCCTCTGTGTTAAATTAGTTAAGGCTGGAAAAATTCAAAGGATTAATTTACCAAAGATCAAGATGTTTTTACTTTACGTCAGAAATCCACCCTCGATCCATAATAGGGATGTCGAAATCTTTTCGCATATTTTTCCGAGACGATTCATTGGAAATCGAATATTTTTTGGTCATATTTTTGGTCATATTTTTTGGTCATATTTTTAGGTGATATTTATGTTTAAGCGCTCGGTCACAATGTTGCGAATAACTGTTTCTTGGGCTCAGGACATGTAAAGCAAAATGCTTAAAAGTTTTTTATTAAAGTTGATGCACAGAAATCGCAGTGCAAACTGCGAAATAGAGCTGTAAAGACCAGTGGCAACTCAACAAATATAAAGGCGCACTTAAAAGCATGGAGATGCTTGGCTAAAATGCAACTCATTTTTAAAAACGGAAAATGTAAGAATGAATAATTTTTATACCCGTTACTCGTAGAGTAAAAGGGTATACTAAAGTCGTGCAAATGTACATATGTATGTAACAGGCAGAAGGAATCATTTCCGACCATATAAAGTATAGACATATATTCTTGATCAGCATCAACAGCCGAGTCGATATAGCCATGTCCGTCTGTCCGTCCGTCCGTCCGTCCGTCTGTCTACATGAAAACCTAGATCTCAGAGACTAGAAGAGCTAGAGCAACCAAATTGGATATGTAGACTCATATTGTCTGCACGATCAAATTTATTTCAAATTTTTGCCACGCCCACCCTCGCCCCCACAATAAAATATGTTGAATAACTCCCATAATTTTTGAGACATCCATCTCAAATTTAAAACTTACATATATATTCGCAACATCTATAAGCCCTGAAATTTTCATAAAGATCGGATGATAAATAGCAGAGTTAAAAAAGGTTGCATACTATATAAATATTTTTATATTTGGATTTTTAGTAAAGTAAACTATTTATAACCTTAAGAAAAAATAAAAACTAAAACGCATGAAATTTATTTTTTTAACGCTTAGGATAAATATTTTCAGGAACACAACAAAAGTTGAAGAATATAACAAATTTTTTCGGAAAAATCTAAAAAAATCATATTTTTGATGCAAGAACCCTCACTCAATTAGTCCCAGCTTCGGTATTTATCTATCGATTTTCCACACCAATACCCACTTTTCTTCGTAGAAGTGCGATTCTCAAGTAGAATAATTGTTTGTATATTTAAATACTTTTAGGCGTTTGAAAAATAAATTTCGTTAGTTTTTGAGCAAAAAATTTTTTTATTATATTTTTGCTCTTTGCATTATTTTTTTTTTTTTCTTTTTATGGTCATTGACGTTCATTGCGCTGTACGTTCAAGTGGCCCATGCGACACCAAGCCAAAACTTGTTACGCGCGAACCCCAGGCAAAATAGCAGCCCACCTTCCGCCCAACCGGCCGGGAGGCCCAGCCACTAACGTATGACACGAAATCGCGAAGGAAGAACATAAAGTAATGTTAACTAGGGGCTAAATAAGTTAAAATAAAAATTTTTATAGCAGGAAGAGAAGCTTCAGAGTTAATTATTGGGTAGAGTTTATTATAATCAGGACAGAGGACACGAAACGGTTCATGCAAGGCATAGTATTACAACGATTTAGTGATAGGGGGATACAATTACGAGTAGGTCTAATAGGAACGTTGAGGTTAATTTGGCCAACCAACTCAGTTGAGTCGATCTCACCATTAATTAGTCTATGTATAAAGATTATAATGTAAAATTGGCTTAAACAGCACCTTCAGGAGGGCCAGGGCCAAGCTTCTCTCAATCTCTTGGCGTGTGTGTGCTTATAATTTTTCGCACAAGAGAAAGGGACCTACTGCTTAACGCCGTATCTGAACGGCAATAGTTAGAGAATTTTTGCTTTTTCATGGTTAGTTACTTCACAGCGGGCGCCAGTAGCTGGTGAAGGTGACCGGGTGTGTAAAAGCTTTTTTCTTAAAGCGTAGTACGGAGACGCTGAGAATTTTGTCGGAGCCTATCTAATTACATAGCTCAGGAAATCCGCTCATGAAAATTGTCAGAGCACATTGTCAGAGCGAGTACGGAGCAACCAACAATTCGCTCTGACAATTGCAGGGACCTGCAAACTCGTTTTTTTGAAAACAGTTGATAAATTCTCGAAGGGGGGTCTGGAAATTATGAATCTTGTTTGATAATTGTCAGAGGTACCTTTGGAAATTGAGCACACAATGAAAAAAATGAAAGCAATGAAGACCAAGAAACAAAACTACAATTATTTGGACAACTGAAAGGTGGGCAAACAAGTGGAGCTGATCAAAGTGGGCGAGTCGCAACCAATTTTATGGAATATGGCCAATAAAAAGCATTTCGATACCCGCAGCTGCATCACTTGTGGCGGAGAATCCTTCTCTGTATGCTACTCCCGGCATACCATTTGCCCAATGTATGCATACCACCCGAGTCTAAGCCTTCGCAGTCTCCACAGCCCGCGGAACGGCCCTACAGCCAACGGAAAAGCTGCTGTGGCCACCTTTGAATCCGTATTCACCTAGTTTTTCCTCCTCTAATACGCCCGGGTATGATCCGCCTCCAGTCTATGGAGCTGGCTGTGGCTATGAATATTGCCTCTGGTTTAATGTGCGGCCCAGCAATTTTAATCTCCAGATGCGTTTTGTGTTGTTGTTATAGCAGTATGTCTAAGTGGCTAAGTTCTGCTCCCGCAGCCCAAAATAAAGGGCACGGCTTCTACCTCCCCACACAAAATGCTTCCATGAAATAGACCAGAGTCCCCCAGCGATAGCCCCTGGGGCACGAACATACTCCGCCAATTCACACCGAATGCTTTCCGAAGTCATGCATCACTGTGTGTTAGAGAGAGACACAGTCACTTTTTCGCGCTCTCTGCTTGGGGAACCCTGAAATAGACCATGGCATTAGCACAGACAACTGAATTTCCCCTAGTGACTTCCATTTTCAATTTTATACACTCTTTTATTTTATTTGAATTAGCCCGCTTATTTTTTATGCACACAACAGCTGATTTCTGTCTGTTGCCTGGTCACACTACATTGTCAAACAATTTCCGCTCCGACAAAATTGTCAGCGTCTCCGTACTACGCTTAAAGAAAGAAAAAACTTTTTCTTTCAGATGGTCCGAGGCGGGATCGAACCCACAAGTGGTACGCCACACACCGGTATATAGATTACTCCAAGCATAACTCTACGGTTAATAAGGGAGGGAAGGTTAATCAAAAGAAGTCTACTAGAGTACGATGGTAAACGGACCTCAGGATTCCAGCCCAGACCATGAAGAGCAAACAATAAAAACTCTTTTTGCACAGATTCAGTTCTATCTTGATGGGCCGAATATTGCGGAGACCACACACATGATGCATACTCGAGAATCGGACGGACAAAAGAAGTATACAAAATCTTCGTCGTATAGGGATCATCAAATTCCTTCGACCAGCGCTTAATAAACCCAAGAACACTCCTGGCCTTACAAGCAGTAACATGAGAGTCAAATTTAAGTCGGTGATCAAGAATTACCCCTAGATCATTTACCTCATTGGCTAAATCATTTAAGCACTCAAGTGGGACATTATCAAGCATATAAGTGAAGATTTGTGGCAAGCTTCTGTAAAATGTGAAAAATTTAAAATGTAATAGATTATCTTTACACCAAGACTGAAATGCATCCTAGTCTGCTTGCAAATTATAACGGGAAACCAAATCATTATATGTTAAACATAGTTTCACATCATCAGCGTACATAAGCACACGAGAGTGAGTCAAGACTGACGGAAGATCATTGATGAAGAGAGTAAAAAGCAATGGACCCAAGTGACTACCTTGGGGTACTCCAAAGGTAACCTGGATTAGTTTCGAATATGAATTACAAAATATAACTTTTTGTGTTCTAGAACTTAGGTAATCAGAGATCCAACTAAGAAGGTTAGTTGGAAAACAAATTAAACTCAGTTTATGAAGCAACAAGGAGTGATCAACATAATTAAAAGCCTTACTTAAATCAGTATAAATGACGTCAGTTTGCATCTCACATACACAGAAAAAAATTTGTCGGTAAATTCAACCAATTCTGCTGTTAAAATGCTCCAAACCATAATTTTGGATTGAACTTACCGCCAGGTACAGTAAAAGAAGCGTAAGCACATATCGTAATGACTATGGGGTAGCACAGTAGATTTCAACGAGATATGACGGTTGAAAATGCTCCAACCAATAAACATAGTTATTTTACCTTTGTTTAAAAGTAAACTCATAGGTGTAACAACAACAAGTACAAATAGCACAAACAATACAAATACCACACACCACGGTGCAAATACCAATGTACTAATTCTGAAAACATCGAATTATTAATAATTTCATAAAAATTTTTCTTACTCTGGGGTGACTCCGAACTCGGGGCCCATGTACTGAAGAACACGATTTGCACGCCATCTAAAATGTTACTTGTATTGAATCTGCCCATAAGTAAACACTCATAATTTCTTGAACGTCGCATTAATGTGACCACTAGTAGTTCTCAAGTTCGAATTCACTGATAAATAATATAAATACTGCAACTAAATTCAGCGCATCAAGAATACTATTTTAATGGTAGCTTTTACTGACGACCCAGAAAACAACAACAAAATATATTAACTATACTGCTACGTGCTATGTACTATTTCAATGGTACAATGTTACTTCAAGTCGCAGTTTCAAAAACAACAACAAATCAAAACACAGAAATTACGCTAGATTATCTATTTGTAAGGTTAATTTATACCAAAAATTCAGTAAACAAAACAAGAACAAATTACATGAAACAATATTTCGCAGTAAATAATAAATAAATAAAATTTTTTCTGTGTAAGAAACCTTTGATCACTAATGATAGGAATGATAAAAGATTCCTTCCACAACACAGGGAAAGAGGATGACTCAAGAGACAATTCAAATAATTTATGAATAGGCTTACAAAGTGCATCAGCACAAAACCTAAGTACACAAGCAGGTACTCCATCGGGACCGGTGCATGCACAGGTTTAACAGAGTTAAGATCGCAATGGAGAGAGCTTTCAGTTATTACAGAGCTAAAAATACAATTAGACCCATTCAATTGATAGGATTATTGGGGGTTGAATCGCAAAGAAGCTAGAAGACGAGTAGGTTGACGTAAAAAACTCGGTAAACAGATCGGCAATGGCCTGATCAGTGTTTGCTTTCGCATTACAATATCGCACAGAAGAGGGCATAGTGGAAGATTTGCGTTTAGAGTTAACAAACGTATAAAACTGCTTAGGATTGTGCGAGAATTGAAGCCTGCAACGGTTAAGATAGTCTTTATAACATTGTGCGTTAAGCACATTTATCTAGAACGAGCATCCACATAACGGGAGAAATCAGATGATTTTTTCGAAATCTTATACTTTTTGAAATACCTTGACTTCTTGTTTTTCAAATTTATTAGTTCTCTTGTGAACCAATTCTGACTATCAGGACAGCGAGGGAGCAGTGGAAAACAAACATCAAAAAGCGAGTACAAGGTATCATAAAAAAGTTGTATGGCAACATCAATATCTGTACAAGTGTACAATTGAGACCAATCGGTTTTAAAAATTAAATCGTTAAGTTTTGAAAAATCTGATTTTTGAAAACAACGGGTTTTAGCCGTCGAATTTCCAGAAGCAGAGCACACCCGAGAGGACAATTCAATGGTAAGTTCCAATGTAGGATGAAAGGGGTCCTCAGGAAGAACCAACGGGTCAATTCTAGATGCAACATTGCCGGGGGGATCCAACAAAAAAATTAAATCAAGAGATCTGTTTATCGAGCTGCGAATAGGATTAACTTGTGACAAAGACAACTCAAATAGGCCATCGATAAAATCATGGGAGTTCGAGGATAAAAGCGCATTTGATTCATTGTTCGTGGACCACATAGCTTCAGGCAAGTTAAAGTCTCCAAGAACAATCAATAGGTCAGTGTTTGATGATAACAGAGAGATCGACTCAATGACAGAGAGGTGAGAGGAGTACATTTTGGTATCGGAATGTTAGGATCAAGTAATAAATACGGAAAACGTAGAAAAAGTTATTTTAACACATAAATTCGATGTCATGGGGCATTAAAGTATGTGTTAACTCCGACGAAAGGCCGGAATCAACATCAATTAAAACACCACCCCCAACGCGAGAAGACCGATCGCATCTATAAGTGGTGTATTTAGTGGAAAAAATTGTTAAATCAGAGATGTCAGATTTTAACCACTGCCTTGTGTAGGCAGTAACCACGCATTTATGTCCGTGTCCTTATTATACCCGTTACTCGTAGAGTAAAAAGGGTATACTAAAGTCGTGCAAACGTATGTAACAGGCAGAATGAATCATTTCTGACCAAATAAAATATGTATATTCTTGATCAGCATCAACAGCCGAGTCGATTTTCGATTTAGCCATGTCCCTATGTCTGTCTGTATGAACGCGTCGATCTCAGAGACTATAAGAGATATAGCCACAAAATTTTTGCATCAATGTAGGTGTATACCGTACCCAGATCAAGTTTGTATCAGATTTGGGAAATTCTTCCTCCTTCTCCTTTCAACCGCGGAAAACTGTCAAAACCTTAAATTTTAAGTTTGAATTCTAAAAACCACAAACTAAACAACTGAGTTTTCTTCTTGACCTCGAGCCGGCAAAAAACAATATTCTGATTTAAGTCGAATTGACTTGTGCTTGGATGGAACACACAAAAAAAAATCAAATATATCAACAACTGAGACCAGGAATGTAACAGTTTCACCGCAGAAACAAATAGCAAAACAAGAAAGAAAGTCGGTCAAGCCCGACTATAACATACTCTGTACCCTTACACTCGCATTTGCTCAGGAGTCAAACGGCCAGTTAACACCCCGCGCACAACGCGGTGCGCTCTCTAAGTTCTCTCTCTCTCTTTCTCTCTCGCACTAAGATTGCCTGTGTTGAACGGTTAGGGTATGTTGCTGTGGTTGTTGGTGGGGGGGGTGCGTGGTGTTAACTGGCCGTTTTTTGCCCATAACTTGAGTATCGTTCCTCCGATCTTTACCATTCCTTCAGCAAATCGATAAATAATTTTGTTTACAAGGTATCTCTAGAAGGAACGAACGATCTATCTCCAAAACTGTAGGAGATATGAAGTTTTTTCCAAATTGCGGGGGCGGGAGGGGGCGTGGCAAAAATTGAAAATAAACTTGATCCGCCTGCAAGTATAAGAAATATATGTCCCATACATGTCAAACCTCTATCTCTTACCATCTCTGAGATCTCTTCGTTCATACGGACGGACAGATGGACGGACGGACAGACGGACATGGCTATATCGACTCGGCTGTTGATGCTGATCAAGAATATATATACTTTATAGGGTCGGAAACGATTCCTTCTCCCTGTTACATACTTTTGCACAAACTTAATATACTCTATGTACCTTCGGTACAGAGTATAAAAACACGCACACTTTAGGCTTTGGGATACAACACAACGTCCGGCACTTTCTGGAAACTAACCTTTATGGTTCTAGAATCTTAAAAGGTTGACCAATTTTATCATGTAAGACCCATTTTTGGAATCAGGGGGATCATACTTCTTACTTTAGCTGAATTTATATCACATGGACAATGGCACACAAAACGAAAGCGTAAGTTAAAGTCGGCCCTGCCCGACATACACGTTATACCCTTGTTCCACTTTCGAACATTCAATCATATTCTCGAAAAGTGAACTTTCCTTGTTCCACTGACGAATGTTGTTCACGGCCACACTAACGTCAACAAAGAACAGCTGATTGAATTGCTAAGTCTGCAATTGTAAATCAGAGACCTGCAACATGTACTTAATTTTTGTGTACACTCGCGCATTTACTCGGCTTGTTTGTGCACGTCATTTTGGTGTGACACACAAGAACTGCTCGAAAGCACATTAAGTCGGAACGGGTAAGCTTTTTTTTCACTCGGGTAATAATTGAACAAGAAAGAAAGTCGGTCAAGCCCGACTATAACATACTCTGTACCCTTACACTCGCATTTGCTCAGGAGTCAAACGGCCAGTTAACACCCCGCGCACAAAGCGGTGCGCTCTCTAACTTTCTCTCTCTCTCTCTCTTTCTCTCTCGCACTAAGATTGCCTGTGTTGAACGGTTAGGGTATGTTGCTGTGGTTATTGGTGGGGGGGTGGGTGTTGTTAAGTGGCCGTTTTTGCCCATAACTTGAGTATCGTTCATCCGATCTTTATCATTCCTTCAGCAAATCGATAATTAATTTTGTTTACAAGGTATCTCTAGAAGGAACGAACGATCTATCTCCAAACTGTAGGAGATATGACGTTTTTTCCAAATTGCGGTGGCGGGAGGGGGCGTGGCAAAAATTGAAAATAAACTTGATCTGCCTGCAAGTATAAGAAATATATGTCCCATACATGTCAAACCTCTATCTCTTACCATCTCTGAGATCTCTTCGTTCATACGGACGGACAGACGGACGGACGGACAGACGGACATGGCTATATCGACTCGGCTGTTGATGCTGATCAAGAATATATATACTTTATAGGGTCGGAAACGATTCCTTCTCCCTGTTACATACTTTTGCACAAACTTAATATACTCTATGTACCTTCGGTACAGAGTATAACAAGCTTGTCGAAACTCGCGGCTGAACGGATGCCAGCGGGTATCATGCCGCCACTGACGAGTACTTTTATTGACCCGCGCTTTCAACATACAATCACCAAGCTTACTCGGCTTGTTGACGACAAGCCCCAAGCGAGCAACATTCCTTTACACGAACGCTTACTCGGTTTGTTGACGGCGAGCTCTGGCTAATATGATGTGCAAATCCAACTGCGTCACACTTAATACGCAGTAATAAGCGGTAAATGACAGATATTAAAAAGTTAAAAACAGGGACACACCACACCACAAAGGAGGTTAGTTGACCGAACAGCTGTTTCAATGGTATCTCTACCATATCATCAGCGGTCTTCACCTGGTACCACAATCAGAAAACCACTCCCTCCTCATGCCTGAGATGCCATAATCGCTTGGGAACTCCAATGCGATTCAACAGCAAAACCCAGACACAACGAGCCAGAGCCGCGCTGTCTGTGGCCTTTGTACGTGTGTGTGTCCCCCAATGGTCTTACAATGTTAGTGAGAGAGATTTCCTCCCCACTGCTAACACAGTGACCAATAAGTCTGAGTGCAGAATTGCATTCAAACAGGGGTTTTTGTTGCTATAAACGAAGACCATTTGTTGCTATAAACGAAGACCAATTTTGAATTAATATCTTTGCAGATGATGAATCTTTCCCAACTCCTTTTTTACAAGATCCTATCAATCCTGACATACGATGTGCAATAAGACACCAACTATATAGATATTTGAATGACAATTCAAGTGCTGATGAGATTTGGAAAAAATATGATATGCTGAAGGAAGCTTTAACAGGCGTTGGTTCAATCCCGCATAGGACCATCTAAAACAAGAAAGAAAGTCGGTCAAGCCCGACTATAACATACTCTGCACCCTTAATGTCGCAGCTCGAATTTGGTCACTAGTCAAACGGCCAGTTAACACACAACGCAGTGCGCTCTCTAAGTCTCTCTCTCTCTCTCACTAAGATTGCTTCTGCTGAACGCAATGCTTAGGTTATGGGTGGGGTGGGTGGTGGGTGTTAACTGACCGTTTTTTGCTCATAACTTGAGTATCGTTCATCCGATCTTTATCATTCCTTCAGCAAATCGATAAATAATTTTGAGTACTAGAAATCTCTAGAAAGTACAAACCATCTATCATCAAAACTGTAGGAGATATGACGTTTTTTCCATATAGCGGGGGCGCGAGGGGGCGTGGCAAAAATTGAAAATAAACTTGATCTGCCTGCAAGTATAAGAAATATATGTCCCATACATGTCAAACCTCTATTTCTTACCATCTCTGAGATCTCTTCGTTCATACGGACGGACAGACGGACATGGCTATATGGACTCGGCTGTTGTTGCTGATCAAGAATATATATACTTTATAGGGGCGGAAATTATTCCTTCTCCCTGTTACATACTTTTGCACAAACTTAAAATACTCTATGTACCTTCGGTAGAGAGTAGAAAATCACAAATCAAATTATTTCGTATTCTATCCTTATAAACCGAGTTTCAAGTCAATCGGATGAAAAATAGTTTCTTGCATGCAGAATTTTCCGGCCATTTTCCTCCTGAGCGGATTTTCCAAAATCGGGAAAACACGTGTCGAATTATTTCGCGTACTACGCTTACAAACCAAATTTCATGACAATCGGATGAAAATTAAATTTTTCCCATTCAAACTTTTCCGACGCTTTTCCGGTTGGAATTTTCCAAAACCCCGTCTTAGTACGCACTTTCACCACTAAAGGAAACTCCTGTACAAATTTCAACCTTCTATCTCTTACCGTTTGCGCTCTGCGTTGATTGCCAATCAGTCAGTGAATCAGTGAATCAGTGAATCAGTCAGGACATACTGTTTTATATATAGAGTAGAAGTAGAAGTAGAAAAGAGTTCAACCTGACTGACTGGTGATTGTCGCACAGTCCAAACCAGCGATGCCCAGCCGTATGCTCTTTGGGTACGTTTTGTTATTGTAATTGCACGAAACATAGGAAATCAATGATCGTACACATGCAGGGCGCGAGGCATACGAAACGACACACATGCTAACGATTTCGTGTGTATGCGACGCGTAGAACAAAAACTGGTTTTGTTCTCTTCTTTGATTGGTGTTTGCGAGCGCAAGCAAACTGACCAACAACAATTTAATTATTGGTATTGGTGCTTATCTTTGTGAGTATTGGTGAGTGCTCTGTCGTTTGCTGCTTTTGGGCATGCCTGCTCTAAACCATAAGAGATAGGATGCTGAATTTTTCACAGTAGTATTATCTTATGCTAAAAGTGAGTACTAAGAACGAATTTTGGAAAATTCTGTCTGGAAATGTGGAAAATTCGCGAAAAAATTTTATATTAAACTTTTTTGATAACCATCCGATCAAGTTCAAACTCATTTTCAAAGAGCTTTATGAAAATTCAAGAAGCACTGCATACCAATTTTCTGGAAAATTCACCCCTCTTGGGTGGAAAGGTTGCGTTGGCGAAAGTTTAGTTGCCAGCGATTAGCTCCAAACTTATTTTAAAAGTAACACATAATAAAATATTAGAAACGTTACTTGCAAATTTTGGAAAATTCAACCCCAAAGTCGGAAAATTCGCGAAAAACTGTTGTATGAAACTTTTTTGTTTTTCATCCGATCAAGTTCAAACTAATTTTCAAAGATCTTTATTAAAATTCAATAATTATTGGGAGGGTAGTGTGTGGGATGTGGGTGAGATGTGGGTGGGATGTGTGGATGCGGGATATTGGTTCCATACTGATAAAAGCTTACTGATGGCGGCGCAGCAAAGCGCGACGGGTTTTATGCTAGTTAACTTTTATGTAGTAAAATTAATGATTATTTTCAAAACATCGGAAACAACGATGTTTTTCAAATATCGGAAACATCGATGGTGGCGAACATCGATTTTTGCCTTGCTCTATAAAATACCCTTATTTATTATGTGAATCGATCTAATTTATGTTCACTTACATATTACTACGCGTACACGCATTAATGAAGAGCAAAATCTATATTTTGTTAAAATATGAACATTATGAAATCTAAATTCTAGAATTTTTTTCTGGGGTCTTAAAAAATTTAATTTATTGAATAGAATAGATATAGAAAATTACAAAAAAATGTCCTTCGATGAATCGCAAATAATGAAGAACTATCATGTTTAAAAGTGGCAGCGGTCATCCATGGTTTATTTTTAAATCTTTGTTTAAATCAAAATTTTAAAATTTTCGGTTAAACACAAATGTCTAAAAAACTAATTTAAGTGCCACAAACTGAGTGGTCATAAAAAAGGTTGATTCAACCGGAGAACCGGTTAGGTTTTTTTTAACCGAACTTTAAAATCTTTAACCTCACAACCCTGTACCCCAACCGGACACCCTCTGCTTGAAAAAAGTTCGCTTCAAAGAACAACTTTCAGCTTATTCAATTTATTTTAGAACCGGTGGCAAATACGTGCCATCTGGTTTTGAGAATTGTTAATAATTATAATTTTCTACTTATTCATTAATTCACATTTTAGTTTGAGCACCAATGAGGTATGTCTCTTAAAAATACGATTTTGTTTGTCTTTTTTTTAGTATTTTAACCAATTAAACATGTATAAACTTCTTTTAACTCCTTTTGTATACACTCCCTTTACATGCACCAGGATTGATCATATTCACATTTGTTATAAAACCATCGAGCCATCCACGCGTTATTCTTCGACATACCTTTGGTATCGCTTTCTATATTGAACGCCGCCAAATCATTCTAAAAAGGGGAGCTTAGGTTATTTTTTAAGGGAAAAAATATATATATCTTACTATTGGCTGTGGAACGATGCGTTTCATATCGACGCGATGCAGGTGCTCATGGTGTGCCCTCTGCAGCAAAAGGTACTGCGATCCACTAAGACATTGCAAACAAAGACTACACTCTTCTCTGTTGCAGGACTTGTCGCAATCGAATGCTACGCATCTATTGAGCGAAGTGGCTAAATTCTTGTCGGCAGTTATCATCTCGGTACTTTCAGAAAATCTGAAAAAATAATATAATAGTTCATTTACAGTTTATGTTGGTAGTGAGTTATGCTGAACGCACATAGTGCTACCTGTTGCGCTCCAAGGACGAATTCCCACCAAGTGGAATACACTGTACAGCACCTGCTCATACAAAAGTGAGTTGGGCTTAAAGTGTGCCGAAGACAAATTGGGGGACATATTAGCCTCCATCAGGTGAACTTTGAGGTTCTCGTCTATGAAAAGATCGAAACGCATCAAGTCAAAAAAGTTGTGCGTTTTGTAGGCTCTAAGAATGCCGCTGATGTCCTGTTCCTTTGCCAAAATCGTAGTGCGTATAATGTGTTCAACTTGCGGCCAGATTTTAGAAGGGTCCATCGACTGATCGCGGACATAGGCCTCGAATGCAGTTCTCATGCTGCCTCCAAAGCGATCGTAATACTTTCTTAGCGACGGAACATCCCAAGTAGGTAAGTAGTCATCGCCTACGATATACTTGTCCAGGTTCTCGGCGTCAAACGGATAATAATTAACAGGGCAGTACCGAAATAGGACATCGCCAGTATAGATGTACGCACGCAGTGGATTTATGGAAGTGATGACTACATATATGCCGATGTCAAACTTATGGCCGTCGACTAAGAATGGCCTTTGTAGGAACTCTTGCACGAATGAGTCATTGGACTGAAAGGCAATATCGCTGGGTGCGCGCACTTTGATGTGCCGATGTTCGTTGTGTTTTTGCACAAAGAGTGCTTCGGGATGCTTCTGGGCGTATTCTAAAAAGGCTTCTCTCTGTTCCGGAAGCCGAAACGCCCGCGGTAGGAACGGCAGCTGCGTAGTGCACAGGTCGACTTTATTGGTTAGGAAACCGCAGCCTGGAATATGGTTGACCAACTGATGCCCAGCGAGATTCTTGAGATTTTGGAGCGAACGGAATGGGTAGTCATGCGCCCACAGAAGGTCCCAACTGCCATTAACTTCCACCCGCTTATAGCCGAATTTCTGCAGAACGTTTATAACGTGCACCAAGTGCTCCTCCGTCGGGCTCTTTCCGTAAATGGCAAATGTGGGTGGGTAAGATTGAGACTTCTCTGTGGAATATTCTTCAGTTGGAAAAATGGTGCTAAGGTGCGGGAGGAGCTCCACCACGACAGCAGTTATAACTGTCGCAGCCAAAAAGACCATAACGGATCGAGTTGGCATGCTGTGGGCGAACCCAGGCACGACCTGGGCCCGAATTGTCTTCTCTGCCTAAAGAAAATGCGAAAAAGAGAAAGTTGGTGCTCATTACAAAATTCTGGGCCTCAAAGACAATTTGCTTACTTTGCACTCCGCGTCCGTTTGCATCGGGGCGTTACTTTCACAGGTTGACTCCATATCACATACAAAAAAATTCACAACAAACGAATGCAGCGAACTAAATTAAGACAAGATTTTAAATCTCAGTCACCACAACTGGTAGAAGAATAAATAAACGAAGTGGCATTCACATTACAGCGATAACATGACCTGGTTGTCTTGGTTACCCACCATCTGTTGCTGCTCTTCCTCTTCACACATTTGCTTGTCACGACTCTTGGCGCGAGCTCAAAACTACCATCTCTTTCGAACATGAAATAGGGAAGAAAAGTAATTTGAAAATAAACGCATATATTTTTAGTTTTGGTTTCGAATTTTCTTTAAAGTTAATTAAATGCCCTATTGCTTATTCATCCATCACTTTTTAATCCGTTAGTTAACTTTTGAGCAATTGAGGATTACGCGAAGTGAAATTTGCACAAGGGATAAAATTGTAAAGAATATATTTTTGAATGGTCATCAAAGGCGCGTGTATTTAAAATATAGTTCGCTATATTTTATTGAAAGCTTTGTTATGTGCTGGTATGCAGAGCAAGACCGAAAATTTATGTTTGTTTTTTTTTTGGTTGTGTGGCTATCGATAAACAAGCCGCCGATAATCGAGATTCATGCGAGGGCTGCGTAAGAAAGGTTTACTGGTTCGTGCTGGTTCAATAGTTGCTATGGTTCAGGGAGGGAACGGCTCGAAAGTTTAAATGGCCCCCGTCCCACAGTGGATGAAATGACATTAGCGAAATGAAATTAATATCTTCTAAAGTAAATGAGAAATACGCCACATGTTTTTTTTCTTAAAGGTAGGAATAAAAGCAATAAAAAAATTTGAACTTTTTATATATAAAAACAAAATTAATTTTTTCAAAATTTCAAAAAGATTGCCCAAGTTTTTTAAGGTTGAAATAAAATAAATGAAAAAAGTTTTAAATAAATTTTTTTTTAAATTTTTTTCGGTAGGTACACTTACATTTTGTCGGGCGTGGCGTTCCAGTTGTATGTGTGGCTGCTGGTGCGGGAGGTTGTGGGTTCGATCCCGCCTCGGACCATCTAATAGAAAAAGTTTTTTCTTTCTTTAGAAAAAAGCTTTTACACACCGAACACCTTCACCAGCTGCTGGCGCCAGCTGTGAAGTATAACTAGCCATGAAAAAGCATAAATTCTCTAACTATTGCCGTTCGGATTCGGCGTTAAACTGTAGGTCCCTTTCTCTTGTGCGAAAAATTATAAGCACTTACATTTTGAGTGAAATCTCGACTCAGAAACGTCAGATTGAGTCGAGCAAGGTATGAATCGAAAGGTTATTGAATTTGCAATATATAATTGTTTTTAAATCGGTTAAATAGCTTGAATGCAAAAAATACCTTTTTTCAAATATATATGCTCGAAATTTCTTTTTTAAAGACCTAGAAAAGATAGAAAATTGTCGGTGTTCCACAAATGTCGGAGATTTCGTTTTTCGGAGTTAGCTTCGGAGTGGCATGCTAAACAGCTGACTGGTAGTTTTTGCGTTGGGGCTGCCACGACATGGTCTTAACCTTCAAAATAATTTAAATAAATGTAGGATTTAAATTTTATTTGGTGGTTTCTAAGCTAAATGCTGCAAGTGGTTGTGGTATGCACTAAGTTCCAAACTATAAATTATTCTTAAGACATTAGTACTCAATTGTATCGGAAAACAAGAAAGAAAGTCGGTCAATCCCGACTATAACATACTCTGTACCCTTACACTCGCATTTGCTCAGGAGTCAAACGGCCAGTTAACACCCCGCGCACAACGCGGTGCGCTCTCTAAGTTTCTCTCTCTCTCTCTCTTTCTCTCTCGCACTAAGATTGCCTGTGTTGAACGGTTAGGATATGTTGCTGTGGTTATTGGTGGGGGGGGTGGTTCATCCGATCTTTATCATTCCTTCAGCAAATCGATAAATAATTTTGTTTACAAGGTATCTCTAGAAGGTAAGAACGATCTATCTTCAAAACTGTAGGAGATATGAAGTTTTTTTCCAAATTGCGAGGGCGGGAGGGGGCGTGGCAAAAATTGAAAATAAACTTGATCTGCCTGCAAGTATAAGAAATATATGCCCCATGCATGTCTAACCTCTATCTCTTACCATCTCTGAGATCTCTTCGTTCATACGGACGGACAGACGGACATGGCTATATCGAATCGGCTGTTAAAGCTGATCAAGAATATATATACTTTATAGGGTCGGAAACGATTCCTTCTCCCTGTTACATGCTTTTGCACAAACTTAATATACTCTATGTACCTTCGGTACAGAGTATAAAAATTGAAGAGAACGCTGAGTCGATCAGTTAAGCATTCAAGCTTTGTTCCTCATTATTGTATTTGACTCAAACCTCTTTTTTAGCAAAACATAGACCAAATAGCCACGAAATTCGCAACATTTGAAAACAACCAAAAGAGTTTTCAGGAACACCGACAATTGCTTTTGGGTTGCTTATAAGTTGTTAGAGGTTTGTGAAACATCGCCGTTTAAGACAAGAACTGCTTATGGCGACAATCCACAAACTATTTTTGATGGTAAACTGTTGCGCGAAATTGTTGACTTTGCATTGCCCATTTCCATTCTGGAAAAGAAGTCCTTCTTCGAACTTTTTGACAATACTGGTATGAAGGTGATGTTGCAAATTATTTTTGCACCAAAGCTGATATTTGATCTAGAAACCACCGAAGCTTCTTTGGATACACCATTCATTAGCTCACAGACAATTTGGAACGCAAATGGGCAGCTTTAGCATGCAGAAGAATTTCTGTGGTTCACTCCGCTGAAAAGATGATTACTGAAATCAACACTGCCATTGGTTTGAACAGCTCAAACATTGTTTTGACCGTAACTGACAACGGTTCAAATTTCGTAAAGGCGTTTAAGGATTACGGTTTTGAAAACTTTTTTGAAGATGAAATTGATGACGATATGCCGATCTTTGAAAACGATAAGTGATTGCCTAAACATCAGAGATGATGCAGCCACACTCTGAACTTGCTTGCCTCAACTGATTTTGAAAAAATTTTAAAAAATGTGCAGCCACTTTATATTCAGCATATGATGGTAATTATATTGAGTGTTTAATGTGTATTTTTCTACATACTAGTCACTTGTGAAAACTGTGGCCAAACTACTTTGCCACAAAGAAAAGTTGAACGAGCTACGCGATAAGCTCACTTTGCCACATTTTTCTCCTTGAGACTTACAGTACCTAAACATGTACAAGTTGGTAATGGAACCAATTGCTAAAGCGCTGGACTTTCCTCTGTCATTATACAACTGGATCAGCGATTGAGAGAAAGGTTTGAATTATATTTTATGTAGCAGCCTGCGGCAAATATTGCAATTGTGCCAGCAGTACTTTCTTCAAGCGTCAAATTGAAAGGGATCAAGGTGTTGCACTGACTGAATCCGAAAATGACGGAAGAAAATATATCCAGCACAGTTTTTGACACACTGTGTAATTTTCAAACCTGACTATTTTGATTTTAATTGTGATGGGGCAAGCTATTTTTTTGTATTAACTTTAATTTTGGTAATCATTTTGAATTAATATCTTTGCAGATGATGAATCTTTCCCAACTCCTTTTTTACAAGATCCTATCAATCCTGACATACGATGTGCAATAAGACACCAACTATATAGATATTTGAATGACAATTCAAGTGCTGATGAGATTTGGAAAAAATATGATATGCTGAAGGAAGCTTTAACAGGCGTTGGTTCAATCCCGCATAGGACCATCTAAAACAAGAAAGAAAGTCGGTCAAGCCCGACTATAACATACTCTGCACCCTTAATGTCGCAGCTCGCATTTGGTCACGAGTCAAACGGCCAGTTAACACACAACGCAGTGCGCTCCCTAAGTCTCTCTCTCTCTCTCTGTCTCACTCTCACTAAGATTGCTTCTGCTGAACGCAATGCTTATGTTATGGGTGGGGTGGGTGGTGGGTGTTAACTGTCGGTTTTTGCTCATAACTTGTGTATCGTTCATCCGATCTTTATCATTCCTTCAGCAAATCGATATTGATTTTGATTACTAGATATCTCTAGAAGGTACGAACCATCTATCATCAAAACTGTGGAAGATACACGTTTTTTTCCAAATTGCGGGGGCGGGAGGGTGCGTGTCAAAAATTGAAAATAAACTTGATCTGCCTGCAAGTAGAAGAAAAATATGTCCCATACATCTCAATCCTCTATCTCTTACCATCTCTGAGATCTCTTCGTTCATACGGACGGACGGACAGACAGTCAGACTGACGGACGGACAGACGGACATGGCGACATCGACTCGGCTGTTGATGCTGATCAAGAATATATATACTTTATAGGGTCGGAGATGATTCCTTCTGGCTGTTACATACTTTTGCACAAACTTAATATACTTTGTGTACCTTCGGTACAGAGCATAAAGAGTAAAAAACAAAGTGTCGAGGTGGCTGCCTTGTGGTACACCAGAAGTGACAAAGACAGGCTTTGAAGTATTAGAGCGAAGCAGAACTTTTTGAGTTCTATCTATTAAATAGGACGAAACCCAAAGCAGAAAAGAGGAAGGAAATCCGCAACGATCAAGCTTAAGGAGGAGAAGATCGTGGTTCACAGAATCAAATGCTTTACTGAAGTCGGTGTAGATGACATCAGCTTGGTTTTTTAAAAGGAATCTATCGTTGACCATTGAGGTAAATTCAAGCAAATTGCTCGTAGTTGACCGACGGTTTGTAAATCCATGCTGGAAAGGGGATAAAATCGATTTACAATAGTGCTGTAAAGATGAGGTTAAAATCTGTTCAAATAATTTTGGAATATAGCGGAAAGCTTGGTTATACCCCTATAATTGGATATATAAGATTTTCCGCCCTTTTTATGAAGAGGATATTGGGTTTAAAATTTCGCGAAACACTTTGCTGTCTAACAGTAAAAATGGTCTGCCGTCAGTGGTAACAATTTCCTTGATTGCCTTTCATTATTGTCTCTTCTTTGGCCTCGTAGGCTTTTTTCATTTTCTTTGCATTTTGTTGCACACCGGTGTTCCCGTTGATTTCATTAAATGGTTCGAGTACTTCCAGATGTTTAGCCGTCAAATGCCGCCCTTAAATTTGTAATTTGGTGGTCAGATAATTTATACCACATACGCTGCGTAGCGATTGATTTAAGGTATTGTCAAATTAAAAAAAAAAAACATTTTATTATTTATTTGACGACTCATAATTGCCGACCTTTGCACTTTATTGACAACAATCAACCAAGAAGCACACAAACATGCATACATACTTACAGTTAACTGAGGCACACACACAGGCTTAGAAGACACTTTCGACAAATTCCGCCCAGCAAAGTGTCTCATGAGAACACATGAACAAAGCAACCGAAAAAAAATTCTCATTGATTGAGCAAAGAGCACGCTGTGAAAAGTCAGAGGTGAGATGTCATTTCGTTTCAATTTTTCATAGTGTGCGTGTGTCTCAGAATGACTTTATTTTTTCTGAAAGCCTGTGAAAAGGGAACACTTTTTGGGAGCTCTGGTAATGATAATATAACTGTACGTTCTCGGATTCTAAATGTATTGTCAAAACATAGCGTTTAGCTAGGTACTCAGACACTGACAAATTTGTCGGAGCCCATCTAATTAGATAGCTGAGTAAATCCGCTCTTGAAAATTGTCAGAGTGCATTGTCAGAGCGAGTACTGAGCAACTAACAATTCGCTCTGACAATTGCAGGGACCTGCCAACTCATTTTTTCGAAAACAGCTCATAAATTGTCGCTGGGGGTCTGGAAATTATGCAACTTGTTTGATAATTGTCAGAAAAAAAATTGAAGTAAAGAAGACTAAAACACACAACTACAATTATTTGGAGAGCTGCGAGGTTGACAAACAGGTGGAGCTGATCAAAGTGGGAGAGTAGCAACCATTTTTATGGAAATTGGCCAATAAAAAGCATTTCGATTCCGGCAGCTGCATCACTTGTGGCGAAGAATATATTATTTTTTTACCCAATGTATGCGCACCATCCGAGTCTAAACCTCTAAAGCCCACGGCCAAACAGCTCTCGGCATTTGCAGTCTCCACTGCCCATTATAGTAGTGTCTCCTACGACTTACTGTGGTTGCTTCTGTTGCTTCCACCGCTCCCGTTGCTACTGTTGTAATACGTTCATGGAGCTGGCTGTCGCTATTAATATTTCTTCTGTTTTAATGTGCTAATTCTAATCTCCCGATGCGTTTCCGGGTTGTCGTTATAGCAGTATGTCTCAGTGGTCAAGTTCTGCTCCCGCAGGCCAAAATAAAAGGCATTGCTTATCCCACCAGAGACCATGGCATTGCCTATGACCTCTGAATTTCACCTAGTTAGTTTCATTTTCAATTTTATATACTTTTTAGATTGACAGTAATGGTTACCAAGTAACAGTTATTGAATATTTCGCCCATTCCTACTTCCAACCAAACTCCAACCCAAAACTAATTCTCGGCGTCCCAGAAATCTCTTTCGGTTGGTTTCAAATCTCTCGTGCTTTGTTAGGAGAATTAGTAAAATTCACCACCGAATCAAATTTGATAAGCAAAATTAAATTTGGAAATGAAAAAAACATATTTTTCTGGGTAGGTTGCATCATATGAATTAAATATTTAATTTGTTTTAATATTGAAATTTGCGTTTCAAAAATTGTTCGCAAAACCTGCCTAATACTGCATTATCAATTAAAACTAACCAACCAAAGCGCCCTCTAACTATGGTGTCGCCATCTGTACCAACAAGGGCTAAGGGCTGCCAAGTTATATTTCATGATTGGAGCAAAATTATTTTTAAATTTTGCATTATTTTGTTGGAGAATATGACAAATTTTAATTATAATTTAAAAATGCATCAAAATGCAAATAGAATGCACAGTCAAAAAATTTCATTTAAACATCACATTAGCTCATAACTAGAAAATGTGACTTTTTTTTGTGAGAGGCAGCCCTGCTTCTCTCCTTTTAGAGATGAGATAAAAATGGAAAATTATCATAGACACAAACCTTCTAACTAGATTTTCAAAAAAGAAAATAAAGCTCTTGAAGTTCTGCGACACCGACGGATTTGTAGAGGGTTTTGCAAACCAACCGAGGCCAAAATCTCTAAAGATTTTCGGGACACCCTCGATATTGTATTGTTGTTGTGATGCCATTTCTGACTAATATCAACATTTCTGTTGCGCAATTGGCGAAATCGTGCTGAAAGAATGGTGTTTTCTTTAACTTGTCGAATTCTATAAGGTCGGTAGCGAAATACCCTTTCGACTAAAGCTGAATTTCTTTGGGCAAATTGTTTCTGACGTCTTCGGCTAATAGCAAAAGCATCATCCACAGAAATCTCACGCTGTGGCAAGGATGCGTCTTCAGGAATGTAGAAGCAGTTTGAGACCAGCTGAGAAGATCTATCGCTATCTAGATCTAGCTAACTATTAAGCTATCTCCACTTGACAAAATGCGCAGTGTGACCTTTAATTGACATGTCACCGAAATCGCTGAATTAATGTACTTGGGCCAACAAAGACTCAACTGAAAAATACATTCGGTAAATTGTATATAATAGAATGATTGCTACATATTACCAACTGCTCAAAGTCTGCTGCTTTCATTCGTAGAAAATTTTTTGTAAAGTTCTGGTGCCTCCAATTGCAACTCATTGATGAGCTTTACGCAGCAAACTTCGCTTTCGCGTTGTGAAAGCCATGGCCTAACCCCCACACTGCGGCGAGCTTGATTCTTCTTCGCTTCTTCTTTTGTTTGTGCAAAAGCTTGTAACAGCCAGAAGGAATCATCATATAAAGTATATATATTCCTGATCAGCATCAACAGCCGAGTCGATATAGCCATGTCCGTCTGTCTGTCTGTCCGTCTGTCCGTCCGTCCGTATGAACGAAGAGATCTCAGAGATGTTAAGAGATAGAGGTTTGACATGTATGGGACATATATTTCTTACACTTGCAGGCAGATCAAGTTTATTTTTAATTTTTGCCACGCCCCCTCCCGCCCCCGCAATTTGGAAAAAACGTCATATCTCCCACAGTTTTGATGATAGATTGTCCGTACCTCTAGAGATATCTAGTTGTCAAAATTATTTATCGATTTGCTGATCGGATAAGGGATACACAAGCTATGAGCAAAAAAAGTTAACCGGCACCCCCCCAACTCCCTGGCCATTCACGCCAACCACCGCTGTATTCAAACAAACACAATTTTTGGGAGAGAGAGAGAAAGAGAAGCTTAGATATGAGCGTATAATAAAAATATTGCACGATAGCCGCGTGACTCCTTGAATATATTATAATATTATAGTCGGGAGCAAATGAACTGGTACAGAGTATGTCATAGTCGGGCGTGACCGACTTTCTCACTTATCTTTATAACATTGCATTATCAAATTCCTAATTGGCGCAGTCGGTAGGATAAGTCAAACGCTTTAAGTATTATTGAAAGAATTATCGATATCCTAGACCTTAGTACTTCTTCAAGGGCTAAATGTATAATTATCCGCAAAAGAACCCCCGTGAACTAAATCAAATCTAAGTCGTCCTTTCCCGCTTAAATTTACAAGTGTGACCGCTAATATAGACGTACAGAACTTTTCACAATTAAAGCCCGCTTAAACAAAAGTGTGACCGCTAAATCTCAGTGAAACAAATTAAATTTGATTTAAAAATCGCAAAAACACTACACAACAAAACAAATCAAAATTACACCACCAGTCGAACAGCAAGTACCACAGCTGTCAGAGCAACATTTTAGCCAAGCTCTGGGACAAATTAGGCAGGTGCCTACATTCAGTGGATCAGCAGAAGACCTTTGTGCATTCATCAGGAGAGTGGAGTTCATCATGCAATTGTACCCCTCAAGAGATATCCGTCAACATAACTATCAACAAAAACATACTTATTCAACTGCTCCAAATCCACCAGTAAAGAGATAACGTGAAAGTGGTAGTGGCCATCTAAAATGGACACCTCCGAAAATGTTCATCAAATTGCCTCGGATTCGGAAACGGAAGAAGAAGAACAGCAAACCCGTTCATAAATATAACCCTTAATAATAAAGTCTTGAAATGTGTTATAGATTCAGGTTCATCTATTAACATTATGACAAAAAACCATCTAAATTTTCCAACCAAACACAATCAAATAGACGTACACACCATAAATGTAAATGTAAATAAAACAAAGCTTATCTCTGAAACCAAGCAAACTTTGCCCCACACACTAAAAATTTCATTTGCATAATTTTTCTGAAAAATATGACGTATGTACTACTTGGTCGATAATTCCTAAAAGACACAAATGCCATAAACAATCATGGCACTGACATGATTATAATAAATAATTTCCCATTCCTCATGAAATATGAGTAACATGAATGTAATGAGTTCCGTTTAGAACATCTAAACGAGGAAGAAAAGAAAAGCTTAACAAAATTTATATTAGAGTTTAGAGACACACAGTACAAAGAAAGTGAGAATTTAACTTTCACAAGTACAATCAAGCATGTTATCAAAACTAAACACAAAGAAACAATTTACAAAAAACCATACAAATACCCGCAGACTTGCGACGAAGGAGTTGATAAGCAAATAAAGGATATGCTTGAACACGGAATAGTTCGCAAATCAAATTAGCCTTATTTTTCGCCTATTTGGATTGTACCAAAGAAGCTTGATGCATCTGGAAAGAAAATATACAGAATAGTGAATGACTATCGTGATGTGAACGAAAATACTATCAGTGACAAATACCCAATCCCGATCATGGATAGTATACTAGACAAGCTTGGAAAGTGTCAGTATTTTACAACCATTGATCTTGCAAAAGGATTTCAACAAATCCAAATGGATATAAACTCGATTCATAAAACTGCTTTCTCAACCAAGCATGATCATTATGAGTACATTCGAATGCCTTTTGGTTTGAAAATTGCACCTGCAACTTTTCAACGTTGTATGAATAATATCTTAGAAGATTTAATCTACAAAGATTGTCTTGTATACATGGATGATATAATAATATTTTCCACTTCATTAGAAGAACACTTACAATCATTGAGAAAAGTCTTTGCTAAACTAAGAGAAGCAAACTTAAAACTGCAACTCGACAAATGCGAATTCATGAAGAAGAAACAGAATTCCTAGGACATATCATAACAACAGAGGGTATTAAACCAAACCCAACAAAAATAGATGCCGTTGAAAATTTTTCAATACCAAAAAACCACTAAATAAAATCTTTCCTAGGTCTTTGCTTAAATTCATCTCAAATTTCACTAAAATTGCAAAACCACTGACATCTAAATTGAAGAAAGGATCAAAAATCAACATCAAAGAAACAGACAATATTTTAGCCTTCGAAAAATTGAAACTGCTCATCATGTCAGACCCAATTCTGATATATCCAAATTTTTAAAAACAATTTTCACTAACTTCAGATGCGAGTAATATTGCTATAGGTAACATAAACCAATTTGTTTTGCCAACCGAACGTTAAACGAACACGAAATCAATTATTCGGCAATAGAAAAGGAACTTTTAGCTATCGTTTGGGCAACTAAGTTAATAATATTAAGTAACCAAACAAGAAACTACAAAGATGGAAGATCAAATTAAACGAATTTGTTTACCACATAAAATATATCCCTGGAAATGAAAGCCATGTTGCAGACGCTTTGTCAAGAATTAAAATCGAAGAAAATATCTTGGGAGAAACACCCAGTAGCGTTGCAGCCACAGTCCATAGTGCTCAAGAAGACAACCATAGGTACATCACTATCACAGAAAGACCTATCAATTATTACAACAGACAAATTGAGTTCGTCAAAAGTGAATCAAATAATGTACAAACAACAAAATACTTCCACAAAACACAGATTAAAATTACTTACAAAGAAATGACAAACGAACATGCCAAAGACCTCACCAAAGAGTATTTATGCACAAAAAATAGTGTAATATATTTCGAAAACGAAATTGATTTTGTAACTTTTTAAAACGCATTCATAGAAATCATTAATCCAAATAACTTGACAAAATTAATGAGGACTTACAAAAAATTAATAAATATTCAAACATTTTCTGAATTCAAAGAAATAATCATCAAGTCGCATAGAGATTTACTACACCAGAACATCGAAACACAAAACTTGTTTATGAAATACCCCCGGAAATCTTTAATCCTAGAGAAAGATACGTGATTGACTTTTACATGATTGACAATAAACAATTCTCATCTTGTATTGACGTATACTCAAAATTCGCAGCATTAATCGAAGTAAACGGTAAAGATTAGCTGGAAGCAAAAAGAGCCCTACTAAGAATATTCAACGAGATGGGCAACTGAAATTAAATCAGACATTCAGAGTGCGCAGCTTTTCAAATCTGTTTACGATCAGAAAATGTACATATAACGATACGGATACTACGAGTAAAAACGGAATCTCAGATGTCGAACGATTTCACAAAACAGTTAACGAGAAGCTAAGAACTATCAGTCACCCTTGGTAAAAAGTAAAACTACTAATCCATTCACAAAGACAGGAGAGATAACACGAACGGACGATAAGCATTACGAAGAGAAATATCGAGGAAGAAAAATTACACATTATAAATCTAAGTTCAAAAAGAAAAAGAAAACTAATGAGAGTAAATGTGATAATTCCAGATCCCCAGCAGTCGATTAACCGAGCCAAGAAGGCGCAACTTAAACTAACATCATTTTTAATATTATTTTTAGTAACATGTTATGTTAGAGAAGCAAAATGACAAAGTATCGAAGTTAACCATATGCAAGCCAAAAATGGTTACCTAATTTTTAAAGCAGGCGACATAGATTTACCAATAAACTATGAACCCCATATTCTGCGCCAAATACATGTTGGGACTCAATATTTGTTATGTTTTCCAAACAATAAAGACGGATAATAATAATAAATAAATATTAAAATAATAATAATAATAAAATAAAAATAATAAAATAAAAATCAAAAATATTATTCTGATGCAGTTAAATCAGAAAGCCAATACTAAACGATATTTAAGTAAATACACATTTATCGACATTCATTGCTATCATCAATAATATTACTGCGTTGCCACCATCACACGTCCTATTATTTATTATTGAGACAAATATATTCATGCGTGAAATATTTTTCTATTTTCAGCTGTTAAATATATAAATAAAAATCATTCAATTTTTTTTTGAAGCGTTTTTTTTATTTTACAAACTCCCAGTTCTATTTATTTTGTTGACGGTCAACCTATTGGGGTGTTCCAGGCGTTTTTTCTACTGTTTTAGAAGTGCTCAATTTGCCTATTATCTTATTTTCTCTCTGCTCCGATCCAAAACGACCAGAAATGGGAATATATTTTTTTAAAGCGACGAAGTTATAGTAGGTCAACTAGGTCAGATCGAGTACCCAAGAAGCACTTGACAGTCCCGCACGGTCGCGTGCTAAGGCGAAGTACTTCTTCCTCACCAATTCCACCGGTAAAACCATCTCCGAGTTTATTACGGCAAAGAGTCAACAGCGAGTCTTCCGCACCGAAAAAAAGGGTTCAATAACCATCCCCAGTCCTATAGGAACTAGATCCGCCGTACAGAAACAGTCCGTCCACACCATGGCTTTGGCCGATTTTATTTCCGTTGCTGATAAGCTTATCGAGTTTGAGACACGCATCAACAGTTCAGAATCCACCGAAGCGGATGTGTATGCTTTCCAAGTTCGCCGCGATCGTGTCACAAGCCTATTTGACAGAATGGAACAGGAATATGAAAAGTCCAAAGCCCTAATCCAAGGCAGTAGCAGTGGTGAGTTCCAGGCTATGAAAGCTAAATTCGAACTTTGTTACACCGTTTACGAACGGTGTATCGCTTAGTTAACCAGGCAGATAAATAATCCATCTGGTTCAAGCACAAATTCCACGCAAGCTTCAACACCTCCATCCATGTTCAGGGGCTGCAATCTTCCCCCATGCGACACCGAAGTGTTTTATGGTGATTATTTGCGATGGCCGACGTTCCGTGACTTGTTCACTGCGATATACATCGGTAATCTAAGATTAAGCCCTGTTGAAAAGCTTTATCACCTCCAAAACTGGAGGTGACGCTAGGGCAATAGTATCCAAGTCTCCGCTTACCAATGAAGGTTTTGAATCCGCGTGGCAAGCCCTCTCCGAAAGGTACGAAAATAAGCGACTATTAGTAAATAGTCAGCTTAAGATCCTTTTTAATTTATCTCCAGTCACTTCAGAATCAGGTTCTGCACTGAAAGAGTTCCAAGGAACCATTCAAGGCTGTCTTACAGCCCTTGCACATTCCAAAATATCTACTGAGAATTGGGACTGCCTGTTGCTGTTCCTATTTACTTCAAAATTACCTAGATTCACGTTATCGTTGTGGGAACACTCGCTCACCAACAAAACTGAAGTTCCATCATGGAATGAGCTAAATCAATTTCTCAGTGAAAGGCATCGCGCATTAGAAGCCAGGGACGATGTCCAACCAGCTTCAGGTGCGCAGACCAGTTTCACCAGTTTCAAACCTCAACGCAACAAAGTTTCCGTTCCAAAAAGGTTGAACACTTTTGAAACAAGAGTCAGTATGAAGTCACATACATGCAACCTCTGTTCCAAAGAGTATCATCCTGAACGCCTCTGCTCGCGTTTTCTCCAAATGTCTATTAATCAGAGAGCAACGTACATAAGAAAGCAAAAATTATGTTTGAATTGTTTTGCAAGAGGTCACCAGCTCAAAGAATGTACGAGTGCACACAATTGTTTCACGTGCAAGGGCCGTCATAATTCGCTATTACATCGAGGCGGTCCCCCTGGTGTGTCCTCTTCCGCAGCTCCTTCTCCACAAGGGATTCCAAGCACAAATATACAGTCCACTCCTTCAACTCAGACAACAAATCTCCAAAATTATTTTGCCGCAAACACACAAGGTGTCCTGCTTGGAACGGCGATTATAAATATCTGCCATTCGGGCACGAATTATAGAGCACGCGCTCTGACTGATTCCGGTTCGAAAGCGAACCGAGCGACTCTCTAATATGATCCAATTGCCCTTCCAAACAATGCAGGCACAAGTATCAGGACTTAATCAAACAGTCTCTGCACAATCACAGAAGCTGTGCCACTTTACAATAGGATCCCCGACGATGCCAAGACTACAAGTAGAAGCGTCTGCTTTTGTACTGCCACACTTGGCAGGCAGTCTTCCGACCAATTGGCCGATCTAAATTTCTATAAGAGTTCTGAAGTAGACGTACTTATTGGCGCGGATATTTTCCTTCCATATCGCTAGGCGGCTCACAAACTAAAATTTGCGGCACGCTCCTTGGGCAAAAAGCCGTTTTCGGGTGGATACTCACAGGCTCAGTGTCAAAAACCACTAGCAACAAATCTATTTCATCCTTCTCAACTCAAGTTGTCATTAGTCAAGAGGCTCCACTAGATTCGCTCCTCACCAAATTTTGGGAGGTGGAGGATATTCCAGTTAAAATGGTAAAAGGGTCAGATTCCATCTGTGAAAGCAACTTCGTTAGCACCACTACTAGAGATAGAAGCGGTAAATACGTCGTCACTCTACCTTTTCGAAATCCGGATCACATTAATTTGGGACATTCCAGGTCCATAGCACTGGCTCAGTTTCTAAAGAACGAGTCGTTTAAATAGAAACATTCCTCTAAAAGAGCAGTACGACTCCGTGATTCAGGAATATTTGGATTTAAACAACATGAAACAAGTCTCTCCTAGTGACGACTCTACCAATTTTTACCTTCCGCATCATGCAGTTTTTAAGCCGGAAAGTACTACCACGCAAGTTCGCGTCGTATTTAACGCCTCCAGCCCATCCACCAATGGCAACAGCCTAAATGATATCCTTCATGCAGGCCCTGTCCATCAATCCGACTTGACGTTGCAGATCCTTAAGTGGCGATATTTTGAATTCGTATTCAATGCCGATATAACAAAGATGTATCGGCAAATCCTAGTTGATCCAAAACACACTCAGTTTCAAAGAATTTTGTTCCGGAACAAAAAGAGAGAAATTTGCGATTTTGAGCTACAGACAGTGACATTTGGTGTTAGCTGCGCTCTCTTTCTTGCAATCCGCGTGCTTCAGCAGCTTACAGACGATGTCCAAGCACAATTTCCAAGAGCGAGCAACAAATTCAGGCAGTTTATGTATGTTGCCGACGTCTTAGCGGGAGCACACACAAAGTATGATGTTCAATTGGCAATTAAAGAACTCCAGAATGCACTCAAAACAGCAGGTTTTCCACTGAGGAAGTGGACGTTGAATCAGAAGGATGTGCTGGTCGATATCCCGATAGACCATTTGCTGCGCGCAGACTTTCTGGAGCTGGATGATACAAGCACCGCTAAGACACTAGGCTTCCGATGGAGAGCTACTTCAGACGACTTTTTCTTTGTCCCTTCAGAACCTGAATTAAGATCGTCATACACTAAGCGCGAAGTTCTGTCCCAGATTGCGAAGTTGTTTGACCCAGCCGGATGGCTGGCTCCTTTTATTATCCTTTCAAAAATGTTCATGCATCAAATCTGGCTACAAGAGCTAGGGTGGGATGACAAACTACCCACTGAACTTTTCCAAAAATGGCAGGATTTTCTCCTCAGTTATCCGTTCCTAAGCCAGATCCGCATTCCTAGATGGGTTGGCTTCCAGCCGAATGCGAAAATAGAGCACCACGGCTTTTGTGATGCTTCTCAACGAGCGTATGGTGCAGCTATCCGAGTTGAGATCGATCAAAAGATAACTGTTCATCTCCTCACAGCTAAAACGCGCGTTGCTCCGGTTAAGACAGTTTCCCTTCCACGCTTAGAACTATGCGGGGCTGTTCTTCTGTCTGAGATGGTAGCCGCTATTCGTCCAGAATTACCAATCGATGATTCAGATTTCCACTTGTGGACCGACTCCACAATAATGTTAGCCTGGTTACGCAAACCACCATGAAAATGGACAACTTTTGTGGCTAACCGCGTTTCCAAAATTACGCAAAGTGTTGAAGCTGAATGGTGGCGACATGTTCGTTCAGAGCATAACCCAGCTGATCTGGCCAGTTGAGGAGTATCATTTAAAGATTTGGTCGAAAATAATCTATGGTGGCACGGACCAGAGTGGTTACAGTATCCACGAGAAAACTGGCCGGCATCAGTAGAAGAAATTCCGGAGACAGAAATAGAACAACGCACTGTCAAGTCCAATTTTGCTAGAATTCCGTGGTCAAATAACCTCCTTGAACGATTCTCTGATCTCGGCAGAGCACTGAGAGTAGTGGCATATGTTTTGCGCTTTATCAAGCACTGCCGAAAGATTCCAGGAGCAACTGATAAAAGGCTATCCAATAGTGAACTCAATGATGCTGAACGAAGCCTTATAGCAACTACTCAACAAATCCATTTTCCGAACGAGTATATTTGTTTGAGAGAAAAGCGTCCGATACCATCTTCCAGTAGCATTTTGAACTTGAATCCGTTCCTCGATCACAATGGTATCATGAGAGCATGCGGTCGTGTGAGGGCTTCCACTTCCCTGCAATATGATAAAAAACATCCAATCCTACTTCCATACAATTGCCAATTTACGCGTCTGGCACGACCTTCCACGGAGGTAATCAAGTAATGGCACGATTGATCCGATCCAAATACTGGATACCCAAGCTTAAGAACCTCCTAAAATCCGTAGTCCACTCGTGCAAGGTATGCCTTATATATAAGATAAGGCTCCAATCGCAGCTAATGGGTGATTTGCCTGTGGAACGATCCTCCTTTTCTAGGCCTTTCACGTATACTGGTGTTGATTTCGCAGGTCCGTTCGACATTAAAAGCTTCACTGATAGAGCGTGCTGCATAACCAAGGGCTATGTGTGCGTGTTCGTCTGTTTTAGCACTTAAGCTATCCATTTAGAAGCCACCTCGGACTTAACATCCGAAAAGTTCTTAGCTGCGTTTGCACGATTCGTAGCGAGAAGAGGTTGTCCGCATCGTATTCACTCCGAAAACGCTAAAACGTTTGTAGGTGCGGCGAAGCTTCTCTCTCAAGATTTCTTGAAAGCGCTTGAATCATCTGTTACATCCGCTTAGAGCCACCACAGATTGCCCTGGCGTTTTATACCTCCAAGTGCGCCACATATGGGAGGTCTGTGGGAAGCTGGAGTGAGGGGTTTTAAGACACTCTTCTACAAATCCACAGCTTCCATGAAATATACATTAGAAGAGCCTTCCACTCTGCTTTGAAAGAAGCATGTCTTAACTCTAGACCTCTATCCCCCATGTCAGAGGATCCGACTGACCTTTTAGCGCTAACTCCCGGTCACTTCCTGATCGGCGGCCCATTGTTTTCCGTATCCTAGCCAGAAATAAAAGAGAACGAAAAGTCCATCATAAATGGGTGGCAGCGTCTCAAGGCTCTTAATCAGCAATTTTGTGCACGTTGGAAAGAGGAATACCTCAAGGAACTGCACAAACGCAACAAGTGGCAACATCCGACAAGGAATCTTCAGGTCGACGATATGGTCATCGTCAAGGAAGATAACCTCCCATTCAATGATTGGCCACGGCCGTGTGCAATCCGTTTATCCTGGGTCCGATGACAAAGTCCGCGTTGTAAATATTCTTACTGCTCGTGGTGTCATCAAAAGGCCAATGGCTAAGCTCCTTCTTTTTCCTATTGAAAATTCCAATATCCAATAGTAACCGAACACAGTTCGTTTCCTAGTTAAGCTAGTCGTTTCCATTATAAGTACTAATCCGCTATACAATTTTGGTTTATTATCCAGCTTAAAATTTACGATGACACCTCGCCCACGTAATTCTCACGCACTGGACGGCAGACGTTCCCGAAGAACACAGTCTTTCCGCTGTCGAGTCTGCCGGGGAATCCATCCTCTACGGAAATGCAACCGATTCCAGCGACTGAGCGTAGAGAAGTGGCTTCGAGCAGTACTCATAAACAAGTACTGCACCAATTGTCTGGCCCACAAACATTCCGGGCCATCATGTCGCAGCGGGGACATGTGCAAGGTGTGCAAGCAGAAACACCATACGCATTTGCATATCCGAGAGCGTGACCGATCGGTGTCTCCACCCCAGCAATCCCAATCGTCAACTCAACGTCACGACACTTCTCCTCAGCGATCGAGATCGTCAGCTCAGCATCCTTCCCTCGCCATCCTGTTGCAACACAAAAGCACCACTGTGATGCCAACGGCCTCTGTGTTGGTCGACACTGGAGAGAAGACATTCGACACAAAGGCGCTCATTGATCCTTGCTCTCCTGTCAGCTGCATTGACGCGTCATTGGCAAAAGCTTTCCGCCTTCCTACCACCAGTGTGGGTGACGAGATGGTTTGCACCACGGTCATCCGATCCTTGACGAAGGCTGACTTTCGTTTGGAAGTCGTACTAAAGATCGAGTCACAGCTACGCTTCCGAACCCCCATACGATAGTTGAGCGAGAGCGTAGTCTCTAAGTTCAGGCTAGCTGATGAAAAATTTCACATTCCTGCAACGGTCCACTTGGTGCTGGGAGCCGATGTGTATCAAAACATCATCCAGTCGGGCTTCATGGCAAGCCAAGGCAGATTACCGGTGGCGCAAAGCACAGTTTTTGGGTGGACGATTTCTGGATCCTGCAACCTGAAAGTAGGCAGCAGAACAGCATTTCACCACAGAGCTTTCCACCTCTGTGACCTACATTTAAGATAGGCTAAGCTTCTGTTCACCTCTTAGTTTTAGTTAGTCGACCCCTCCCCAAAACGCCCAAGAAGTGCATCCTCTTTACCAGAAAATAAGCCCCCCTACATTCAGAATGGTTTTTTGTAAATTGGTTCTTCGTGCTTAGTTTTGATAACATGCTTGATTGTACTTGTGAAAGTTAAATTCTCACTTTCTTTGTACTGTATGTCTCGAATGTCGAATAGAACTTTTGTTAAACTTTTTGTTTCTTCCTCGTTTAGATGTTCTAAACGGAACTCATTACATTCATGTAACTCGTTATTTATTGCGAGAACTGTATGCTCGTCTTGGATTTTTAACGGATCGAGGCATTCGTATGCGGTCTCGTCCTTGATAATTTTTTCTTCATGTTCATATTTCATGAGGAATGGGAAATTATTTATTATAATCATATCAGTGCCATGATTGTTTATTGCATTTGTGTCTTTTAGGAATTATCGACCAAGTAGTATCGTATTTTTCAGAAAAACTATGCAAATAAAATTTTTTGTGTGTGGGGCAAAGTTTGCTTGGTTTCAGAGATAAGCTTTGTTTTAATTTAACTACACCATTTATAGTTTGTACGTCTATTTGATTGTTTTTGGTTAAAAAGTTCAGATGTTTTTTTTGTCATGTTAATAGATGAACCTGAATCTATTACACATTTCAAGACTTTATTATTATAGGGCAATTTGATGAAAATTTTCGGAGGTATCCATTTTTTGATGGCCACTTTCACGTTGTCTCTTTACTGGTGGATTTGGAGCAGTTGAATAAGTTTGTATTTGTTGATAGTTGATGGGATTTTGACTTCTGCCTTGGATTAACTTTTGTTCAAATTCTTGTTGCATTTGCTGATTGCTTTCAGCACGATTCTGATTTGTTTGATTACTATTGTTAATTGTTTGAGGTGGGCTGTTATTTCGAGAATAGTTCCCTTTATATCAGTGGTGTCTAAACTCACACAAGCAAGCATTGCATATGTGTGCGTAGCTGCGAAACACGAAGTAAGCATGTTGACATTTCCACATGAGCAAAAACAAACGAACAAATGTCTTGTGAGAGAACACAAAGCCGAACACGTAAGAGAGCCAGCCGTCGAGCGTGCTATTTATAGAATACACATATTCTCTCTCTCTATATATGTGTCGGCTGCGACGCCGGCAGAATTTGGCTTGCCAACCACGCGTGGCTGCCTTTTCAAATTTTGGAAATCGCTGCTTTATATCCACGATTAGCATTCTTTTTTCGATTATCGTTACTGTGTGAGGTTGATGAACCACTTTCTGAGCTACTTGTTTTAATTTTAGAATTGAAGTTATATCATGTGTAGCTAGAGTCATAAATAACCTATCAGGGAGTTTTCTATTTATAACGTCTTTTATAGCGTTGTTCAATGCACTTTTGTAAATAAGCGAGTTCATCGTTTTGATTTGTTCGTTTTCAAGTGTAATTTTGATTTGAATAATAAATGACTTATTTTCTAATACTTCTACGAACTTACGAATACTTCCGTTGAACATGGAGTCTGAATCTTAAAGGCTTCGATGAGGGCACTCTTGAGCTCTCCCCAGTTGTTGGCTGCTGATAGTTGTGACACACATTAAACTTCTCCTAATAACTGTATCTCGATAGCTCCAAATAGCACCTTATGTTGACGGATATCTCTTGTGGGTTACAATTGCATGAACTCCACTTTCCTGATGAATGCACAAGGGTCTTCTGCTGATCCACTGAATGTAGGCACCTGCCAAATTTTTCCCAGAGCTTGGCTGAGATGTTGCTGTGGTACTTGCTGTTCGACTGGTGGTGTCATTTTGATTTGTTTTATTGTGTAGTGTTTTTGCGATTTTTAAATCAATTTAGCGGTCACACTTTTGTTTAAGCGGGCTGTAATTGTGAAAAGTTTTGTACGTCTCGATTAGCGGTCACACTTGTAAATTTAAGCGGGCTAGGTCGACGCGGGTTCTTTTGCGTGTACTACATGTTAAGTATACAACATTTAGCACTTGTAGAAGTACTAAGATCTAGGATATCGATTATTCTTTCAATGATCCTTAAAACGTTTGACTTATCCTACCGACTGCGCCAACTAGGAATTTGATAATGCAATGTTATAAAAAAACGATTTTCTTTATTACAAATAACGGGGTCCTTACCGACCTCCTGCGGTAAGGAAGAATACTGGAACGAAGAGGGAACATCCCCTCCCCCGAATGGGAACTCGGCCCACCTCCTCTGGAAGACAAAGGCTACCTCCCATCGGGGACAAACGTTCCCAGGAGAACTCCTTGCCTCCAAGAGGACAGCCTGGAGGCCTGGACGACCCTAATCGTCGAGGTCTCTCTGGCTCTCGGACCAAGTGGTACCTGAGATACCTCAGGAATGGTCACAAACCGGAGGCAGCCCTCCGGAAGGCAAAGGAGCCAAGAACTAGGGCAACATAGGCGCAGCCACGCACCCCTGCTCCAAAGAGAAGCAGCACACACATCACGTTGCCAACGGCTACGCCAAAGCGTCAGTACACAGCCGTGACGTCAAAAGACATAACGGCTAGCACCCCCTCACCTGCAGCAGCCCCCGAGGAAGAGCCAGACTGCGTGCCCAGCACGTCCAGGGCCGCAGCAGAGGCAGCCGCAAATGGCAGTGATGTAAGGGCAGAGAATCCTCCCTCAGTGCACATTCCACCCCAAGCAACGTATGCAGACGTTGCAAAAAAGGTGAGGGTACCGGTGGTACCTGAGGAATACCCCCAGGTCAACCTCAGTCAAGACGAGCTATCTGCACTTGAGGATGCGATACTAAAAGAAGTCTTCCTGGCATGTTGGGATACGCCCATCAGCTTCGCGGGAATCCATTTCCGGCCGGGTCATCTGATCAATGACTGCAACGATGAGACGACCGCGGAGTGGCTGATGAGCAACGTGTCAAGGTTGACAGAATGGAAGGGAGTACCCCTTCTAGGTAAAATGGGAGAGAATATCCCCTCGCCCCATTACGAAGAAGCCGACACCACATTAATGTTCGGAGGCGGTGGGAGCAGTCCTGGCTCCCCGCCAGATAGCGCGAATCAAGTAGCGCAATGATGACTTCCCCCTCAGTCATCATAAGCACCAAGCTAGTCCAGGTGAACGTTCACCACGCAAAGGCGGCCTCGGCTGTCGGCTGGAACGTTCACCCGACAACACCTAGGACTAGCTCTAATACAGGAACCCCGGTGCAATGAGGGAATAAAGGGCCTGTACAAAAGAGAATCCACGGTAATTTGGGACCAAAGGCATGCCTTCCCCAGAGCCTGTATAATGATAAGGAATAAATATACTATCCTTTCAGAATTCCTCTCCAGAGATTGCGTCGCGATAGCGACCACCGTGGCGAAGCAGGGAAAGACCACGGTCATAGCCTCTGCCTACTTCGCTGGAGACCGAACATGTCCCGCACAAGAGGAGTCGGCCCTGGCAGAACATTGCTGGAGCAAGAGCCTGCCGCTTGTAGTCGGATGTGACGCAAACGCCCACCATGTCGCATGGGGAAGCTCCGATGTGAACGTTCGAGGTGAGTGCTTATTAGAATTCGTCTCCAGGCTTGACCTGGATATATGTAATGTTGGATCCGTCCCAACATTTGTAACTAGAGTAAGGGAGGAGGTCCTTGACCTCACCTTCTGCAACAGGTCGCTAAAACCCTCTATAAAGGACTGGCAGGTTTCATTAGAGGAATCTATGTCCGACCATAAAATGATCCAATTCAGATTGGAATCTAGCATACAGCAAAGTATCCCTAATAGGAACCCCCGAAAAACAAATTGGGGAGGCTTCTACTCCACGTTAGGAAACAATATACCTAGGATTCGGATTCCGAAACATCCCCTAGAACTTGAAAGTGCAGTAAACGAATTAAACAAATATATAATCGATGCCAATGAAGAGAATTGCCCTCTTAGCAAATCGAGAAAAGAAAATGATGCTCCCTGGTGGAGCACCCTGGAGGCACTCAGAAAAAAGACCCGAATTCTATTCAATGAAGCCAAAAGAACTGGGGACTGGAATAAATACGAGAACCCCTGACTCTATACAATAGCGAAATCAGGAAAGCCAAAAGAAAGAATTATAGGAAATTCTGCGAGTCCATTGAGGACACGAAAGAAGGAGCTAGGTTACATAGAGTCTTGTCCAGGAAAAGCCCTGACGGCAACACCTCGCTCAAAAAGGCTAGCAAAAAGAGCAACGAGGAGAGAGTACGTCTCTTGTTAGACACTCACTTCTCGGGAAACATCCCCATGGAAGAATGTGACAAACAGGAGATCTATTATCACCCACGTGGCTCTGACTGGGCAGAAGCCAAGAAAATTGTTTCCGCAGGGAGACTTAAGTGGGCAATTGGAACATTCCAGCCCTTCAAATCCCCCGGGCCGGATAGCATTTATCCAGCATTCCTGCAAGAAGGGAAGGACACACTCCTACCATTCCTCAGGAAAATCATGACAAGCAGTCTAGCTACTGGGTTCATCCCACACGCTTGGCGCAGAGCAAGGGTAGTCTTCATCTCCAAGGCAGGGAAGAAGGATATAACTAACCCCAAGTCTTTCAGACCCATCAGCTTGACATCGTTTTCACTGAAAACGATAGAAAAGCTGGTGGACAACAGTATACGCAATACGCTGTTAAAGGAGGCACCCCTCCAGCCAACACAGCACGCGTACAGAGCAGGGTGATTAACAGATACGGCACTGCATCAGCTCGGGAAGATTCTCGAGAAAACCATAGAAGATAAGGAAGTTGCTCTCTGCGCCTTCTTAGATATTGAAGGAGCATTTGACAACACATCCCATAGTGCTGTCAAGAATGCTCTAATCAGAAGAGGAATAAACTCAACAGTAGGCAGATGGATAGACTCACTTCTACGATGCAGAGAAGCCTCTGTAGTGGAAGGTGGAAAATCCATCACAGTAACCACAACTAGAGGATGCCCTCAGGGAGGAATACTCTCCCCACTGTTGTGGAGCCTACTTGTGGATGAACTCTTAGAAAGACTCGCGTCCCAGGGCATAACATGCCAAGGATACGCAGATGACATCGTTATCCTTGCAAAAGGAAAGTACGAAGAAACCCTATGTGACACAGTCCAAAGGGGTCTGAAAGTGACGTCCGATTGGTGCAAGGAGGTTGGGCTCAACCTAAACCCTGCAAAAACCATCGTTGTACCGTTCACTAGAAGATATAAACTTAATAGAATGAGGCCAATACGTCTTTCCGGCTGCCTTATAACACCGGAAAATGAGGTCAAATATCTTGGCGTCGTCTTCGACAACACATAGAGAATACACTCAGTAAGTGTACTAGTGCCCTAGATACACATGCAGGAGCACAGCCGGAAAATCGTGGGGCATGGCACCACACATACTCCGGTGGCTATACCTCATGTTGGTGAGACCGATGCTTACGTATGGAGCTGTCGTGTGGGGAGATAGAGCAAATCTTCTCACTGTAAGGAAGCAGTTGCAAAAGCTACAAAGGCTGGCATGTGTATGCATGACCGGAGCCATGCGTACCTGTCCGACAGCGGCCCTAGAAGTACTGATGGAGCTAACACCACTCCACCATACTATCTGCTTGAAGAAAAGAGCCACATTGCTCAGACTGACAGCAGAAGGAGTAGGCAGGAAATACATAGTAAGCCTCAGGGACTCTGAGAGGTTGGAGAAGAAAATCCGTATAATCCTTCAACCCAGAGACGAAATGGTGGCAGAGTTCCACTTTGACAGGAACTTCACTATACACAAAAGTAATAAGAGAGATTGGATCTCACTAGAAGAGACATATAAAATGCAACCACACACAATTCAGTGGTATACAGACGGGTCCTTGACACCCCAATTAGCTGGACTTGGGGTAGCAGGGCCTGGAACGAAAAGGTTTTAGTCAATGGGAGAATTTGTAAGTATATTTCAAACCGAAATATGTGCTATCTTCCGTTGCGCAGACCTCAATATGGGAAAAAACTACCATAATAGAGAAATTGCTGTCCTTTCGGATAGCCAAGCAGCGCTTAATGTGCTCAGCAGCAGCAAGTTCACCTCCAAGCTAGTCTTAGAGACAAAGAACAAACTGGACCAACTTGGTAGCAGGAACAACCAGTCCCTACGCTGGATACCGGGACACAAAAACATCCCCGGAAACGAAATGGCTGACGAACTGGCATGCAAGGGTGCAGCTACTGCAATGGTAGGACCAGAACCCTACTGTGTTGGCATAGGCCAACACACCATTAGGGAGCTCCTTAGAAACAGAACAGCCTCCTGGGTAAACACCAGGGGCATGAGACAAGCGAAAGTATTAATGGTGGAGCACAACCTGAAAAGGTTCCAGAAATTAATCCAAGGAAAAAATGCCCTCAGGATCCTGACAGGGCTCCACACGGGCCACTGTAGACTGCGGGGTCACCTGTACAAGCTGGGAATAGCAAACACCCCACTATGTAGATACTGTGAAGAGAAGGAGGAGTCCTCAGAACTTATACTAGCCCACTGCGATGCTCTAGCGAGGTGCAGATTCAGTAGATTTGGGGAACACAGCTTACCCCCCAACAATATAAGTAACCTAGAACCCACGAAAATCCTGACATTCGTACAGGAGATAGGGCTGCTAGGAGAGTTGTAAACTAAGTATTGGGGCACAATAGATCAGTATTGGTCGCAGTGTGCCGTTTCCCCAACAACAAACTATATTACAAATAGCAAATACGTTAATGTGAAGGATTACTTAGAATGTACCAAGTCTTTAATATAAACGATCCGTACTGGTTGCAAGATAAAGTAAAACTCAATTAGTTGGGCTAAAGTTGACGCTTAGCAAACCTCGTACTTGAGCTTTTTGAGAATGAAGTTCTAAAAAAGCTTTTCTCTCTTTTCTCTTTTCAGAGTGAGTTTTTATCAGCCAGAATTTCAGCTGCGTCGACACTTTGCTCTTAACAGGAATAACGATTATGGTAAAGGGGTCGTTTTTATGTCTTGCTTCGCCAAAATTGTTATTGTTACTGGAAATATTTGAATTTGTTTTGGATTCCGTTACTTATTTTCATGTGTCTGGGTTATGGTTAAATGATTTTATATCTTATTGCCAGACATGCTTTATGATTATGGTGTTGGATTGTGAGAAATGTATGGAATGTATGGAATATGCGGATATGTGACTGACCGAGGTTTGCTAAGCGTCAACTTCAGTGCAACTAATTGAGTTTTACTTGATTCTGCAACAAGTACGGATCGTTTATATCAAAAACTTAGTATATTGGTCGTAATCCTTCATATTAAAGAATTTGAGATTTGTAATAAAGAAAATCGATTTTCTATACTGGGGGTTATTGCTGGCTCGAGGTCAATGTTTTTGGCGTGCTTCTTTCTAAAATAAAACACGATTTTTTGTTTTCCAATATATTTCGAACCCCTTCGGTATTCGTCTTCAGCTCTGTAACAATATAACACAACCAAATACACAATTTTACACTACAATCTACTCTTCATATAAAACAGTTTGTCCTGACTGACTGATTCACTGACTGACTGATTGGCAATCAACGCAGAGCGCAAACGGTAAGAGATAGAAGGCTGAAATTTGGACAGGAGTTTCCATTAGTGGTGAAAGTGCGTACTAAGACGGGGTTTTGGAAAATTCCAACCGGAAAAGCGTCGGAAAAGTTTGTATGGGAAAATTTTTGTTTTTCATCCGATTGACATGAAATTTGGTTTGTAAGCGTAGTACGCGAAATAGTTGAACACGTGTTTTCCCGATTTTGGAAAATCCGCCCAGGAGGAAAATGGCCGGAAAATTTTGCATGCAAAAAACTATTTTTCATCCGATTGACTTGAAACTCGGTTAGTAAGGAAGAATACGAAATAATTTGATATGTGATTTTTCAATATCGGAAAATCCACCCTCAGGCGTGAAAATTCCCTGGAAATTCTGCATGCAAAAACTATTTTCATCCGATTGGCTTGAAACTCGGTTTGTAAGAATGGAATACGAAATATAGTGAAATGGGGCGGTAACGATCACGATAACAATAACGATAGCGATAGCGATAGCGATAGCGATAGCGATAGCGATAGCGATAGCGATAGCGATAGCGATAGCGATAGCGATAGCGATAGCGATAGCGATAGCGATAGCGATAGCGATAGCGATAGCGATAGCGATAGCGATAGCGATAGCGATAGCGATAGCGATAGCGATAGCGATAGCGATAGCGATAGCGATAGCGATAGCGATAGCGATAGCGATAGCGATAGCGATAGCGATAGCGATAGCGATAGCGACAGCGATAGCGATAGCGATAGCGATAGCGATAGCGACAGCGATAGCGATAGCGATAACGATAAAGATAGAGATAGACCATACTGACAGCGACGCAGCGAAGCGCGACGGCTATGTGCTAGTGATTATATATAACTTGAACATCTATCTATACCAGAGATGGGCATGCACACATATCGACACACTTTTCTCACGTATACAAGCACAATTTGCGTGCGCCCCATTCGTGTTCTATAAATAGCTTTCAATGCTTATAGCGTACGTGTGATTTTGTGCAGTCGGCCGCGGCAGAGCTCCTATGCACACGAGGCAGCGCGAGGAACTTCGCGACGCGCCCATCTCTGATCTATACGTACAAAAAGCACAGCGTCCGCTTTGTTAGCTGTGGAGTTCAGAACTAGTTTTATTTTTTGTTGTGGTCAAGTAAATTTCTGTATAAATACTTTACTTGACCACAACAAAAAATAAAATTAGTTCTCAACTCCACAGCTATTGCCGAGGGTGGCGACCAGTTGTATGTATGTCTGCTGGTTCGGAAGGTTGGTGGGTTCGATCCCGCCTGGGACCATCTAATAGAAAAAGTTTTTTCTTTTTTTAGAAAAAAGCACCCGGTCACCTCCACCAGCTACTGGCGCCAGCTGTGAAGTAACTAGCCATGAAAAAGCAAAAACTCTCTAACTATTGCCGTTCGAATTCGGCGTTAAACTGTAGGTCCCTTTCTCTTGTGCGAAAATTATAAGCAGCACACACGCCAAGAGAGTGAGAGAAGCCCTGGCCCTCCTTTAGAGGTGCTGTTTGAGCCAGTTTTACATTTTCTGTTAAAAACATTGACCTCGAGCCAGCAATAACCCCCAGTATACTAAACATAGGTCACAACGAAAATCGTTTTTTTATAACAATGCATTATCAAATTCCTAATTATATATATATATACTTTCTTAGATCTCTAAGAGAATTTCCCACGGTCGCCAAGCCGACAACTTTAACGAAATTGTTATTGCTGAGGCATTTAAACATTCGAGTCTATTGCACAATGCAGGTTTAATACTTACATACCCGAAGCCAAATTATGACTTTTTGACTTTGACGAAATTGAAATCGAATTTCAATCAATCGGGCACAATAACGAATCGACACTTAATAAAACCAAAATTCAAGAACAATTAACTCATTATTTGTGAGATCCAGACACGAACTTCAAGATGTTAGAAAGTTATCCGTTGCTACAAGACATGGCAATAAAATTCAACACACCGCCAACATCGTCAGAACCAGTGGAACGGCTCTTCTCATTCGCAAGCATTATCAATGACTCGCGGAGACAACCACTTTCTGATTTTTCATTCGAAAAACTAGATTTGATGAGAGCTAATACATGTTTCTACAAGATCTATAAACCTAACCTAATTTGTAAAACATATCAATATATTAACAACTATCTTCATTACATATGTTCTTCTTTATGTTAAAATTTGTATTTTGCACTGATAATGGTAAAGGTAACTAAAATTGTTTTACAATTAATTATATAGTTATAACTTGCTAGAGAAATTACTACAATTATTTTAATTACCAAAATGAAGTAATTGAAATAATTATTGAATTAATTGTAATTGAAACTGCATTTTTAATTACGAAATAATTAAACCTTCAAGTTTTTGCCGGCTCTTGGTCTCGTTATATTGGTACTTAAATTTAAAACAGGGACACACCACACCACAAAGAAGGATGGTGTGGTGTGTCCCTGTTTTACAGTTATGTACCAACAGAACGAGACCTAGAGCCGGCAAAAACTTGAAGGTTTAATTATCATAAAGGTGATTAAAACATACATGTACGAAATAATTGTAATTAAAGTTTTTAAATATACAAAAATTGTAATGATAATTGTAATTGAAATTTCAGATTACAGCTCTGGTGTTATCACTGCTCATTGTGAATACTAGCGCAAATTATTTGCGGAGGGCTTACTTTACCAAATATTTACAGTGCAAGGCTAACTTTGTTTGCACAAGGAGTTCAAATTTTGTTTGCTTGTAGGACCTTAGCTTTACGTGTGCTACCTGTACACCATTGGTGTCCCCGCAATTTACAAATATCCTTGTAAATGACCTTCGGCCAGACTGAATGAACCACCCCGTCCGAAAACTACGTTACATCATTGATGGGCTTTACGCCGCAACCTTCGCTTTCGCGGAGTGAAAGCCAAAGCCACAAGCGGCAGCTAACTTGGTTCTTTTTCGCTTTCTCTTGCCCGAGTGTCCCATTAATATATAGCTCCTCAGCCTTCAAAAAAATTTTAAAAACGAGAACGTAAGTTAAAGTCGGCTCTAACCGACTTCGATATACCCGTTACTCATGAAAACAAATGTTTAATAGCCTTCCTGTGTGCCTGAGGTGGGTCAGTCTTAAAGTATGCAACATTTTTTTAACTCGGCTATTTATCATCTGATCTTGATGAAAATTTCAGGGCTTATAGATGTTGCGAATATAAATCTTAGTTTTAAATTTGAGATCGATATCTTAAAAAAATGTGGGAGTTGTTCAACATTTTTTATAGTGGGGGAGTGGGTGGGCGTGGCAAAAATTTGAAATAAACTTGATCTGCGTGCAGACAATAGGAGTCTACATTTCAAAATTGGTTGCTCTAGCTTTTCTAGTCTCTGAGATCTAGGTGTTTATACAGACAGACGGACGGACGGACAGACGGACAGGCGGACGGACGGACAGACGGACATGGCTATATCGACTTGGCTGTTGATGCTGATCAAGAACATATATACTTTATATGGTCGGAAATGATTCCTTCTGCCTGTTACATACATTTGCACGACTTTAGTATACCCTTTTACTCTACGAGTAACGGGTATAAAAATTTATATTGTTTGCTCAAACAAATCGGCCTACTTGTTTTATCTATTAAGCAGATTAGGCAAAAAAAAATATGCAATAAAATTTGCTCCAAACAGTGCACATTGGGCTGAATTGCCTTTTTTTTGGCATAAACTCTAAAAATAAATATAGAAAGTTGAAACTTCAAGTAATTGCTGTTTATATTATAAGTAAATTTCGTGACCAGGCCACCCCCGCCACCTACATACATCTCCTCCGTCAGTTTCAAAGCTATCTTTACTCAACTTTGTACAAAGTTTATACACTAAGAAAAAACTAGAACGAATAATTTGAGTATGAACGCTCTTGAAAAAAAAATTAGTCGCTCTTGAATTTTCAAGAATGTCGCTCTTGTAATCGAGATAAATTCGTTCTAAACGTTCTCAATTTTGTTTTTTATAGGCAAGGGGGGTGAGGGCCACTTAACTTTGAGAGAGTAGCGTTGGAGTCGCTCTCGCAGAGAGTGAGGGCGCATGCGCAGTTGATCTTTGAGAGAATGAGAGCGCAGAGAGTGAGAGCGCATGCGCAGTTTGTTGTTGTGCGATGCGTACGAAAGGCAACTGCGTTTATTTTTAAGTGTGATTTCGTCGCGTCTTCTAGCTTAAGGAAGATAGCTGAGCTCGTTAAGCTGCCCGTCGCCTGTGTGTGTTTCAGTCTTTCGAGGTACCGTGTTCAAGTCCCAGAAGAGTAAGCAAAAAAAAAATCTATGTGGGGTTATCTCAAAATCAATCACAGTTTAAAACAAAGTTTGGTGGGTGGTGGTTGGGGTTGGCTTGGTTTGATAATGGTGAGTGGGGAGGGGGGAGGGAGACGGACAACGTCGGTCGGGTCGGGTCGGTAGTGTCTCGACCACACCCCCCACCCCAAATATTCTTTTGAATTTTTTTATTTTGAGAATTATTCGTTCTTGGATCAAGTACTGAAACTCTTGAATCAATAATTATTCATACATGGATCAAGAGCTGAAACTCTTGAATCAGGAATGTCGGGATAAAAAATTCACTCTTGAATCAAGAATTTCGCTCTTGGATGAAGAATTTTCACTCTTACCGTACTATTGAGAACGAATGCTCTAGATTCAAGAGCGAAATTCTCTATTTTTTCTCTGAGTGTAGGTACTTATACGCTGTACATTTGTTGGAACCGGCCGGATCGGAAGACTATAGCATATAGCCGCCATAAGAACGATCGGCCGAAAAACTAGTCTCAGTGAGAAAAAATTTTTTGTTTTCAATGCAAACATCCCAAAAACCTTGTATTTATTAGTTTTCTATGCTTTTTCATAATTCTAGCAAGTTTTATGAGGTCTAAGAAATAGTCTTAATAAGAAACACTTTTTGGTTGTTAATGCTATCGCTCCAAAACTCCATATTTATTCGGTTGACTGTAGCATATGGCTGCCACAGAAACAATCGGTCGAATGAATGAAATTGTGGAATAAAAATCATTGAAAATCATCGAGCTGCTAGGGTATATAAGCTTTGGTTGAGCCGAAGTTAACCTGCCTCTATATTTTAAGTCATTAAGCTTTTAGAAACGAAATTTCGGTTTATTTGATCGCGCAGCCAGTCAACCAAACTTGTAGTAAATCGACAAGACTAAAATTTGCCTTGTCTAAATATATTCCATTATTTCGAAATTGCGCAAATATGCGCAAGTTGTTACTCTATATAAGTTGTTAGCTCTATATAAATGTATACACAATAACACTCACTACCACATTATCACTTTCGGTAATCCGGCGTCATCTTGCTAGTTCTGCTCCACGAAGCACAAGTATTGAGGATAGGTTCTACATAAAATATGTTCCATCAATAACATTAAATACAACACGAAACAAAAGCTTATCTAATTTAAACGCTTTACACTAGAAAATACATACCTTTATGAGTATTTTGCATATTTTAAACCGCCATAATATATGTACAATCTAATTAGAATGGCTGATAATAAAACATTTACCAAATTTTAAGCACAAACAAGGCACAATTAGCCTAGCACAAACAGGCCACTTTAACGGGCTGTCAATAACCAGTGATGGGCCAAAAAAAAATATTATTTCATATTTTAACTTAGGGGAGACATTTATTTAACGGAAATAATATTAAGATTATGTAAATATTATAAAATAATTTTGGACTTTATGCCAAAAAAATGGGAATTCCACCCAATGTGCAGTGTAAACACTAACGCAAAGTATTTGCAATGTGGAAATGTTTGCGGAAATTATTTTAGAACAAATATTTGCTCATGTGGAAACATAAAATATATTTTAAGCAAACATTTACAGTTCAAGGCTAACTTTGTTTGGGACCTTAGCTACACACAGAAAAATCGTAGGGATAATTTCATTCTTTTTATACCCTTGTAGAGGGTATATTAAAATTGTCGAGATGTTTGTAAGAATAGCATAGAAGGAAGCATCTTTGACCACATAAAGTATATAAATTCTTGATCAGCATAACGAGCTGAGTTGATATAGCCATGTCCGTCTGTCCTTCTGTTTCGATGCTATCTCCTCCTTCAGTTTTAAAGCTATCTTAATCAAACTTGGCACGAAGTCTTTTGGTACAAATACGCTGCACATTTGGCGGAACCGGCCAGATCGGATGACTATAGCATATAGCTGCCATAGGAACCATCGGTCGAAAATGTTGTTTTAATGAGAAAAACTTTTTTGTCTTCAACGCAAACGTCCCCAAACCTCGTATTTATAAGTTTTCTATGCTTTCACATAATTCTACCAAGTTTGATAGTACAACAATATAGTATAACTGCCATAGAAATTGGGTGTAGAATATGTATATAGGAGGCCTTGTCAAAAATTTGTACATATGGCCGAATGTACATATTTGTGTCAGTGGAATCAGGCTACCAATTTATATAAATCATACAAGCTATAAGGGTATACAAACTTCGGTCGAGCCGAAGTTAGCTTTCCTCTATTTTTATACACTTGAAAAGTTTATTATAATTTTGACCAGGAGATTGCAACGCATAGAAGGAATCATGATCAGCATGACGAGCTGAGTCGATTAAGCTTTGTCCGTCCGTCTGTCTGTCCGTTTGTCTGTTTCTACGCGAGCCAGTCTCTCAGTTTTGAAGCTATCGAGCTTAAATTTTGCACAGTGTCTTCTTTTAGCTGCACGCTGCTAATATGTCGGAACCGCCCGGATCGGATGGCTACTTCTTGTAGTTGCCATGGAAATCGGAAAATAGGTTTTTGTGTGAAAAACTTTTTTGATTTCAATGTTAGCGTTCATTAAGTCAGTCATTATTAAAATTAAATGTTTTCAAACTGATCTGCGAAGTTTGGTCGAAATCGCTTTTCTTTGGAGCGAGCTTTTTCAAGTGTATTAAAACTTCGGCACAGACGAAGTTAGCTTTCCTTTCTCGTTAGTCATAGAGTAAGCCCGACATGAGCATGAAAATCCAATCTCCACTTATAGGATATTCTAAACAATTCAAGCCTTTACGGATTGGCCCAAAATTCGTATTCAGTGCACAAGTCTCAGTTGAGCCCAAACAATTTTATATATCTTTGTTTTTTAGAAGTTTCAAATAATCCAAAACTGGTGTGGGCCTTGAAGTCTATAAAGGGGAAAGGAAGTGATCAAATCTATATTACATATCGAGCTCAAATTAATCTCGAATCCGCTTGAAATGATGCGGCTTTGGGATTAAACTGTGATCGAATTTTTTGCTTAATTTAATCTTTTTTTACGACTATCCCGGGAAAGGTGAAATCTTTTTATACCCTTGCAAAGGGTATTATAATTTTGCCCATAAGTTTGCAACGCAGAGAAATATTCATTTTCGACCCCATAAACTATATTTATTCTTAATCAGGGCGACGAGCTGAGTCGATTGAGCTTTGTCCGTCCGTCTGTCTGTCCGTCTGTTTCTACGCAAACTAGTCTCTCAGTTTTAAAACTATCGAGCTGAAATTTTGCACAGAGTCTTCTTTTTACTGCACGCTGCTAATATGTCGGAACCGACCGGATCGGATGACTATATCTTATAGCTGCCATAGGAACCATCGGTCAAAAAATGGGTCTTAGTGAGAAACACTTTTTTGTTCTTAATGTTAGCGTTGCCAATTATTAATATTATATGCTTTCAAACAGATTTGCAAACTTTGGTCAAAATCGGATGACTATATCTTATAGCTGCCATAGGACCGATCGGTCGGAAAATGGGTCTTAGTGAAAAAAATTTTTTTGTTTTCAAGTAAATCGATCTTAAGGTTGCTGATTATTAATATTAAACGCTTTCAAACTAATTTGAAAAATTTGGTCGAAATCAGATGACTATATCTTCAGACTGCCATAGGACTTATCGGTCGGAAAATTAGTCTTAGTGAGAAAAACTTTTTAAATTTTATCGTTCTTAAACTTGGCGATTGTAAATTTGAAATGTTTTCAAAAAGATTCGCGAAATTTGGTCGAAATTAGATGTTTATCTGACGGAAAATGGATTTTAGTTGCAAAAGTTTTTGATTTTTATCTAAGCGTTCTTAAACTCTGTCATTTCAAAAACAGCTTTTGCAAGGGTATGACAACTTCGGCACAGACGAAGTTAGCTTGGCCTTCTCGTTTAGGATTAAAAATGATCGGATCAACTCAGTCTTTTTTCTGATCGAGCTAAGAATATCCGGGATTAATTCTAAGCATTCTGGATTTATTTTTTTTTAGAGTTTCAGTTTGAGTTTATGATAACATTTTTGTGTAAAGCAGTCCACACGAATTTGTTCTGTTGGACGAAATGTTCGTCGTTAGTGGAGGTGTTCGTGACAGATTTTAGTGTTCGACGTTTTGTTCGCAAAGAATATAAATTTTTCTATCGTGCGTTTGTTCCTGCAAACATGTGTGTCAACGGATGGGAACAAGTGCAAGAACAAAATTTTTCAATCAGTTTTGTAGAGAGAACACGTGCCGAAATGAACAGAGAATTGTTGCTGGAATTTATTAAATGCCCCCAAAATGATCAAATAATGCTTTAAGTTAATTTGGATCGCCATCTAGGCCATAATTGTGTTAGTTTTCATGTTTTCATGATTACTCTTTGAGATTTTGTAGAAAATTATGATCGTGAAAAATGTTTGCCTGGTTAGTCGGCAAACGAATTCTTACTTAACGAATTTGTACGTCATACAAGTTTGTGCGTGGATGGCCTGCTTAATTGTATTGTATCTTTCATAGAACCCCTGTGAAAACTTATCAAAACAAAATCTAATTTATTATTTTTAAAGATTTTGTTTAATCGTTTGTTTTTTTTTTTTTTGTTCTACATTAACCATTTAATTTTGTTTGTTATTAGTTTCAATCTGCAAAATAATGCTTAGACGCCCACGTGATATTGAAGAGCACAAGAAACGAAAAGCTCTTTCGGATTTATTTAAGAAGGTAGTACGTGCTGTCATCTTTAACAGACAGTGGCTAGATGAAGATACCGATGATGACCATAAATTCTCTTCTAAAAAGATTGCTTTGCTTATAAGGCGGGCACGCAAAGCTGGAATGCTCACGGCAGGGGTAAGTAGTCTAAAATCGGAAAAGAAAGTTATTAATTTGTGATTTCGACATTAAATACAGGAGAAATCTTTAATCCGCACTCCACACTTGGCTCGCACCATCGCAGAGAGAAAAAAACTCTGTGTCTTATTTGCTCAATTAAGATGTTTCGTCCGTTTCCCTCCAGTATAGTCTATATTAATTTGAAACAATAGAATATTTTGTTAAACTGATTAAACCATCTTTAGAAACTACGTGCTCGCTTAGTGCCTGTAACCAAGTTTATGACCATCAATCCAGGTCGTCCCATAATTAGAGAAGAAGATTTGCCGATTTCATTATATTTTATTCTCTCGGGGGAAGTGCAAATGTCGAAAAAGTCATACTGCAAAGTAAATACTTCTAATTAATATTCAAAGAGCACAGGATCCGAAATTATGACATATTTTTAGTTATCTAACAAAATTGAGGATAAAGTGGAAGCTATTTTTGGACCCGGAGATTGCATTGGAGATGTGGCAATAATGGAGGAGACTTCACGTTCTCATTCGTTCGCAGCAACATGTATGTATATTTTTGTATAGAGTTTTTGATCTTGTTTGATCGTACGTGTGCAGAATGTGCGGCATAAGCCCAATTGGTTGAAGGGATATTCTTCTGAGAAAGTTAAGAAATCAGTTTTTTAGGCAGAACTTTCATAATCTTCATCATTCTTGTACCAAAAGTCCGAAGAGAATAATTAGATTGTAAGTAACAACCAAAAAAAATGGAGGAAAACTAACTTCGGCTCGACCGAAGTTTATATACCCTTGTAGCTTGTATAATTTATATAAATTAGTAGTCTGATTCCACTGACACAAATATGTACATTCGACCAAATGTACATATTTTTCGCAAGGCCTCCTATATACATATTCTACACCCAATTTCTATGGCAGTTATACTATATAGTTGTCCTATCAAACTTGGTGGAATTATGTGAAAGCATAGAAAACTAAGAAATACAAGGTTTGGGGACGTTTGCGTTGAAGACAAAAAAGTTTTTCTCACTAAAACAACATTTTCGACCGATGGCAGCTATATGCTATAGTCATCCGATCAGACGGACAGACGGACGGACAGACGGACGGACAGACGGACATGGCTATATCAACTCAGCTCGTCATGTTGATCAACGATATATATACTTTATGTATTCGGAGATGCTTCCTTCTATGCGTTACAAACATCTCGACAAATTAAATATACCCTCTTCAAGGGTATATCTAACATATTTCACCATTACTCAGTAGATTTCAGAGATGATAAGAGCTAGAGGTTTGAAATGTATGGATCGTAGATTGCAGAGGGTATTTTAAAATAGTCCAGATGTTTGAAACACATAAAATGAAGCATCTCCGATCAGCCTATCATTTACGATGGCAATTGGCAACCGGCATCTAAGTTTAGGGTCGCAAGCGCAAAGAGAAGAAACTGCTTTTTTCATAACACCTCCAGATCCTAAACTGAAAAAAAAACAAAATATTAAAAAGATTTCGATATAGCGCTCGTTGACAGTTTTATTGGTTCTTTTATGCAGTGGAATAATAAAAGATTCCTTCCATATGAGACATTTGAAAGAATTCACAGCCATTAGCGATAGGGAGCTAATTTCTCCAAATTCTTTCAATTTCTAAAATTGCAATTAGGAACCATATCTCACCGCTTACGTATCCATATCGATCTATTTGCATTTCCATTTTTATTCATATTCGTAGTAAGGAATTATAAATGCATTTAAAATTGTCTTCCATAATGTTTGAAAATTTAGTAATATTAGTGCACTTAAAAATGATAGGAAAATGAATAAATTAACTACGACGTAGTCTATGTAAAAATAAAAAGCAACACGCGATATATATCTGTGTTCTACATACAAACAAACATGTAACTACATTAGTGAGCTTGCATTTATGTAGGTTTCTTGCGCCTCGTTTGGCAATGTCTGAACCCGCCAATTTAATCAGCAATAAACAACGTTAAGTCCTAATTCGATTCAATCAAAATGAATAACGAAAGACCTCAGCCCCCACCTGTGAAGCTCTTTACCGAGTGGGCATTACGTGCCAGCGCTTTGTGCCAACTCCGAATGTATTCAATCAAATATAGGTTGGCACAAACACAACAGACCCAGACTGAGGCTCAACTTCGCTTTCACTTCGCACAGTTGTCGTATATTTTAGTTTTTGGTGCTTGGTGCTAGTTACTTGTTATTCCTTTTTCCCGGCATACCGCTTGGCAATCTTGAAATCAACTGATGCACGCCACCGCCAAAGCTGTGCCCATTTTGTGTGCGCTGCTGGTGGCAATTGAACGTATATTTTGTGCAACGCTTTTGCAGCGCATTGCGAGCTTCTGGTCCTGTACGACTATGACTACACCCCGATTCTAAAACCCTTCATGCAGAAGCTTTGGAAAGAGAAGAAAAAAGCCTTAAGGGCTCTGGACTACTTCGACTTTCTCGATGAAGATCAGGTATTGTAATTTGGGGCTAGGTGTCGAAAGTTCTTGCACACTCAAAAATTATTTTTATAGATTATCAACGCATGTAGATTTGGTTCACTGAAGCAATTTAATCCATTGGACACAATCTATGGCGAGGATAAAGGATCGCTAACAAATGTTCATTTTGTTCTGAGCGGAGAATGCCTCATCCTTCAGTGTTTGAATATGAAGGTAATTATTATGTGTGCCACTAATATATGTACCTATTCAATGTATAGGTTGTGTTCGTGTTTGGAGCATATAACCATCTGAAGTATATCTTATATTATTTATTTAAGGTATCTGTCAAAGGTGGAAAAAAGGTGTTTATGCTAACGGACATTTCAGAGCTGAATCCTTCTTTAATGTTTAGGAACGCCTCTAGTACTATGGGGATAGGACTTCGCTTACCTGAACAAAAGTCAGAAATGGAAATAGCCGATGTACTGGCCAGCTCCAGCTCAAACGAAGACAAAACGCTAAAATCGCGGAAAAATCAGGTGAATAAATTAATAGTGACACTACTAAAGCTGTATAGTAATTAGTCTGCGTAACAAGAAAGAGGCTTAAAATTAAAAAAAAAAATTGTTCCTTTTTTTACCACCTAGACATTTTGTAATTCCAAAGCTCCAAGGAGATAAACAATAAAGATTATTCCAAGTGGATGGAATTCTCTTTACTTTCTTTGAAGCCGATTCTCCGTTTATAGCTCCATGGTTGTGTCAATGGTTTTGAAACATATCCAAACACTCGTCTGAACGTTGCGTGTGTTCAAAAGTCAGTCAGCGAGCTTATTCATTTTAGATTTTTCATCCATGTACGATGTTTTCCACTTTTTGAAATGCCCACACAGAAAGAAAAAACCTGTTCAGAAAATAAGTTGGCTTTATCCTAAAATCAGAACAAGATGTTGCGAAAATTCTTGACAACAAATGTTCCAAATGTTCCTGGAATTAGTAAAGTTGTTCTCAATCGGATAGTTTTTGCTTTATACTCAAAAAAGTGAGCGATCCTTTGGATCTCTCTCTTGTTTTTTTTTTTTGTTCGACTTAACGTGTTAGCTCATCCAAGTATAAGTAGCCCTATAGATGTGAATGTGCAAAAGTATGCAACGGCCGAATAAGCTAGCGCGTCTTCCCATACGTTGTTCGTTAAGAGTGGAAAGTACCGGGTGCGACTTCCATTCAAGCCCAAACTAGTTTTTGTGTTTTTATACTCTGTACTAAAGGTACACAGAGTATATTAAGTTTGTGCAAAAGTATGTAAGAGGGAGTTATTGGTCAAGTTATGACAAAAAGACAGTTCACTGCCGCAGCGCAGCTGCTGCGTTGCAACTGCGGGGTACAGAGTATATTACAGTCGGGCTCGACCGACTTTCTTACTTGTTCTAAAGGCTTAAATGAATCAAGTCGGGTAAAGTGTAGTGGGTCGTTGAAGTTTGGGTTAATGTTTAAAATAGGTCCATAGTGACCAAAAATTTTGAAAAAAATCACCATCAATGCATTTTTGCCAATACATGTGTGTAATCGCATGTGCTTTTCGAATTATGTTTTTGATTTAAGATAGTGTAATAAAATAGAATAGTAAGAGTGCAAAATTTCTTCAACTTTGATATTAACCCTCTTTTTAGTCGGAAGACTGTGAAATTGGCGATTGACTATTGTCTTAATATACTCTCATCTATGGATGAAACTTTTCTGAACTATTTTCCACACCACCAACTTGAGGTATAGTTCAAGGCGCGTTCTTATAATCTGTACCAAAAGTACACAGAGTATATTAAGATTGTGCAAAAGTATGTAACAGGGAGAAGGAATCGTTTCCGACCCTATAAAGCATATATATTCTTGATCAGCATCAACAGCCGAGTCGATATAGCCATGTCCGTCTGTATGAACGCACAGATCTCAGAGTTGGTAAGAGATAGAGACACAAATTTTTGCATGTACATAGGTGCACACCGTACCCAGATAAAGTTTGTTTCTAATTTTGGAAATTTCCAGCTGGAAAGGGTAATCTCAGTATGCCGTCGTACATAATATTCCATAGAAGAGGCCCTGGGACTGAGCCTTGAGGTACTCCCACTGAAATATGATTTTTTATGCCATCCTCTGTCTCATAAAGCATCTGTCTACCCGAGAAGTAGCTCCGTATCATTGCGTACAGGTATGCCTTGATATCGAACGACTCTTGCCCTTCTGAACCCAAGCTCACTTGGTGAAAGATGGCCTGCCGCCTCTACTGCTGCGTCAAGCCTATTGCACAGCAGCTTCTCCAAAAATTTTCCTACTATGCTTCCCCGGGTGGTTTGCCAGGGAGTAGCACCACCCTCTGTATTTTCCATCTATCTGAAAATTTTGTTCGACAATCACATCTGGACAGAGCGTCAGAGCCATCTTTAACACACTATTTGGAACAGCGTCTGGTGCGGGTGCCTTGTTGCGTTTCAGGCTATTTGCCACGAACACACCTCGTCAGCCGTGACTTTATAGAAAAGTCCCCTGAAGCTCTACTTCGACCATATTCGAGTGTGTGCTTAGGGCATCAGGCCTTTATGGGAATAGGGTCTCCACTATGTTTTGAAGAGCCTCCGGTTCCGTAGACCCCGGTAGTCTGCCTGCGTATAGGCGTTTGGCTACCGTTTTGTAGGCCTTACCCCATGGGTCGTGCACCGCTGTGTCACAGAGTTCCAAGAACCGCTCCCGTTTGCTCTGCTTTATAAGAGTCTTGAGCCTCTCTCGACATCTTTTTGCTTTTTTATTTTTGACAACGCCAGCTTTAGATCGATATATTCAAGCAGCAGAAGTGTCAAAAATCCTCGCACGTAGCAAAATCAAAGAAGCACCGTGTGTAGATAGAGAGTATGCCGAATTTCCAAAAAATGCATCACCCCTGTTTATTAACCAGATCGCAGCCGCATTTAATCACATCTTCGAAACAGGAGTCGCCCCTGACAGTTTTAGAAAAAATTTAATCTTCCCAATTTATAAGAAAGGCAACGAAATGGATCCAGCGAATTATAGATGAATATCTTTTCTTAATGCGATGATTTAGGTGTTTACATCTGTTTTGATAGCGCGCCTAACAAACTGGGTTAAGACGCACGATGTCAGAGAGGGCTACTCGACTGTAGACAGTATTTTTGCATTGACGTCGATTTCCAAACAGTTCCTGGGCGAAAAGAAGAAAATGTTCACCTTTTTTGTAGGCTTAAAAGCTACATTCGATACAATCGACAGGAGCAGTCTGTATCTAAAGCTAAGTAATGCTGGAGTATCGACCAAATTCATTGCAATAATAGAAAACCTTCATAGTCTAAATAAAACCACTGTATGGGATGGAAACCAATTATCCGAATGGTTTGAAACGAACTTAGGCGTAAAGCAAGGATGCTTGTTCAGTCCACTACTCTTTGCACTGTATGTGGTTGATATTGTTGCGAATCTCCCGGGGGTGTAGAGTTCGGATCTCGACGCATTAAGGTGCTCATGTCACTTCGATCTGTAGTGCTTTTGCAGTTTGATGCAATGTGCCCCTTCTCCAGGCAGCGGTAGCACCTAGTCCAAACAACCTTGAGCTTCTCTACCCGTAGGATCTGGTCCTTTAATTTGCTAGGTTCCCGCACAAGAGCGGTCTGGATCCCGGCGAAGGAAGTTCGAAAGGTTTTAATGGCGCATGACTCTTTGTCCACACCAGCTTGAGCAGAGAGCACGTCTAACACGCCTTCGCTGTAGCCAGTTCATCCAGTCTCTAATCTCCAAGAGCGTCTCTGGAATAAGGGCTCGTGCCTCCGCACTTTCTCCAAGAACCTGTTGTACCTCCTCCCTTAGGGCTTCGGTATTCTCCAGGCCTGATCCGTTTAGTTCAAGCAGCAGACAATTATTTTTTGCCCTACGGCGTATTTTATTAACGATGCGTGTGTGTTTGTGTTTGCATGGGCATGTGTGTCTCAATTGTACAGTGTATTTTGTATTTTGTTTTATGTGGTTTTCCCAGAAGGCCTAATGTGCCCACATGTGCCCAACAATGTGAGATGGTCACTGCAAAATAAATGTTATTGCCATGTAAGAAACAATTTTAATTTTATCTTACTAATATTTGAACCCGCAAAAAAAGTATTTTTCCGCACGGATTCGATGTAGCCGCACTGTATCTTGGCATGCTTCTTCTTCCTGTCCAGTTCAAACGAAGCCCAGCATCTGCACTAAAGGGCTGCATGAATGCAATCAAAGCAACTCATAAATCCTACAAACTCAAATTGAATTAGAACAGAAGCTGTTCCAATTGAAGTATCATCTCTAAAAACACGGCTGCATCTCTCGCAAAAACAATTGACTTATTTTTAGTTAAGGGGTATTTTGATGTTCAGGTGATATTTATTGATTGTGTTATATGTTTTATGATGCATTTCTAAATTATAATTCGAATTTATATATATTCATTTATATTCTCCAAAAATAAAATGCGAAATTTAAAAAAGTTCTCGCGCCAATCATGAAGTATAACTTGCCAGCCCAGCGCAAACTGTAGATGGCGCCACGTAAGGTGGTTGCTTTTGACTTATATGAAAGACTTTGGTTGGTTCTGCGAATAATAATTAAAACGCAAATTTCAATGTTTAAACTAATTAAATAATTTATTAATTTAATGCAACATATCCAGAAAAATAATGTTGTTTACATTTTCAAACCTAATTTTACTTGTCAAAATTGTTTGGGTGGTGAATTTGCTAAATCTCCTAAGAAAAACGAGAGATTTGAAACCAACCGAAAGAGATTTCTGTGACACCAAGAATTTGTTTTGGGTTAGAATTTGGTTGGAAGAGATTTCTGTGACACCGCTGATAGTGTTAGTGAGAGATGATTTCCTCTCCGTTGCTAACACAATGACCAATAATTCTGAGTGCAGAATTGCATTCAAACTGGGGTTTTTCTTGCTATAAACAAAACTATTTTTAGTTTCAACAACGACGCCGTGCCTAATGTTTTTTACACGTATGTATGTTTTAAAGACCTTTATGATAATTTGTTTTTGCCGGCTCTAGGTCTCGCTATGTTTGAACATAACTTTTTTTTGTGTTTTAGTTAAAGACCGCTGATGATTTGGTAGAGATACCAATGAAACAGCTGTTCGGTCAACTCACCTCCTCTGTGGTGTAGTGTGTCCCTGTTTTATAGTTATGTTTAAACATAGCGAGACCTAGAGCCAGCAAAAGCTTGAAGGTTTATTTATTGCTTTTACAATTCAATATTGGAATGCAGAAACATTATTTTATTTACTTTGTCAGGGTTGGTTGCAATAGTACAAAGTTTTGTTTAATAGCCATCCTGTGTGCCTGAGGTGAGGCAGCCGAAAAGTATGGAACATTTTTTTAATCGGTTATTTATCATCCGATCTTGATGAGCTTATAGATGTTGCGAATATAAATGTAAGTTTTAAATTTGAGATCGATATCTTAAAAATTGTGGGAGTTATTCAACATTTTTTACTGTGGGGGCGGGGGTGGGCGTGGCAAAAATTTGAAATAAACTTGATCTGCGTGCAGACAATAGGAGTCTACATTTCAAATTTGGTTGCTCTAGCTCTTCTAGTCTCTGAGATCTAGGTGTTCATACAGACAGACGGACGGACGGACAGACGGACATGGCTATATCGACGCGGCTGTTGATGCTGACCAAGAATCTATATACTTTATATGGTCGGAAATGATTCCTTCAGCCTGTTACATACATATGCACGACTTTAGTATACCCTTTTAATCTACGAGTAATGGGTATAAACAGCTGATTTCTGGCTGTTGCCTGGCCACACAACATTGTCAGAGCGCTCCGACAAAATTGTCAGCGTCTCCGTACCACGCTATAATTGTCAGAGGTACCTTTGAGACTCGAGCACAAAATCTCAGAAATTAAAGCAAAAACCAAAAAAAAAAAATACAATTATTTGGACAACTGAGAGGACGACAAACAAGTGGAGCTGATGAAATAAAATAAAAAGCAATTCGATACCGGCAGCTGCATCACTTGTAGCGGAGAATCCTTCTCTGTATGCTTCTCACGGAATGTCATTTGCTCAATGTTTGCACACCACCCGAGTCTAAGCCTTCGCAGTCTCCACAGCCCACGGAACGGCCCTACAGTCACCGGCAAAGCAGGCCCTTGAAGTCTCCACAGCCCATTACAATAGTGGCTCCTTCGGCTTACTGTTATAGCTTCCGTTGCTACTGTTGTGGCCACCCTTAAATCCGTATTCACCTAGTTTATCCTCCTCTAATACGCCCGGCGAGTATGATCCGCCTCCAGTCTATGGAGCTGGCTGTGGCTATGAATATTGCCTCTGGTTTAATGTGCGGCCCAGCAATTTTAATCTCCAGATGCGTTATATGTTGTCGTTATAGCAGTATGTCTTAGTGGCTAAGTTCTGCTCCCGCAGCCCAAAATAAAGGGCACGGTTTCTAACGCCCCACACAAAATCCATGAAATAGACCATGGCATTAGCACAGACAACTGAATTTCCCCTAGTGACTTCCATTTTTAATTTTATACACTCTTTTATTTTATTTGAATAGCCCGCTTATTTTTTAATACACACAACAGCTGATTTCTATCTGTTGCCGGTCACACTAAATTGTCTGAGCGGCTCTGGAAATTATAAAACAGTTTCCGCTCCGACAAAATTGTCAGCATCTCCGAACTACGCTTAAGTCAATTTGTATGAACATGTAACAATCTATTTTTTACTTAAATGCCAATTACTTATATATTCTTTGATAGATTTTAACGACTCTGCTTCGATTCGAGGGCTGTTCAAAAAGTTCTCGGCCGTCAAAGTGGGGGGTCCGGAAAAAATGTGTAGTGCTGGCGGCCACGATTTCTCGTCTCCAGGTTGTCTGAAATGAAAAGTAAAAACGTTGCTATAAAATCAGTATAGATATCATTCTGGTCTGAACTTCGAAAAAACATTTTTGGGGTTTTTTTTTGACAAAATGGCGGCCATTGAAAAATGAAAATTCGATTTTGGACCCTATATTTCATCTTCAATGGCCGCCATTTTGTCAAAAAGTAAGTTAAATTCAGCTCTAACCGACTTCGGTATACCCGTTACTCATGGAAAGAAATATTTGTGGTGGGACAGCCGAAAAGTATGCAACATTTTTTAACTCGGCTATTCATCATCCGATCTCGATGAGAATTTCAGGGCTTATAGATATTGCGAATATAAATGTACTTTTTAAATTTGATCGATATCTTAAAAATTCTGGGAGCTATTCAACATTTTTTATACCCGTTACTCGTAGAGTAAAAGGGTATACTAAAGTCGTGCAAATGTATGTAACAGGGAGAAGGAATCATTTCCGACCATATAAAGTGTATATATTCTTGATCAGCATCAACAGCCGAGTCGATATAGCTATGTCCGTCTGTCCGTCTGTCCGTCCGTCCGTCCGTCCGTCTGTCTGTATGAACACCTAGATCTCAGAGACTAGAAGAGCTAGAGAAACCAATTTTGAAATCTAGAGTCCTATTGTCTGCACGCAGATCAAGTTTATTTCAAATTTTTGCCAAGCAACCCCCGCCCCCACAATAAAAAATGTTGAATAACTCCCACAATTTTTGAGATATCGATCTCAAATTTAAAACTTAGATTTATATTCGCAACATCTATAAGCCCTGAATTTCATCAAGATCGGATGATAAATAGCCGAGTTAAAAAATGTTGCATACTTTTCGGCGGACCCACCTCAGGCACATAGGAAGGCTATTAAACACTTGTTTCCATGAGTAACGGGTATATCGAAGTCGGTTAGAGCCGACTTTAACTTACGCTCTCGTTTGTTGTGGTGGCGGGGGTGAGCGTGTTAAAAAAGGCAGGTTGATTAGGCATAATCTGTCCTCGTAAGGAGGAAGATGGGTGGAAGGATCCCAGTTTAAGCCTCTGAAAGCGAAAATGAAGAACTGCTTCTGAACCGATTCCAGTTGACCTTGATATTTTTGGTTGTATGGAGACCAGACACACGACCCATATTCAAGGATTGGTCTCACTAGGGAAACATACAGTTGCTTAGTGACGTAGGGGTCATTAAATTTCTTAGACCATCCTTTAACGAACCCGAGAACTCCCATTGCCCTGTTTGCGATGACCGCTATATGACTACACTCAGAGAAAAAATAGAGAATTTCACTCTTGAATCAAGAGCATTCGTTCTCAAAAGTTCGGTAAGAGTGAAAATTCTTGATCCAAGAGCGAAATTCTTGATTCAATAGTGAATTTTTGATCCCGATCCAAGTATGAATAATTCTTGATTCAAGAGTTTCAGAACTTGATCCAAGTACGAATAATTCTTAAAAGAAAAAACTTAAAAAGAATATTTGGTGTGGGCGTTGGGTGTGGAGGAGACACTACCGACCCGACGACCCCGACCGAAGTGGTCCGTCTCCTGCGCATCTCTTAGAGAGAGAGAGAGCGAGTCCGACGCTATTCTCTCAAAGTTAAGTTGCCCTCACTCCCCTTGCCTATTAAAAACCAAATTGAGAACGTTTAGAACGAATTTATCGCGATTCCAAGAGCAAAATTTTCGAAAATTTAAGAACGACTAATTTTTTTTTCAAGAGCGTTCGTACTCAAATTATTTGTTCTAGTTTTTTCTTAGTGTGCTAAAACATAGCTTGGGTACAAATTGTACACACACAAATCATCCACTACTTAGATTAGATTAGATTATAGATTCCTCCTCCCTGTTACATACTTATGCACTAACTTAATAGTCTCTGTGAGCAGAGTATAAAAACTCTGCTCTTACGGGGGACTTAAACACACGACCTCGACGTTTTCTAGGCGAATGCCTTGCCACTAGGCTATAGGCCTTGTCGCCGACAAAGTGGCAACAGTTTACAAAGAGGGGATAAAGGCATTCTTCAATTAAGTTTAAACGAACTCGTGTTTTGTCATCGCAATCTTAAAAAATCATACTTGAATTAAATACGATTTATTCAAAATAAGTACAAAAATTCTTAAAAGTAAAAAAAGGAAAATCAAACTTTAAATCAGTATTATCAAACTTAAATAAAGTATTGGTCTTATAAATTTAAATATGAAAATAAAAACACTAATGGGAAGTGTAGAGCTGGAGACTGGCCACAGTCTCCAGGGTTGCGAGTGATACTGATGAAGAATATAAAGTACATATATACTTTAAATGGTCGGAAAGTTTTACTTCTGCCTTTTATATACATTTGCACGACTTTAGTATACCCATCTTACTCTACCAGTAACAGGTATAAAAATATTAACGTAACTTCAAAGTTCTGCATAATCTACCCCCAAGGTCGGATAATTTTTGGAAAATGGGTGGTCAAGGTTTTATGGGCGAAGGTTTAGTTCGCAGACTATCTCCAAAATCCTTTTCAAAGTTACACATCAAAAATTTTATCAGCGGAACAAATAAATCTTGGAAAATCTACCCCTAAGTCGGAAAGTGGCCGGAAAACTGTTGTATAAAACTCTTTTTTCATCCTATCAGGCATAAACTCATTTTTAAAGATCTGTATGAAAATTCATCAATGAATGGAGTTGAACAATAGAAATTTTATAAATATAATTATAATTTTTTTTGTAAAAATCCACCCATAAATAAATTTTCAACTATCGCCCAATTAGCTTCAAACTCATTTTCAAAGCCTTTCTTTTTCTAAAAAATGTATATGAAATACAAGATTACAAGAAAATAAATTACTTATGAAAATATCGATGGCGCCAATTTGAAATAACGGTTAAAAACCATTCACTTTCGTTAGATCTATGTTTAAGAATGGTCTATTGGGACTCATTTATTTTTTCTTGTATGGAAGAGACAAAAATAGGTAAATCACAATTTGTTCCGCTTGAATGCACTGCTACGCTGCTTCATCAACAATGGCGCCGAGCAAAATGCACTTCGTGTCAGTGGCTGCACACACACATCGGAAATGACAAAATGAAAACGTGTTTTTGGCCGATTCCTGATCTAAACTCATAAAATTTTCAAATATCGTTATTTTGTGTGCAGTTCAATTTACGCCTTAAGGTAAACCATTGCACTCCATCAAATCTTCATCATAATCTGTATTCAATTTAAAATTTAGCAAATTTTACAATATTTTAAAACATTTTATCTTACTACCCTTCATTTTACCGGTGATCATGATAATTTACCTCATACGAATATTCCCCCATGGTAATCTAAAATCTCTGCTGATCTTTGGGTCACATCACCCTGTTAATCAATTGTGGTCGGGTGTGGCGCACCAGTAGAATGTGTGGCTGCTGGTGTGGTTGTGGGTTATATCCCGCCTCGGACCATCTAATAAAAAAGTTTTGTTCTTTTTTTTGATAAAAGCTTTTACACATACGGTCACCTTCACTAGCTAGTGGCGCCAGCTGTGAAGTAACTATCCATGAAAAAGCAAAAAATTCTCATACTATTGCCATTTGGATTCGCCGTTAAAATGTAGGTCTCTTTCTCTTGTGCGAAAAATTATAAGCACACACGCCAAGAGATTGAGAGAGGCTTGGCCCGGCCCTCTATGGTTGCTGTTGAGCCAATTTTATATTTAACCCTGTTAATGCAGAACTCCACGTCGAGACGCAATTTAAAACTAAGCTAAACCGCTATGTAGGTATCAAAGCACAAGCACCACGATCTCCCACAAGGGGGCTAACCGCATGTAAGCAATCTAGGGCTACTGCTCATCCCGTGGTACTGATCCAAGCATCAGGCTTGGTTAAGGAACTAACTACAGAGGCAATACGAATCTGGTGAACTGCAACATCAATCAAAATAGTATTATTTATTTATTTTTATTTCATAAAACATAGTATAACTGTTGTTGCTCTATATCGGCAATGGCCCGGACATGCAACAACTCTGCTACAGCTCTTTTTGGACTGCGGACTGCTGCTGCAGGCTCTCCAAGACAACTCCAACAACATTTTTTTATTGGTGAGGTCCTAAATAATTATCTTTGCCTCTATGTCATTAATCAGCGCAGTTTAATTTTTCCACATGGAAGCACTTCAACCGATTTATAAGATCACCTTTCTTTTGGGACATTTTGTTTGCATCTGACCGTCAAAATAAATAAATTTAATTAGTTTGGGTGCGCAAACAAAACTCGAAAAGCTGTTCATACCATCCACAAAATCAGAGTTCGACGCTCGTGTGGCTTTTACTACACGCCTGTTTGTTTGTCTCCGTACACAGTACTTTCATAAATACACATGTATATAAGCACTTATACATATGATAGTTTTGCGAATTTCGCGGTTTTTTGCTTATGTAAATTAAGTTATATAGCCTATGTCCTATTCCAGGTTTTCAACTATATGTGTGTCAAATTTTGTCCGAATCCGTTTTGCCATTTCTGCGTGATTTACTAACAAACATACAATCTTTCACTATTTATATTATTAGTAAAAAGTAGAGTAGTAAAATAGTGCTGAAATCTACTTAGATCCATAAAATGGGACTCAGTGAGGTTGAAAAATTATGTGGACGCATTGGATTGACACCTTCATCGAGCAGAAATCAATCGGCACAGCAAGTTAATAAAAAGCAAGAAAGCATAAAGAGCTTAGTTACAAGTGAGAGTTTATTTATCACTAATGAATATGCTTCTGAAGAAATGGGGGAAATATTTGGAAAAGTCGATGGCCAAATTACCGACTCAGAATCGGACGAAAGTGATATATTGAATCATGAGGCGCACTTAATGGTGAAACATCAGAATTTGGAGTCAAATGAATCAGAGCTGTTTACGATTTCTCCGTCATTAAGTAATTCAAGCGATGCTTTAGATGTAAGTCTTAACAAGATCTTCGTATTGATCAACCCGTTCTTAATAGCGCTTTTTGAAACATATAATCCACAGATGGAAAAGTTGGAAAGCCATTTTATTGATGTTGGATCACTCACCTTTGGAGGCATTTTTGGCTTGGGCGAGGAAATGGACCAACGCGTTGTAATGGCACGAACTACGGTCCAATGTTTAACTCTTCCTAGATATTTTCTGTTGGAGAAGCCGCAAAACCCTGCTAATATATGGCAACGCCGATTGTTTTATTTAAATTGTACCGTACCATCCAAGGAAGCTTTGTTTGCTGACTTTTTAAAGACTCGTAATTGGCAGAAATTTAAATACGATTTTATTCATAAAAACATAAAATCGAATGTTAATGACATATCGCAAGAGGATGATATACCTATAATATGTCGAATTGTGGAAGCAGCAGAATACTAAAAAAAATGTTAAATAAAAATACTAATGTCAAATTGTAAATGGTTAATATAAGCTCACTCTGGCTGCACCGTACTAGGGTGACTCAATTTTTTGCTCAACCAAGCGTATTGAGAAAAAAATTGTCTAGTGACAATTTCAGGAACATTTGCCAAGCACAACCATAGCACAGTGGTAGATTTTATAGGTGTTGCAATTGTTTATGAAGTTCGTCATAGCAACAATGGTTCCCAACATACTGCATTGTTGTGTATGCATAATGTACATAGAGAGATTAGAAGATGTGTTTGTGAATATTTAATATGTGCGTCTCTCATGTCTTGTACTTCTTCGTTAAACAGGTCAATTAGAGGTACAGACGCACATATCAATCGCTGGCATAGTTAGTCGTCCAAGAGAATTCAACAGTATCGGTAGTAGTCCGCGCTAAGCCGTACTTTATTAGATTTATAAACGCTTGTATTATTCCAACCTATAAACTCCTCGTGTTCTTGATTGGTTTTGGGCTCTCTGTTCCAATCACTCAGCCTGCTCCCATAACTACACAGCAAAAAAAAGCGCATTGTATAATTTAATAAAAATATATTAATTTTAAAATGCAAGTTTTCATATTAGATTTAAATATAAATGACTTAATTTTAAATAAAAATATTGCATTATATAATCAATATTAAAATTATTCAAATCAAAGTGTAATTCAGTTAATTTAAAGTTTGTCATATTTAATTGTATGTTGAGTCATATTAATTTTTATTATGCACACACTTAAAAAAAAAAGATAGTAAAGTTCACTATATTTCGTATTAAATTTAAATATTTTGTTCAACTTAAAATCAAAGGTTTTCGTAGTAGATTTAAATGTACTATGCAAAAATTTAATTGAAATCTAAGTTTTTAACAGGGACCGTAATCATTATAAGTTATATTATAAAAATTACATATTAATGATTATATTTAAATTTTTTACGTTTTTCTGCAATAACAAGAAAGAAAGTCGGTCAAGCCCGACTATAACATACTCTGTACCCTTACACTCGCATTTGCTCAGGAGTCAAACGGCCAGTTAACACCCCGAGCACACCGCGGTGCGCTCTCTAAGTTTCTCTCTCTCTCTCTCTTCTCTCTCGCACTAAGATTGCCTGTGTTGAACGGTTAGGGTATGTTGCTGTGGTTATTGGTGGGGGGTGATTGGGGTTAGGTGGCCGTTTTTTGCCCATAACTTGAGTATCGTTCATCCGATCTTTATCATTCCTTCAGCAAATCGATAAATAATTTTTGTTTACAAGGTATCTCTAAAAGGAACGAACGATCTACATATCTCCAAAACTGTAGGAAATATGACGTTTTTCCCAAATTGCGGGAGCGCGAGGGTGCGTGGCAAAAATTGAAAACAAACTTGATCTGCCTGCAAGTATAAGAAATATATGTCCCATACATGTCAAACATCTATCTCTTACCATCTCTGAGATCTCTTCGTTCATACGGACGGACAGACGGACATGGCTATATCGAGTCGGCTGTTGATGCTGATCAAGAATATATATACTTTATAGGGTCGGAAACGATTCCTTCTCCCTGTTACATACTTTTGCACAAACTTAATATACTCTATGTACCTTCGGTACAGAGTATAAAAATCAGTAGTTTTGAGTAATTTAATAAAAATTAGACCATAATCATTATTTTTGATCAAAAAAATAAAACTCAAAAATAATGATTACACTAGCTTACAGCAAAAAAGACCCATTTCTACTTAAACTATTAATTGTAGTTTAAATTGGCGATCTCAAAAATCAATTTTAAAAATTTTTTCATTGCAAGAAAGGTCGCCAAATAAATTAGAAAGTTTTTTTTAAATATAATATGAATTTTTTCATTTTTTTCGGGAGGTGCACTTACATTTTATGCCACATCTCAATTCTTAGTGGTCAGATGGAATCAAGCAAGATATGAATCGAAAGCTAATTGAATGGTCAATAATCGCACAAAACACTATTTTCAAATCGGTTAAGCAGTTTGAATACAGTGATAAAATATATTTAAAAAAGACGCAATAAATTTCGTTTCGTTCACTAACATTGTAAGACCACACAAACGTACAAAGGCCACAGACAGCGCGGCTCTGGCTCGTTGTGTCTGGTTTTTGCTGTTGAATCGCGTTGGAGTTCCCAAGCGATTATGGCATCTCAGGCATGAGGGGGGAGTTCTTTTCTGATTGTGGTACCAGGTGAAGACCGCTGATGATATGCTAGAGATACCATTGAAACAGCTGTTCGGTCAACTAACCTCCTTTGTGGTGTGGTGTGTCCCTGTTTTAAAGTTATGTACCAACATAACGAGACCTAGAGCCGGCAAAAAATTTGAAGGTTTAATTATCATAAAGGTCGTTAAAACATACATGCAAAATTCAAAAATACTATTTTTATTCTACTTAAGAACCGCACTTCTCCGACGAAAATAAGATATCGATGAACAAAATCTATAAACGAATACAGGAGCTGTGAGCAATTTAGTGCTGAAAAAGTGCTGGTATTTTTGACATTTTTTAAAAATAAGTTTCATTTGCTTTGACTTTTGTTCTGTTCTGGAATATTTTTTTTGATCTGGCTATTCACTCCCTTCTTATATTGACCTAAAGATGAAGAAAAATGAAAACAAAAAATTTCTAAACACTTAAAATACTCAAATTCTACTGTTAGTTCCTTCACTTAAATTGATCCAGCTACAATATTTATTCATAGATTTTCTTCATCAATACCTTATTATCTTTGTTGAAGTGCGATTCTTAAGTCATAAGTATAAAAATAATTTTTTTTTGGTATTTTCATATTTGTTTTAGATGAGCAAAAAATCGAATTTTTAAAAATATTTTTGGTCATTGTATTCAAACTTCTAAGCCGATTTGAAAACATGCTCTACGTTATTATTGACAATTTAATGACCTTTCGATGCATATCTTGCTTGACATTATCTGACGATTATGAATTGAGATATGGCATAAAATGTAAGTGCACCTACCGAGAAAATGACAAAAAATTCATATATTAAAAACGTTGCCATGAAAAAATTTTTGAGCCTCACACCAACCACCGCTGTATTCAAACAAACACAGTTTTTGGGAGAGAGAAAGAGAAACTTAGAGATGAGCGTATAATAAAAATATTGCACGATAACCGCATGACACCTTGGATGTATTATAATATTAAAGTCGGGACCAAATGAACTGCTACAGAGTATGTAATAGTCGGGCGTGACCGACTTTCTCACTTGTTTAAAATTAAATTTTCATTCGCTGTGACTTTTGTTCTGTTCTGGAATATTTTTTCTGATCTGGATATTCGCTAAGTTCTGGTATTTACCAAAAGACGAAAAGTTTAAGTTAATTGGGGTGGGTGGTGTTAACTGGCCGTTTTTTGCCCATAACTTGAGTATCGTTCATCCGATCTTTATCATTCCTTCAGCAAATCGATAAATAATTTTGTTTACAAGGTATCGAACGATCTATCTCCAAAACTGTAGGAGATATGAAGTTTTTTCCAAATGGCGGGGGCGGGAGGGGGCGTGGCAAAAATTGAAATTAAACTTGATCTGCCTGCAAGTATAAGAAATATATGTCCCATACATGTCAAACCTCTATCTCTTACCATGTCTGAGATCTCTTCGTTCATACGGACGGACGGACGGACAGACGGACGGACGGACAGACGGACGGACGGACAGACGGACATGGCTATATCGACTCGGCTGTTGATGCTGATCAAGAATATATATACTTTATAGGGTCGGAAACGATTCCTTCTCCCTGTTACATACTTTTGCACAAACTTAATATACTCTATGTACCTTCGGTACAGAGTATAAAAATAGAGGAAAGCTAACTTCGGCTCGACCGAAGTTTTTATACCCTTGTAGCTTGTATGATTTATATAAATTAGTAGACACAAATATGTACATTCGGCCAAATGTACACATTTTAGACAAGGCTTCCTATATACATTTTCGACATAATTATGTAAAAGCATAGAAAACTTATAAATAAGAGGTTTGTGGACGTTTGCGTTGAAGACAAAAAAGTTTTTATCACTAAAACAACATTTTCGGCCGATGGTTTCTATGGTAGCTATATGCTATAGTCATCCGATCTGGCCGGTTCCGACAAATGTGCAGCGTATTTGTACCAAAAGACTTTGTGCAAAGTTTGGTTAAGATAGCTTTAAAACTGACGGAGGAGATAGCATAGAAACAGACGGACAGACGGACGGACAGACGGACATGGCTATATCAACTCAGCTCGTCATGCTGATCAAGAATATATATACTTTATGTGGTCGGAGATGCTTCCTTCTGTGCGTTACAAACATCTCGATAATTTTAATATACCCTCTACAAGGATATAATAATCTTTAAAAGTAGTCGAATTATTTGTATACCCTTGCAGAGGGTATATTAAAATTGTCCAGATGTTTGTAACGCATTGAAGGAAGCATCTCCGACCACATAAAGTATATATATTCTTGATCAGCATGACGAGCTGAGTCTATTGAGCTTTGTCCGTCCGTCTGTCCATGGATAGCACAAGTATTTTTCTGTTCAAAGGTTATCACTACATTATAGTGAGGGTCTTAGAAAATAGGATGCAATATTTCCAAAGAGATTGGTCTCACGTTTTTCTTTTTAACAATAGAAAAGCTTTGCTAAGCTGGACTTTTTTTTAAAGCTTTTGATTTAACCAAATTGCGCCAAAGTCCCCTAAAACTAAGTGCCAGCTTTGCAGCTTTTTAGTTGTTGCACTCAGAACCGAATCTGTACCGGGACAATGTTTAGGTTCTTTTCGGTTCCAAGAATATCGGATCTCGGATACCGGTAAACAAAAAATTAAAATTATCGGTTTCGGTTCCGGTTCTGGTTCTGAGTTTAAATAGGATTTTTTCAGTTTTTCCATAAATCCTTCGAAGAATTTTTCGCTCGAACACGCCAATCGCCTCCTCATCTGCTGCTGTCATAGTACACTGCTCGCCACTTGAATGGGACACCTCTAAAGTCGATTTTCTATAGTTAATTGCTGCTAAACCAAGCCATCTAGGAAAATAATTTTTGTTTTCTTATAAAGTTTATTTAAATGTAGTAATTAGACGAAAATTACAAAATTATTCAAAAGTTGTAAGTATACAAAAAACATTGTTAACCAATAAGTAAGAAATTTTGGAGTCTTTATTTTGCACCACTTGAATAGGAAACTTTATCTAAAAACCATTTAAGAATATTTCAATCCTTTTATTTATTTTTATTTATTTATTTATTTAGAGTTGACAAAAAAAGGCTGTCAACGAAAACTTATATACGTTACAAAAATTTTTATGAGCTAATGAAGCCTATCAAAGAAAATCTAATAAAATTACAAAATAAACTAATAACGACTCCGACACGGTGGGGGAATTTTATTTGCCCGTCCGGCCAGCTATGCCCCTATTCACAGCCAGTTGTAGTCAGAGACGTTATTAGAGCTAACAAAAACTTTAATAATATAGAGATCGAGAAGAGGGAGAGAGAGAGAAAGAGAGAGAGAGAAAAAAACCAAAACCTATAGTTATGTAGGAACAAAGGAGAAAAAAAATAAGATAATATATTAAATTAAAAAAAAAAAAAAAAAAAAAAAACTGAGATAGAGAGAAAAATATCTTAAAGTAAACTTTAAAAATAAAAAATTTATACGAAAAACTTAAAACTAAATAACCGGAAAATCTCTGACCCGGTGGGGGAGGATTTTTTAGCCAGTCCGACAAGCTATGCCCCTACTCACAGCTGGGAGTGGTCAGAGATTTCCCCGGAGATAATTATAGAGAGACGTTTTTAGAGAGAAGAGAGAGAGATCTGTTGAGAGCAGGTGATAGAGATCATTGTAATTTTGACATAAGACCCGAAAACGATTGTGCTGGGCATAATCAGTTGTGCATCTGGGCAAGATTAAAGGTAAATAGTTTCTAGTTGGCCTAGAAGGAACGGAAAAGTTAAGGCGACCTAAAAGTTCGGTAGAGAGTCTACATCACTAATGATTAGCTTATGAAGAAAAGAAACGCCTAGGACTGTTCTACGATCAGCTAACGAAGGAAGGTTAATAAGCAAGAGTCTACTGGAGTACGATGGCAGACGAAGGTTAGGGTCCCAATTTAGTCCACGAAGAGCAAAAAGCAAAAATTGCTTTTGTACTGATTCGATACGATCGATATGATTTTCAAATAACAATATTACTTAAATAAGAAATTACTAACATGTTTTTAAACCAAAAAAAGTTTTTAATAGTGTGTTGAGCCTCCTTTTTTCTCCAAAACCTCACACATTCGGTCTGGAAGGGATGCATACAATTTTCCCAAATAATTCAACGATATCGAGCCCCATGCTAATTTGATAGCTGCAATTAGTTCGGGAACGCTCGAATATTGCTTACCTGATCCATATACTTCACGTGTTAGCCATCCCCACACATTCTCAATGATATTCAAGTCCGGTGAATAGGGTAGCCAGTTTAATAACTCCACGTTTTGGCTCGCTATATACGATTTAACAATCCGGGCCGTATGTATAGGGGCATTATCATGTTGATAAATCCATTTTAGAATTTGCAAAAAGAGTTTGGAAGTGTGGAAAGGCCTCTTTCAATATACCATTATAAAACCACGCATTAATGGTGGTTGAAATAAATTTAAGCTCACAGGTGCCATAATAGGAAATGGCCCCCCATACCATAATACCTCCAGCACTGCTGTGCAACTTATCAAGATGGTGTGGTTCTTTTCGAAGATCATGAAAATAGTAGCTGATGCCATCGGGGCCCTCCAAATTAAACTTTTTTTCGTCCGAAAAGACAACACGTTGCCACTTCGAAGTCCAGGTGACATGTGCGCGCTCGAAATCAAGGCGTTTTAACTTCCGAGCCGGGTTAAGAGGTGGCTTCTTCTTGATTTTTAGTCTCTTCAGGTGTGTAGCATTATTAATAACACGACGCATGGTTGTCAAACTTGCTTTAACGTTGCATTTTTCTCTTATCTTGGCCAAAGAGTCGTGCGAATAGGAAGCTTCTCTTAATATAAGTCGCTTGTCCGCGATGGTAAGCACACTGTGGGTGCGGCCCTTCATGTTTTTACCATAATTAGCCTCATTATTTGAAAAATTTGTTATGGCGTGACGGCTCCTGGCGACTTTTTTTTTGCTATTTTGACAATAGAAAGGCCAGAATCCCTGTAAGCTTGGATTTTTCCTTTCTCCGACTCAGATAATGAAGTGCCACGCCCCATTTTAATTTTTTTAATTTTATATACACTTCAATTAAAGCAAAAAGTTTAAGTAAACCAAAATTTGTGTCCACGTGTCAACGATACCGACCAAATAAAATGCATGTTCTATTCAAGTGGCGCAAAAATTCCATTGAATTTTTACGAATGCTCACATAAAGTGCAAGCAACTTTATAACGGTTCTATTCCAAAACTTGGAGTATACCAGAAAGAGCGAAGAAGTTACGAGCAGTTTTAAAGAGAGCATACAGGGTGTCCTATTCAAGTGGCGAGCAGTGTATATGCTTCTGCGCCGTATTGCAGGACTGGAATGATGAGCGAGTTGTATAGCGCTATTTTTATTCTTCGAGAAAACGCTCTGCTCTTGAACTCCCTAATTCTTCTTCGGATCTCCAGGCGGATGTTGTTGTCGCCGGTAATCATCGTCCCGAGGTTGACAAAATCCTCTACAACCTTAAAGTTATACTCCCCCATAGTAACAAATTGTAACGTTCGCGCTTGCTCATTAGGAATTGTTTGATAGTTTTCTGCCCTTATGTTAAATTTATCGCAGTTGCAGCCAAATGTTGCATGCGATAAATCCCTGCTGAGCTTCTAAGCTAATGTCGCTCTTTTTCCCAAATCTGCACTTTGAGAGAAGCTATCTAAAATTCCCCCCTGTCTGTAAAAACCTTGCTTTCAATTGGTACCTGCGGGACTTGGGTCTCCTGGGGGCGCCAGTCTGGAGACCCACATTCACAGTATCGTATGCACTTTTTACGGGCGTACCATGGTTTTAATCCTGTCTATTGGAACATACCACTTTAAATAACACCTGAGAGATCAGAATATTCTGTAAAAACCTTCCAGGTAAATGCAGTTCCGACCTTTTGCCTTATACCAGGCCCATTAGTGACTCCAATTGTAATTTACAATTTGGAAGCCACTGTTCAGCCTAAATTTGGCCAACCGCCCAAATTCTGCTCGCCAACATTTCGCTGCTCCTCATGGGATCCCAATTGGATTAGAGGACTGACTGAGTCTGGAATGTGTGCGTAGAAATTGTGAGAGAGCCCTGCTTTCCCAACTGGAGCGATAGACAGCCTGGATTGACCACCATTTCCATGTTCCCCGCACAGAAAAAAATAAGATCAGGTATTTCAATATCATATCAGTAATATCAATATTTTCATATCAAAGTGAAACTATTTAATATCAATATGAACCTGTAATACCACATTGATACTAAAAATATTATATTGAAATGTGAATGATCAAAGTGATGTGAAAAATGACCTAGTGATATGATTTCAGATCAAAGTAGACATCGAAATTCTGAAAGTAGAAAGAGACACACAGAGTTTCTCAAATCAAAGAGAGACAGCAATAGTCTATCTCGAAAAAAGCAAAAACAATGCCCATTGCTCTGCTGCCGCAAGCGCGAAAACGAGTGCCGGTCGTTTTTTCTTCGGGAACGTTTCGAAGTTGGCGTCGGGTCTGAACTTCTAGCTTCTTCTTGCGAATTTCGTTATTCGATCTGTGCTGGCGCGTGTGAGAGGTAATTAAAAGAAGTGCGGTGAATAAAAAAAAAATGTAAACGGTAAAAGTGAACAAAATGCGAATTGCATGTGTGTGTTTTGTTGTACTGTTGTTGTACTTGCAAATTATGCAAAGAGCTTGCAAATTGTATGCAAAGAAGCACACATACATGCATATGCAAACATGCGTATACGCATAGACGTATATGTATACATACAAATGTACATGCAAAATATGCATGTGTGTATGTACATATATGTGTGCTGTTTGACGATCGAGGGCAGAACAAAAAAACGCATGCTCAGCCTTTGCTTTCGGCAGATTTCGCACACATGCACAAAAAAACTTATGCGAGTTTAAATACATTAATTTTTTATAATTTTCAGATTAAAATGGAAGACATCCAACTCTATGAGCTGATACAAGAACTAAACATTGGAAAATTGGTGTACGAAAAGATAAGTTTTGTTTTGAAACAACTATTTTTCTCAAAATATTAATTTTACAATTTATCTAGAGTGTGGATTTGACTTCGACCGCCTTAATTACATTTCTTCCAGCGACAAAGAGAAGATTTTTCCAAAAAGATAATTGTCATAATAATTGTAATATCTACTATAAAAATATAGCTTTGATATTATAAAAATAAAGCAATAATACCGTTTTGATATTTTAAAAATATTTCTTTGATACTAAAACCATGTCCTACGGGTATTTTGAAAATATTGCTTTGATACTATAATAATATATCATTGATATTAACCAATATCAAATTATTGATCTGAAAAATATCACTTTGATGTGTTCGAAATGTCAAAGTGATATATTCGAACAAATCATCTGATATTGATACTACAAAATATCAGATTGATACTAAATATCGCGATCTTTTTTTTCTGTGCGTCACCGTAAGGAGAAGCTTTCGAAAGCTGCGCTTAGGCAGTCTACATTTCGCGCCGTCAGCTGAAGGGGCACTGCTTCGGCCTTACCGGTTTTCGTCAGGCAAATTAGCTTGAATTGTTCAGTGTAGAAAAATCAATAAAATAATTAGGTGCATTTACCTCGGCGCTTGCGTGCATCCAAGAAAAGCTCGATGTTCCGCGCAGTAGCAGAGGCAAATTTTTGGAAAGTGGAAAGTGCAAACGAAAATTGCTTAGTTGAAACAACCAAAATATTCCAGACATAATTAAAAATCAAAAAGAGTAAAAAAGAAAGAGGAAAAAGAATAATAAAAGACAAAAAAGGATAGATAAAATCAATTCCCCACCCTCTCAAAAATCTATATTAATTACACACACATATGAAACCTGCACCTACACACAAAACAACAACAACCCATCCATCGTGGAAGGCTGTAATATTTCGCTTGTCGTCGTAGCTAATTTCCCATGCAGCCTAAAAGCAGGCAATGATATTTACCTATATGAATTATTTGCAATTGACAACATACAACAACTTTTGTTCTACTGATAGAACAACATCAGTTGGATGTTTTTGGCTCAATAATTCTAATATGGGGAAAATGAAAGTAAAATTTAAGGAACCACCCATGTCACCTTATGATATTTGCTGTAGCTCCTATGATTCTAGATGTGATGTTATCGGTTCTATATCGTGATATTAGCGCCCTCTGTTAAGCCAGCTGTGTGCCACTTTGACAAGTCTGGATGACAACTGTCAATAACGCTATAAGATTTTACAAATCGTCGGCAAGCTTCCGCTTCCTCCGAGTTAGCTCTGTCTTTCCCAGCGTGATCGTCAAGTGAACCAGTCGTGTTCTTAAGCCTTACCTTAAAGAAGAAGTATAAGCCGAGTAGCCTAGATCAAAGAGATTTCGGTTGTTTTTTTCCCGTGTTTGGATTCCAAGTTAACTCTCGTGAGTAAAATGACAATAAATCCCAGGAAATCAGCCTGATAAAGTGTTGTTTCGTCTTAACCTAGTGGGTCAAGGCAAGCTGAAAGAGGCATTTCTGACGGAAGCCTTGGTTATATTTCCAATCTCCAAATCACCTGGCGAAAAATCGAAACCCATCAACTTCGATATCGAGGTGCCGTTCCAATGGTAAATATCCAAATTTGCTAAAAGGTTCCCAAAAGCTGGCCCTAACAGTTGTCTTTGCCTTTTGCTCTTATTTCTCTCTCCAGAGCGTGCACCTCAGAATAAGCAATTCTATTCTTAGCCAAGCGGACCCGTCTTGAGCTTTTTTATACTCTGTACCGAAGGTACATAGAGTATATTAAGTTTGTGCAAAAGTAAGTAACAGGGAGAAGGAATCGTTTCCGACCCTATAAAGTATATATATTCTTGATCAGCATCAACAGCCGATTCGATATAGCCATGTCCGTCTGTCTGTCTGTCCGTCTGTCTGTCTGTCCGTCTGTCTGTCTGTCCGTCTGTCCGTCCGTATGAACGAAGAGATCTCAGAGATGGTAAGAGATAGAGGTTTGACATGTATGGGGCATATATTTCTTATACTTGCAGGCAGATCAAGTTTATTTTCAATTTTTGCCACGCCCCCTCCCGCCCCCGCCATTTGGAAAAAACGTCATATCTCCTACAGTTTGGAAGATAGATCGTTCGTACCTTCTAGAGATACCTTGACAACAAAATTATTTATCGATTCGCTGAAGGAATGATAAAGATCGGATGAACGATACTCAAGTTATGAGCAAAAAACGGCCAGTAAACACCCCCCTTCCGGACCTTCCGGATTTGTGCTCAGAATTTTTGTTGCCCGCACATATAAATACATTGAATAATTCTTTTGTTTCACCTAAAGTAAATAAAAAGGATTTTTAATGAATTCCTAATAAAGGTTTTTTTTTATATTCCCATTATTATATTATGTTATATAATTCTATTTTCACCTATACTCATATATACCTATGTTTAATCAAATATTACTTGTTACTGCAACCCATACTCACTCACACAGCCACTTTAAATATCTATTCTTATATATTTACCTTTAATTAGTTTTCTTAGTTTTTTTTCTAATTTTTGTTACCCATAATATTAGTCGTAGTCATGATCACTTTAGGAATCTTAATTTAAATAAAATTATAATGAAGTTTGAGATGTGCTAGTGCGTTCTTTTTGATCGGAGCCATGCGTCGTCGTAGTACGTCAATGTAATAGTTTGTGTGTTTTTATAGGGATCACCGACCTCTCCTTGGGTCTAGCGGCATGGTGATCAGGTAGGGTGGGCAACATCTGCTGTCGCAGTAACATCAGCGCAGCCTCACAAACAGCATTAGCCGGTACAATGACCCCAACACGGGTATTTGTCTAGTCCTTCGCGTAATGTTCTTTCTTCTAGGCTTCTCTATTTCTTTCTGCTGTCCATCTGTTCTCCCTTTTTATTTTTCCTTTCCAGCGAGTTTCATCGAGCATTGTGCTGTCCCTTCAAACCAGCACGCGAATCTGATATCATTATTTGTAGAGCAAGCGAGTATGTAGCACGGTGGTATAACCTTTCTGAACCCATCGCTTTACCGATATCCTTTGAGCCGGACCAGCGCGTGCTCCGCTAGAAGCTACAATCCCATCTTCTCGTTCCAACCTAACAGACAGCTTCGTTGTATTTTACAAGGCCTTTCATCACTGGAGCTGCTGTATGTATGTACGTGATCAAACAAACAAATTCCCATTTGGCGTTAACCCACAATTAAAATAAATACAATGGTAAAACCTTAAAACTAAAAACCAAAATAGAACACAAATATTTAAAATGTCAATATAATTAACCAGAAAAGAAAAACAAACATACTTTATAATAATCAGCGGGACAGCTGATCGCAACTAACAAGTATTTTGCTTGACCTGTTTTGAGAACCCATTCTTTTCTTGATTTTGAATATTAGTAATCCTACACACCCTGACATCGAAGCTTAACATAATGCATTTTTACAACTTTGTTAAACTTTTCTACTTATATACTATTCGTACAACTACACTTATACCTAAACATATTATATATTGTACAGTTTTAGAAGCACTGAGTGGCTGAGTTAAGATGAATTATTTTGCCCATGGGCGTTTTTATTGATAGTTTTTCAATTTAATCATGCAATTAACCTTAGTTACGTATTATAATGAAGTGCTAAATAAAACTCTGAATTTTCCTGTGGACATGGTGACCTAAAGTTCCAGCTCTGAAGTGTTTTCAGGGGTCCTTCAGCGAATTTAAATGAAGGCAATGGTAGGGTAGGGTGTATGACGCGGTTGTCAAATACCAGCTCAGACACCGCCAATGCTGGGTTAGGAAGAGAAATCTCAGATAAGTAGAAATATCGGACCTTTATGCACGGTCGAAATATTTTTTTTAGAGAGTTTAGCTTTTCATTTTCTTGTAGTTTCTGGATGGATCATTAATTAAAATTCTGATAGCCCGAATCAGGGAGATAGCCATTTGCTGGCATACCAAAGGTAGAGAGGGCTTCAAAGAACCTTGACCTTATCGTGTGTTAAAGGCAGATTTGTAATTAACAAAGAGATGGTGGGTTTTGATATTTCTCGCATTGGTTTTCTCCAGGGTTTGTCGTTATGTGAATATCTGGTCAGTGGTGGATTTACCAGGTCTAAAGCCACACTGATAAGGTCCAATCAGTGTTCTAATAAACGGCTTAAGACGTTCACAAATAATGCACGACAGAATCTTATATGCGATGGAAAGGAGACTGATGCCACGGTAGTTGGCTCAAACTGCAGGGTCTCCTTTTTTAAAAAAGTATTCAAATTACACTTAGACTACAATCTTCGGGTATGCTCTCGTCGGACCATATTCTGCAGAGGAGTTGGTGCATGCATCTTACCAACTCCTCGCCTCCAGCCTTAAACAGTTCAGCTGACAGGTCATCAGCTCCTGCTGATTTGTTGTTCTTTATTATGGCTAAACAGACTTCGTGACGATCCGTTGGGTCTATCTCTATGTTGTCGATTGGTGGCGTCTCTACTTCTCCAGAGGCGGTATTGTGTTCGTTGTCGCCTCACAGCAGGAGAGCCTAATAAGGCTCTTCTCCTCTCTCCTTTTCTCCTGGTTTCGCTCTTTAACAGCCCGTGTTGCTTCCGACTGCAGAGTTCTCCTGTAGGCTGGGTCTTTCTCTGAAGTAGCGTGGCGGCAATCCTCATCATATACTTAGAAAAAACGAGAAAGCCAAGCTAACTTCGACTGTGCCGAAGTTTTTATACCCTTGCAAATGCTGTTTTTAAAATGTCAGAGTTTAAGACCGCTTACATAAAAATCTAAAATTACATCTGATTTCGACCAAAATTCGAGAATCTTTTTGAAAACATATCATATTAACAATCGCGGAGTTTAAGAAAGATAAAATTTAAAACAGAAAAGTTTTTCTCACTAAGACCAATTTTCCGACCGATGGTTTTCCTACGACAGCTATAAGATATGGTCATCCGATCTTGACCAAAATTTTCAAATCTGTTTGAAAGCATATAATATTATTAAAGGCCGAGTTTTATGACGCTAGCATTAAAAACAAAAAAAAATTTTCACTAAGACCCATTTTCCGACCGATCGGTCCTATGGCAGCTATAAGATATAGTCATCCGATTTTGACAAAAATTTGCAAATCTGTTTGAAAGCATATATTATTAATTACGGCCGAGTTTTAAGACGCTAGCATTGAAAACAAAAAAGTTTTTCTCACAAAGACCCATTTTCCGACCGATGGTTCCTATGGCAGCTATATGCTATAGTCATCCGATCCGGTCGGTTCCGACATATTAGCAGCGTGCAGTAAAAAGAAAACTCTGTGCAAAATTTCAGCCCGATAGCTTTAAAACTGAGAGACTAGTTTGCGTAGAAACAGACGGACAGACGGGCAGACAGACAGACGGACAGACAGACAGACAGACAGACAGACAGACAGACGGACGGACAAAACTCAATCGACTCAGCTCGTTGCCCTGATCAAGAATATATATAGTTTATGGGGTCGGAAATGAATATTTCTATGCGTTGCAAACTTCTGGGCAAAATTATAATACCATTTGCAAGGGTATAAAAACTAGAACGAATAATTTGAGTACGAACGCTCTTGAAAAAAAATTAGTCGTTATTGAATTTTTAAGAATTTCGCTCTTGGAGTCGAGATAAATTCGTTCTAAAAGTTCTCAGTTTGCTAGGCAGTTTGTAGGAGAGCCTCAATTCCGGCTAATCGTATACGGCAGCTCCGACTCTTGAGGCCATCTTTGAGCCGTCTGTAAATAGGTGCGTTGTTTACTGGGCCAGCCCTTTACGCCAGTCTTCTGGTCCCTGTAGTGCTGATGCTCCTGTGAAGTTGGTTTTCTGGGTCATGTAGTCCGTGCTACTGTTGATCACTCTACCCACCATGCTGTGGCCATAGCTTTGTAGCGCCATGGTGCCTGCCTCACAAAGACGTTGGGCCGTCTTTCGAGCAAGGAGGTATGCTTGGATGTCCAGGGGGTTGACTCTTAGGATGTGTTCGAGTGCTTTTGTTGGAGTGGACCTCAGCGCCCCCGTTATGCAGTCTAATGCCTGCCGCTGGGCCTTTTTCATCAGCTTTAGATATGTGGACTTCTCCGTGGCTTGCCACCATACCAGTATGCCATGTAGTAGTATCGGTCGTATTACTGAGATGAAGAGCCAGTGTGTTAGACTTGGTGAAAGGCCCCTATTGCTGCTTAGTATCTTCTGGGATGCATATAGCGCATTGGTTGCCTTTTTCACCCTTTCCTCCACATTGAGTCTCCATGACAGTTTACTATCGATTACTACTCCAAGGTATTTTACGTTGTTCTTTGGCGTTAGCGGTGTTCCATTTTTGGTAGGTGGACTCCATTGCGGTACTTTGTATCTCTTGGTGAAGAGATCCAGGTCCGTCATCTCCGTATTGATACTGAGTCCGGCTTCTGTGGCCCACTTTAGTATCTCTTTGAGAGTAGAGTCCATGATTGAGCTGAGAGTCGATGGACATTTCCCAATGATAATTATGCTTATTTCGTCAGCATATGCGGTTATCTTGGGTGCTGTCCTGCGGAATTATAGTAATAGTTCTTTGACCACAAGGTTCCATAGAAAGGGCAACAGGACTCCGCCCTGAGGCGTTCCGCCATGTGCCTCTTTCGTCATGGTTTTGGTACCCCAATCGGATTGTACTCTTCTGCAGCTCTGCAGGTTGTATATCCAGGAGTTCAATGCCTTGTGTATTGCTAGAGCTCTTAGGCTACGCATTGGTGCAGATATGTCTAGGAATGCTGCCAGGGCAAGTTCCTGATGGTCAGTGCCTTCTCGATGGTGGATACTAGGGAGTGTAGCGCTGTTTCCACCGATTTCCCTTTCGGGTAGGCGTGCTGATTATTTTCCAAGGTCAGATTCATGCCCTCTCTTATATGAAGATCTAGTAGTTTTTCCATTGTTTTGAGCAGGAATGATATGAGGCTTATGGATCTATAGTCCTTTGGTTGCACATGACTGCATTTTACCTCTTTTGGCAGGAATACAACGCGTGCTGTCCTCCAGGCCACAGGTACATAGCTCCATCTCAAGCATGCTTCAAAAATGGATTGCAGCCATCGGACGATTGCGCATTTGCTCGTCTTTAGCATTTCTGGAAATATTCCATCCAGTCCTGGGGATTTGTAACTCGCGAACGAGTCGATCGCCCAACGGATTTTCTCTGGAGTAATGATATTATTTGGGATGTTGATTTGTTGCGTGTGTAGGTCATGATGCGTATCTGACTCAGTGACTACAGTACAACCTGGAAAGTGCGCATCAAGTAGAGCGCATGTCGCTTCCCTGCTGCTTTCCGTCCAGTGACCGTCGCTCGTTTTCAGCTGACTCTGCATGGGTGGCTGCATTGGCAGCAGTTTCCTGAGGTGCCTGAAGGTTCTCCATGAGTTTTGCTTTGCCTTTCGTACTTCTTTTTTGAAGAAGCGAAGTCTTGTTTTCTATTCCTCCCAAAATATCTGCTCATCCGCTTGATTGGCGAGTTTAAAGCATTCTTGCACATCTTTCCTCTGCTCTTTCAGCGCTGGGATCCACCAGGGGGGTCTGGTTCTCCTTTTGCTAACTGTGAGTTTGCATGAGGTTTTCTATGCTTCGGTTAGGTTGGACATGAACGTCTTCACGGACATCTCAATGTCGCCAACCGAGCAGATGTTAGCTGGCGTTGGTAGTTTTGATTCTACCGTTTTAAGGTACTTCAGCCAGTTGGTGTTCCGGGGTTCCTGTAAGCGTTTCTGGTTTGGTTTGTGCTCGAACTCCATCTTAAAATGGATGTACTTGTGGTCTGAGAAGGAAAGTCTTTCGAGTACTCTCCATTCTGATGCCTGAGTACTATTCCTTAAGGTCAGACACACGGTGTGGTGTGCGTTGGCGTCCGTTTCGATGACGAGTGGCTGGTTTTTCCGACTCGCCTCGGCCGTTAGACGAGCAAGCTCGGCCGGTGGTGACTCTCGCTCGTGTGCAATGTAGCATTTCTGGAAATATTCCATCCAGTCCTGGGGATTTGTAACTCGCGAACGAGTCGATCGCCCAACGGATTTTCTCTGGAGTAATGATGTTATTTGGGATGTTGATTTGTTGCGTGTGTAGGTCATGATGCGTATCTGACTCAGTGACTACAGTACAAACTGGAAAGTGCGCATCAAGTAGAGCGCATGTCGCTTCCCTGCTGCTTTCCGTCCAGTGACCGTCGCTCGTTTTCAGCTGACTCTGCATGGGTGGCTGCTTTGGCAGCAGTTTCCTGAGGTGCCTGAAGGTTCTCCATGAGTTTTGCTTTGCCTTTCGTACTTCTTTTTTGAAGAAGCGAAGTCTTGTTTTCTATTCCTCCCAAAATATCTGCTCATCCGCTTGATTGGCGAGTTTAAAGCATTCTTGAACATCTTTCCTCTGCTCTTTCAGCGCTGGGATCCACCAGGGGGGTCTGGTTCTCCTTTTGCTAACTGTGAGTTTGCATGAGGTTTTCTATGCTTCGGTTAGGTTGGACATGAACGTCTTCACGGACATCTCAATGTCGCCAACCGAGCAGATGTTAGCTGGCGTTGGTAGTTTTGATTCTACCGTTTTAAGGTACTTCAGCCAGTTGGTGTTCCGGGGGTTCCTGTAAGCGTTTCTGGTTTGGTTATGCTCGAACTCCATCTTAAAATGGATGTACTTGTGGTCTGAGAAGGAAAGTCTTTCGAGTACTCTCCATTCTGATGCCTGAGTACTATTCCCTAAGGTCAGACACACGGTGTGGTGTGCGTTGGCGTCCGTTCCGATGACGAGTGGCTGGTTTTTCCTACTCGCCTCGGCCGTTAGACGTGCAAGCTCGGCCGGTGGTGACTCTCGCTCGTGTGCAATGTAGCAGGACGCCATTATTATTGGCTCATCATCGTGGCCTTCCAGGGCTACAGCTGTGAGGTCGTCCGTACTGTAACTTGACATAAGGTAAGCAAAGATGCCTTTTCTTACCACAATGGCTGTCCTTCCCTTACTTACCGCGGTGGGATGGAAAATATTGTAGTTTTGTGACCTTAGCCCTGAGACCTTGTTCCCTGCCGCAAGCCAAGGTTCCTGAACTAAGGCCACATAGGCGGGCCCTACCTTTTGGCAGTCCATACATGTACATCCCATCATGTGGGATTTGGACCCATAAAAAGCATTTCGATGCAGTTTTTGTAAAAAAAGCATGGGAAGCTGTGGCTGCAGAGGTCAGAAAAGATGGTAAGTTTTACTAAGAATTACGTGAAATATTGTAAACTATAATAAATATAGTCAATGTTACAACTGGCTAGATCAAGGTCTTTGGTTGATTATAAATCTTTATAACCAACACAAATCAACAGATATTAATTACAACATTTTGGAATAGCAATTGGGTATGTCCGTACAACAACTCCGAAAGGAGAAAAAAATAAGATAATATATTAAATTAAAATGAAACTGAGATAGGGAGAAAAATATCTTAATGTAAACTTTAAAAATAAAAAATTTATACGTAAAACTTAAAACTAAATATCCGGAAAATCTCTGACCCGGTGGGGGAGGATTTTTTAGCCAGTCCGGCAAGCTATGCCCCTACTCACAGCTGGGAGTGGTCAGAGATTTCATCGGAGATAATTATAGAGAGACGTTTTTAGAGAGAAGAGAGAGAGTTCTGTTGAGAGCAGGTGTTTGAAATCATTGTAATTCTTACATAAAACCCGAAATCGATTATGCTGGGCATAATCAGTTGTGCATCTAGACAAGATAAAAGGAAAATAGTTTCTAGTTGGCCTAGAAGGAACGGAAAAGTTAAGGCGACCTAAAAGATCAGAAGAGTCTACATCACCGATAATTAGCTTATGAAGAAAAGAAACACCTAAGACTGTTCTACGGTTAGCTAACGAAGGAAGGTCAATAAGCAAAAGTCTGCTGGAGTACGTTGGTAAACGAAGGTTAGGGTCCCAATTTACGCCACGTAGGGCAATAAGCAAGAATTGCTTTTGAACTGATTCAATTCGATCGATATACTTTTTATACCCGTTACTCGTAGAGTAAAAGGGTATACTAAAGTCGTGCAAATGTATGTAACAGGCAGAAGGAATCATTTCCGACCATATAATGTATATATATTCTTGATCAGCATCAACAGCCGAGTCGATATAGCCATGTCCGTCTGTCCGTCTGTCCGTCCGTCCGTCCGTCCGTCCGTCCGTCCGTCTGTCTGTATGAACACCTAGATCTCAGAGACTAGAAGAGCTAGAGCAACCAATTTTGAAATGTAGACTCCTATTGTCTGCACGCAGATCAAGTTTATTTCAAATTTTTGCCACGCCCACCCCCGCCCCCACAATAAAAAATGGTGAATAACTCCCACAATTTTTGAGATATCGATCTCAATATTAAAATGTAGATTAATATTCGCAACATCTATAAGCCCTTAAATTTTCATCAAGATCGGATGATAAATAGCCGAGTTAAAAAATGTTGCATACTTTTCGGCTGACCCACCTCAGGCATACAGGAAGGCTATTAAACATTTGTTTGCATGAGTAACGGGTATATCGAAGTCGGTTAGAGCCGACTTTAACCTTCCCTCTCTTTGTGCCTAAACTCATGGACAATCATATCTGGCAGCCAAAATTCTGGGTCGCATATGATGGGAAACGCTTCAGCTGGAACACTTATGTTGAAGGAAGCTACATCACGAGGCTGTGCAAAATTAAACTTTGTAATCGAAACACTCGCTGAGGATGCAATATACGCGGCAATTTTCTCGCAAGTAGTTTCAGGGAACAACCTAGACACAAAAACTTGCTTACGTGGTGCAATCACAGTTAGAAGTGGAGGCTGAGAAGGAATCGAAACACTGGCAACAGGATCAGGCGGTGCAATTGGGGAACGATCTAACCTATGTGCTTGTGGTTTATTTAAAGTATCACCAGTATCTTGACTCAGGGAGGGAGGTAAAGGAGACAAATCAAGCATAGTCAAACCAAGTCGTCCTAGCCCGCTTAAATCTACAAGTGTGACCGCTAATCGAGACGTACAAAACTTTTTACAATTAAAGCCCGCTTAAATAAAAGTGTGACCGCTAAATCTACGTGAAAAAAATAATTTTGATTTAAAAATCGCAAAAACACTACACAACAACCAAACCAAAATGAACACACCTGTAAAACAGCAAGTACAACAGCTGTCAAAGCAACAGCTCAGCCAAGCTCTGGGACAAATTAGGCAGGTGCCTACATTCAGTGGATCAACAGAAGACCTTTGTGAATTCATCAGGAGAGTAGAGTTCATCATGCAATTCTACCCTACAAGAGATATCCGTCAACATAGCGAACTATTTGGTGCAATCGAGATGCAGATATAAGAAGAAGCCCAACGTGTGTCCCAGTTATCAGCAGCAAACAACTGGGGAGAGCTCAAGAGTGCCCTCATCGAAGCCTTTAAGATTCAGACTCCATGCGAAGAGTTACTAAGACGTCTATACAACACACCATTCAACGGAAGTATTCGTAAGTTCGTTGAAGAATTAGAAAATAAGTCTTTTATAATCCAAAACAAACTTACTCTTGAAAACGAACACAATACAATGAATTCGTTTATTTATAAAAGTGCTTTGAACAACACCATAAAAGACGTTATAATGAGAAAACTTCCTGATAGGTTATTTATGACTCTAGCTAGACATGATATAACTTCAATTATAAAATTAAAACAGGTAGCTCAAAAAGAAGGAGTTTATGACAATAATTTTTCCGATCGAACAAGACCCAATAATTTCAATGGTCCATCAACTTCACAAAGTAATGATAGTCGAAGACATAATGATAATCGTGGATATAAAGGGAACTATACACAAAATTACAACCCACCTCAAACAACTTGACAAAATTAATGAGGACTTACAAAAACAAATAGATATTCAAACATTTTCTAAATTCAAAGAAATAATCATCAAGTCTCATAGAGATTTACTACACCCAGAACATCGAAACACAAAACTTATTTATGAAATAGCCCCGGAAATCTTTAACCCTAGAGAAAGGTACGTGATTGACTTTTACATGATTGAAAATAAACAATTCCTATCTTGTATTGACGTATACTCAAAACTCGCAGCATTAATCGAACTCTACCAAGAATTTTCAACGAGATGGGCAAACCAACTGAAATTAAAGCAGACAAAGACTCAGCTTTTTTATGAGCAGCACTTCAAATCTGGTTACGATCAAAAAATGTAAATATAACGATAACTACGAGTAAAAACGGAATCTCAGATGTCGAACGATTTAACAAAACAGTTAACAAGAAACTAAGAATTATCAACAGTGAAACAGATACGGAAAATAAAATTAACAAATTTGAAACAATTTTGTACGTATATAATCATAAAACTAAACATAATACAAATGGAAGAACACCTGCTGATATTTTCATTTATGCTGGAACACCAGAACACAATACGCAAACAAATAAAGTTAATGAAATAGAAAAATTAAATCAAAAACGAAATGAATTTGAAATTGACACTAGATACAGACAGTAAAAAGTAAAACTACCAATCCTTTCAAAAAGACATGAAATTACACAAACGGACGACAAACATTACGAAGAGAAAAATCGAGGAAGAAAAATCCCGCATAAATCTAAATTCAAAAAGAAAAAGAAACTAATGAGAGTAAATAAGTTAATTCCAGATCAACAGCAGTCAATCAACCGATCCAAGAAGGCGCAACTTAAATTAACAGCATTTTTAATACAATTTTTAACAACATGTTATGTTAGAGAAACAAATTGCCACGGTATAGAAGTTAACCCTATTCACGCCAAAAACGGTTACCTAATTTTTAAAACAGGCGACATAGACTTACCACTAAACTATGAACATCATATTCTAACTGTGAATATCACAAAAACAGAGCAAATCTATAATGACCTTATATATCAAAATCAAGAATTTAAGAAACTCACACAAATAAAGAATCTAACAAAAAAACTCAAAATGGAAATGAACGGTTTATCAATTTCCCAACGGTCACACGCCTTTCCTACAGATTGAATGATGTTCGATGTCTCACTATTTTTCAATGGTTCCCTAACACTTAACGATTCTCTATCTGATAGTTCATTCAATGGTTTATCAGATTCCATAATGTCAGATTCGTTTCTTATAGATTCAATGACGTTCTGATAGTTCATTTAATGGTTCACTGTTCAATTCTGTTTTCTCTTCATTATATTCTTTATTTAAGGTTGAAATGTCAATGTCTGATTTAACTGAAACAATAGATTTTTCCGATTCAATTCTGATGTTTGATTTTTCTTTTAAATTGAAAACTTCTTTAACAAAAACTAATGCCAATTCATAAGCATTTAAGAAGTCTCGTAATTTTTTTTATTTCGTAATACTGTGAAATTCAATTTCTACATTAAATTTTCCCAAAGCAAACAATTTCGATCCGTTGACACCACAATATCCTGTTGGTTCTAATTTACGATTGTAAATATCATAAGGCAATGCCGATCTTTGCATAAACTAATCGCGCTTCCGGTAACAAGCATGGCGGAAAAAAATTTTAAATTAGATTTTTGTCCAGAATCAGTGCTAAAATGTACTCCAACCTTATTTATGATAAGAACGGTTAAATCATTACGCTCAATAGGTTCCAAAATGGTATTCCCTGTTACACCAACCAGTTTCGGAATTCTCGCAGCAGGCTGAGGGCAATCTTTTATCATATGCTGAAGTGAACCGCATCGGAAGCACGAACCCTTCTCGCGTTTTTGTTGTGAGCATGATGAGGCATTATGCCTCACATTATGTCCACGACCAGAGCAGTTGTAACAAGGCAATTTTGTCTCCTTGGGAAGTCTCCTGCCCACGTGCACTGAAGATAGAGTTTTGTTGCGCAAGTCACCATATCTGCGTGACAGTTCTTTAAGTTCATCCAACCTTTTCGCTGAGTACAAAATAGCGATACTGGGAGTACGATCACATAACCCGTCTATGATAAATTGTACTGTCTGCAGCTCCTGAGTAGCCGGCACGTGATGCAATCTCCTGCATTTGAAGAATTTATCCCATTATTGTTGTTTATCACATATCGGGTGTCTCGCAATAGCATGATGACATCGGTCATCGAGTAGTCACGATCAAAAGTTTTTAAAAAATTTGCCTTAAATTCCGAGTAATTATTCGATTGATCGAATCAGTTGCTGGTTTCATTAATAGACGCACACAACGAAACTTGAATGTGTCGCTTTTATCAATTGCATTGCAAACACGCTCAAATCCATGTATCCATTTATTTGCATCGCCTGACACTGAAGCATCGTATGGAGGAACTGTATAGACATTTCATACTCCTTCTTCGGATATCGATTCGGTTTGCAATATGGCCGCCAGCATTTGTTTCTTTTGCGTCCAAAAATTCTTCTTCTTTCATGATTTTCAACTGCTGCTGTACGGAAAATGTTTGATTTGATGAATCCCCAATCGCGTGGCCTGCTATGGCACCTTCCTCCTTCTCCTGGCGTGCATCTGAAGATTTCGGCATTACGGTTTGGTTGCTGAGGTCGCTGTCATCTTCTTATTCTTCATTGTCAGATGTTTTTGCCGAAGCATACTTGTACTCCGAGGCAATTTTGTTCAGTTGTCTTAAGGTTCCAAATTTCACATGTTTGTCCACATACGTACATATACATATTGTGTAGGTACTTACCTTCAAATGCTTGTGTAAATTTTCAGTAGATTTTTCATCAAATTTTATAATTTTATTTACACAGAGTTGACATTTCCCACTCGGGATGAAAAATGTTCCATTCAAGATCAGCGGTAAATCATTATTTCCTTTATTTTTTAGTGCCTGATCAGTCATTATCAACGATAATATCATCTTGATATTATTTTCAGATGAAGGCCGATTCGATACTCAAAATACCCGTAAGATACTATGTAAGTATCGTGATCTGTTTTTTCTGTGTAGGTATTTGTAACTAGGTACTTCCAAACACTGACCATGTAACGATGCCAGATTGGCGCCGCATATAGATTAGTGGTAGATTAGTTTCCTACAGTCACAAGTGCCACATCGTCCGCAAAGCCCACTAAGTGCACTCCTGGGGGGAGAAAAAGGCGTAAGACGCCGTCATACATGGCGTTCCATAGAACAGGTCCCAGAACGGAGCCTTCTAGAATATCTGCAGACACCTCATGGTTTTTATTTCCTTCTGACGTGGAATACGTATACACAGAGAAAAAAAATAAGCAATAGCTACACGAAAATGTGCGATTTCTACACGCTTTTGCATAATGATTGTGTAGCTTTTCTGCACGCCGCGTTTAGATATTGAAATCCGACACGTTACGTGTGAAAGGTTAACGCGGCGTGCAGAAAAGCTATACGCCACGTATTGAAATGAGATAGCTAAACGTGACGTGTAGAAAAGATACACGCCACGTGTTCAAATGAGAAAGGTACACGTGGCGTGCAGAAAACCTACACGTCGCGTGTGGAGATCAGATTTCTAAACGAACTGTACTGTACTGTACTGATTTAGAGCTAGATTTTTCGTTTAGAAATTAGACATGTGCGTGTAGGATTTCAATATCCACGCGCCGAGTGTAGAAAACCTACACGTTCGTGTGGTATTCAGATTGCTGCATGAAGAATGTAGAAGTTATTTGGAAATAATCTGATTTTCTCATTTCGTGTAGACTTTGCTTTTGCCCACGCAGCATTTAGCTTTTCTACACGAGGCGTTTAGATATTGAAATCCTGCACGTTACGTGTAGCTTTTCTGCATGTGGCGTCTAGCTCTCTGAATTCTACATTTTGCGTGTGCAATTTAGCAGGACGCAACACGTTTCGTTTAGCTTTGACATTTCTACACGCGCAGTGCAGCCAATTTTGATTTCTCTATTTGTGAGTGCGTGTGAAATAGTTTTATAGATCATACACCTAATGATAATATATATTCAATTTAGCTCGTAATACAGAACTTTTGGGCTCAAAAGGTAATGTTGAGGCAGATCAGAGCTGGGAATGCTAATTACAATTTTTTTCCATTCAATTATTTCAGATAGCTAAACACTCAAGCACTAATTAATTATTTGATTTAAATTAGTTATATGCTTCATTTACCATTAAATCCTGTTGAAATTTGTTTACATTTTCGCTCAACTTTTTTTTCATGTCAATTGAATTTTAATTGAATTTTTCTATTAAAACTTTAAATTTGTTGAAAGTTCAAGCCTTAAGTCAATTACACAGTGTTACAAAAAAAAAATCTACACATACTTTTCACGAGACCCAGTACATATTCATCATATTGTTGGGCTAGTCGAGTATAGCATTTCCTTATACAGGGGTTTTTCCTAACACCCCCAAAATCTGAAGTTATATCCCAAAAACCGCTTTTTGATTTTTAAACCTCAATTAAATAGATATATCTCGCGCATGGACCGACTGATTGTTTATAAACTTGTCAATTCCGATAGAGACGCCACCTTCCACAACTTATAAAATTCTGAAGAAATTACACATTTTGTATCTAGGAATGACAGCTAGACATGTAAACAACGAAAGTGATACTTCAACTTAAAGTCTTAAATAAATGGTGTGAAGAATTTCCATTTCCTTATTTTGCTAACTAATTTAGAATCTGAAATAGCATAACATGCATATGAACCTATTCTTATCACTTTTTCCGGCGCACTCCACATTTTGTATGGTGCAGATCCACGAAATCCAGAGCAAATCAAAATCGAAAGCTAATCATTTTTAGGAATACCACTTGTATATACCCAACAAGAAAGAAAGTCGGTCTAGCCCGACCATAACATACTCTGCACCCTTACACTCGCATTTGCTCACGAGTCAAACGGCCAGTTAACACACAACGCGGTGCGCTCTCTAAGTCTCTCTCTCTCACTCTTACTAAGATTGCCGTTCGACAGAATGCTATGGTTAACTGGCCGTTTTTTGCTTATAACTTGAGAATCGTTCATCCGATCTTTATCATTCCTTCAGCAAATCGATAAATAATTTTGATTACTAGATATCTCTAGAATGTATGAACCATCTATCATCAAAACTGTGGAAGATACACGTTATTTCCAAATTGCAGGGGCGCGAGGGTGCGTTTCAAAAATTGAAAATAAACTTGATCTGCCTGCAAGTATAAGAATAATATGTCCAATACATGTCAAACTCTGAGATCTCTTCGTTCATACGGACGGACGGACAGACGGACATGGCTATATCGACTCGGCTGTTGATGCTTATCAAGAATATATATTCTTTATAGGGTCGAAACGATTCCTTCTCCCTGTTACATACTTTTGTACAAACTTAATATACTCTATGTACCTTCGGTACAGAGTATAAAAAGGCAAGAGGATAGTTTCCTTACTTAACGGATGGAAACCATTGACCAAGTAAAGCGCGATTTTGTGTATTGGAAATTTGAATAAAAATTTTATAAAGATCCATTAAAGCGAAAATACATTCCAAAGAGTATTTAAACTTCGGCAATGGCCAAGCTGGCCTCAGTCCCGTGAAGTCCCATAGAATCAACAAGTAATCGCAACGTCAGCTGCAGAAATGTTATGGCTTTGTGTACATGGCAACAGTTGATGTTTGTTTCCAAGCACAACGGCCAACTTTTTCTTCGTCAGTATTGATCCAACGTTGATTGTGAATACTTCGTTATTTTCCTGACTTTTCAACATGGCTGCGACCAATTTACCAAGGGTTCCTGAAGGATTAAGAGAGTTAATGAAAGTCTATACAAAAGAAGTGTTACGCGAAAAGCCGACGAATCTTTATAAGTTCTCTGCCCAATTTTTCGAAACGATTGTCCTCGACAAAATGCACCATCCGGTGCGTAAGTATGAGCCAGTGCAAAGTTATGAAATCATAATGAGAAACCGCATCCGACAGCAGGCGCCTCTGTCGCTTGTATTCAACATAATTCCGGATAATCTAACGGAGCTAATAAAGCAATTTATTAAAGCCGTCCTCAAGGAGAACCCTGGCAACATTTACATCTTTGCAAAGGAATATTTTCAACAACTTTCCATTGCAAAGTCTACTCAAAATGAGTTAACTATGTACACGTCCTACGAAAAATATTTGGAGGGCAAAGAGAACTTGGGCTCTGCTCAGAAGGTGACTTGTGAATGTGGTCGAATTTTAAGCGCTAGTGCTACAAAAGTTCAAGGGGAATTGCCTAATACATCCAATACCGAAGCAAGTACATTGCCAAGTAATACAAATAAAGCAAGTAGTCTCGAAAGTCACACTGCTAACTATTTGAAAGCAGTTTGCATTATTCAGAAACAAGTTCGCAAATATCTTAAGCAGAAGAGAATTAACGCAGAGAACAAAAATATGAAAAATAATTACAACAGCCGAGAGTACATTAATGCGATTTCACTGATCCAAAGGCAATTCCGGCGTTATTTGAGTCAAAAACGAGCTCTAAAGTCCACTGAAGGGTCATCCGGGAATCAGAACAAACATTACAGTTCCGTAAAATATATTAACGCCGTCTACGTTATTCAACAACACTACCGGCAATATAGGAAGCGGCAGCAACTACGATTAGAACAGGACAGTGTTTCCCTTTCTGCAGCCGCCTTTATTATCCAACGCGCATTTCGAAGGTTAATTAGGGCACGGAGAGCCAAGAAGCACACGCCTGCTGCGCTTGAACAAGGCGATGACGTAAACGACAATGCTTCGGAAGCAGGCTCGTATACATCTGCTTCCACGGCACTTCTTTCCACGGAATCCGCAGGGGAACATATCGAGCTCGGAGGCTATAATTACGAAGAATGCGTCCATCAACAAACCATTAAGGAGGATGATGAGGTTGAGAATGATTACGTCAACTTTCAGGAGAAGTACTTCGATGAAACTATTCAGACCGAAAACGGGTCGCTTTGTTCTAAGAAAAGTGGTAAATATCTTGGAAAATTACATGCACAATACTACTGTGGGCAAAAAATACCGGGAAATTTGAATTTGCGAAGAATGTAACAAAATGCTTGAGCTTAAATGGAGAACATTTTTATAAACATATCAACACTCACTAACATCTACACCTATGGCCATAAGTATTCCAATCAAAATTTCATGAACGCATATTTTGGGTGTATTCCCATATGTATTCTAAGAATCTAAACTCAGAAAATTATTTTTCTATATTGAAGAAAAATTAGTCAAGCGTTGAAATCGCCTTAAATTTTAGAAATAATTCTATATTTAATATTCTTTTTTAGGGCAACTTTTCTAAAATTCTGAAAAACGTCTTAAATATGGGCATTTCCAATGAAAAGTCCACCAAGACCAAAAATGAAAAGTACTTAAAAACACTATTTTTATACCCGTTACTAGTAGAGTAAAAGGACCTACAAAAGTCGTGCAAATGTATGTAACGGGCAGAAGGAATCATTTCTGACCATATAGAGTATATATATTCTTGATCAGCATCAACAGCCAAGTCGATATAGACATGTCCGTCTGTCCGTACGTCCGTCTGTCCGTCCATCCGTCTGTTTGAACACCTAGATCTCAGAGACTGGAAGACCTAGAGCATCCAAATTTGAAATGTAGACTCCTATTGTCTGCACGCAGATCAAGTTTATTTCATATTTTTGCCACGCCCCACAATAAAAAATGTTGAGTAACTCTCACATTTATATTTATATTTGCAATATCTATAGGAGCTGAAATTTTCATCAAGATCGGATGATAAATAGCCGAGTTAAAAAAATGTTGCATTCTTTATGGTCCCACCTCAGGCACACAGGAAGACTATAAAACATTTCTTTCTAGGAGATAGCAATCAACTGTAAGTTTTTGCTTTATATTATAACAAAAACGAGAGCGTAAGTTAATGTCGGCTTTTGATGAAAATTTCAGGGCTTATAGATATTGCGAATATAAATGTACGTTTTAAATTTCAGATCGATATCTTAAAAATCATTTTTTATTGTGGTGTCGGGGGTGGGCGTGGCAAAAATTTTAAATAAACTTGATCTGCGTGCAGACAATGGGAGTCTAGATTTCAAATTTGGTGGCTCTAGCTCTTCTAGTCTCTGAGATCTAGGTGTTCATACAGACAGACCGACAGACGGACAGACGGACGGACGGACAGACGGACAGACGGACATAGCTATATCGACTCGGCTGTTGATGCTGATCTATAATATATATACTTTATATGGTAGGAAATGATTCCTTCTGCCTGTTACAAACATTTGCACGACTTAAGAATACCCTTTTACTCTACGAGTAACGGGTATAACAACTTAAATATAATAATGAAATTTCAGTAACGTAACGTCAGTTAAAGTCACGTCAGGTACGTATGCAAATAATAAGAAATTTAGAAAATCTTTTTGAAGAAGGTTATCTAAAAAGAAATCTTGTATTATTTCAAATCGTACTAAAAAAGCTGTATACAAAACATGGCTGCAAACCGGTTTTGAGCCGAACCGGCTCGAACCCGGAATTCCGGCTTTTTTTTTAATGTGAACCAAACCCTGAACCGAATCGCGAGGATGAAAATAGACGAAAAAAAAGGTTATACACATTAAAATATATTTGGGTACCCTTCTATGTACGTAACAGCAGAGTCGACAAAAAGAAATATAACAATACGGATAGTCGGTCAAGCCAGACTATGATATACTTTGCACATGCGAAAGTGAATATATGAATATATGTCAGAGATGCTTTGTTCTGGCGGTTATATACATTTGCACAAATATTCTTTGTACCTAAACCAGACACGAAATCAGATGAAAACTGGCACACATTTTTCAACTTATACATAAACATATCGAAAAACTTCATTGCCAGCTTGCCATGAAGCTTTGCCGGCTTCGACTGCCCCTACACCTCTTCATTACAAACAAAGACTTTATGAGGAACTTCATGAAGTTTGCTTCATCGTGTAAATGCGGACTAACAATATATCTAGTCGTCAAGTGTATACCTATTGTATTGTTATTTAAAATATATTGGGCAAAAAGTGCAACGAACCAAGGCTCGAACCAAAACCAACGCCCAAAAACCTCGAGCCTCAATTTTACGACCCTTAACAGTTGGTAAATTTTGGTTCGAACCAGCAAACCGGAGGTTCCGAAAAGTTTGTTGAGTTTGCAGCCCTGATGCAAAAAGCTTTGACCAATTTCTAATTCTAAAATTTTCTAAAACAATTCAAAATCCGCATCCGTTTTTTGTAACGTCACGCTAGCACATATTTTTGCTTATATCTTTAACTTCTTATGATCGATGTATGTCAAATACGTCACGTCAGTTTGGAAATGCCCATAAAGAAATTATTTCTAAATTTTATTGCGACTTCAAACACTTATTTTTTTAAAATTTGTATATGGGGTTAAGTAACCTGTTTTGATTTTAGTTTTGATTATAGTCTGGCTGGCTCAAAACAAGTCCGCTGATGAGAGAATTTGGTTATTCTCGAAACAGCGATCGTTGTACGGACAGTATTCCAAAATGTTGTAATTAATATCTGTTGATCTGTGTTGTTTATATAGAGTTATACTCAACCATAGACCTTGAGCCAGCCAGATGTAAACTTTTTTAAATATAGAAAAATTAATTTTCTGAGTAAGTTTTTTTTTTTAAAAAACTGGTTCTTGTTTAAAGAAACTGCCGATGGCTTGTCTCAAGTTGATCCGTAAATAACTTTCACGAGCCTGTGCTTGATTTAGCTTTATGCCAAGTCAAAAAAGCACCAATTGTTGTTGATAGCACCATGCTGCAGTGGTTTCATTGAAGCCGATCCCACTAAATGGTTGTCCTAGATGTTCCAAGTCTTCCTCGACATATCTCTTACATTTTGTTGTCTGGCTTCTTCCGTAAAAAACACCATTTCTAATCTTTCATGTTTATAAAATTGTTCACTCTGTTCCAAAGGTACACTAAGGGCCCATTTATCATCTTCTATGTAGAGCATGTTCACATAAACTAACAAATAACAGAGCAAATTCTAATAGTATATTAAGTCTGTGCAAAAAGTATGTAACAGGGAGAAGGAATCATTCAATCCGACCCTATGAAGTATATATATTTTTGATCAACAGCCGATGCGATATAGCCATGTCCGTCTGTCCGTCCGTATGAACGAAGAGATCTCAAAAATGGTAAGAGATAAAGTTTTGACATTTAAGGACCAAAAACTCACTAAACTTGCAGGCAGATCAAGTTTATTTTCAATTTTAGCTACGCCCCCTCCCGCCCCCGCAATTTGGAAACAACCTCATATCTCCCACAATTTTGATGATAGATTGTTCTTACCTTGTAAAGATATCTAGTAATCGAAATTATTTATCGATTTGCTGAAGAAATGATAAAGATCGGATTAACGATACACAAGTTATGAGCAAAAAAGTTAACCGGCACTAAAAAATGTTTTTCGAAGTAGTGTGATAATTGGTAAATGGTTTTTGTAGCGTCCCTGAAGACGGATGCCGAGGCGCATTCGAAATATATCGGAAACAAACCAAAACGAGAGCGTAAGATAAAGTCGGCTCTAACCGACTTCGATATACCCGTTACTCATGGAAAGAAATGTTTAATAGCCATCCTGTGTGCCTGACGTGAGACAGATCTTGATGAAAATTTCAGGGCTTATAGATGTTGCGAATATAAACATAAGTTTTAAATTTGAGATCGATATCTCAAAAATTGTGGGAGTTATTCAACATTTTTTATTGTGGGGGCGGGGGTGGGCGTGGCAAAATTTGTTTTTCTTCTAGTCTCTGAGATCTAGGTGTTCACTCAGACAGACAGACAGACGGACAGACGGACATTTCTATATCGACTCGGCTGTTGATGCTGATCAAGAATATATATACTTTATATGGTCGAAAATGATTCCTTCTGCCTGTTACATACATTTGCACGACTTTAGTATACCCTTTTACTCTACGAGTAACGGGTATAAAAAGTTCCTATAGGAATATCAATTGGACATGTAAAAAACGAAAGTGGAATCTCAACTAGAAGTCTTAAAAAAATGGTGTTAAAAGTGGAATTTTGTAGGTAACGGTCTGCATCTTAAAAATCTGAGAAATTGTTCTGGGGGAGTGTATACATTAGGGTGGTCGATTTGAGTGGGTGGAATACAGTCAGCAAAGCGAATAGCATAGACGAATTCTACGAAAAATTCTAAATAATTTCATCAAGAAACCATGGATCTAAAATGAATTCCTAGACCGCGCAAGTTGACCTCAAATTTTAAGGACGATTAAAGATTTTGTCTTTTTCAACTGGACTGGACTTTATTTTTATACCCTGTTCCCATTAAAAATGGGAAAAGGGGATCTTGAAGTTGTGCAAATGTATGTAACAGCCCGAAGGAAGCTTCTCCGACCCTATAAAGTATATATATTCTTGATCAGCATCAACAGCCGAGTCGATATAGCCATGTCCGTCTGTCTGTATCAACGCGTCGATCTCAGAGACCATTAGAGACAGAGACACAAATTTTGGCATGCACAGAGGTGTATACCGTACCCAGTTCAAGTTTGTTTTAGATTTGGAAAATAGCCCCCCCCCCCCCCCCCCCCGTTAAACCGCAAAAAACTGTCACAGCCACAATTTTAAAGTTAGAACCTGGTGGCTTAATGTATATTATCCTAGGCCTTATATCTAACTACTCTCCAAAGGAAAATAAGATACGAGCAAAAACACAAAATTTATTAAACAATTTAGCTTATGGAAGCGGGGGGGGGGGGGAGGCGTTCACTTCATGCAGGCAGCGCTGCCTGCGCAGGCCGCGTGTGAGTGCGCGTGTGTGTTTTTGTGTGCGCTCGTGTGAATGCGTTTGTGTATGTGAGTGTGTTTGTATGTGTGTCTCAATTGAACAGGGTATTTTGTAGTCGGGAAACTCGACTACAGCGCTCTTACTTGTTTCTACTTAGAAATTGCACTTTAACGAAGAAAAATAGGAAATAGTGAAGAAAATCGATGGCTAAATACCATAGCTGGATCAAGTTGTATGGAGGATCTAAAAGTCAAACATCAGTATTTTATGTGTTTACTGTGTAGTTAGCCATCGATTTGCGCGGGCTAGGAATTTTAGAGCCATGGTTTCTTTGTGAAATTTTCTTAAAGTTTTGCGTAGATTGCGTTTTTGCTATTCGCTTTGTGCGAAAAAAAATCGAGCCCCCCTAAACATGCAGGCTTTGACCAAAACGAGAGCGTAAGTTAAAGTCGGCTCTAACCGACTTCGATATACCCGTTGCTCATGCATAGAAATGTTTAATAGCCATCCTGTATGCCTGAGGTGAGACAGCCGAAAAGTATGGAACATTTTTTTAACTCGGCTATTTATCATCCGATCTTGATGAAAATTTCAGGGCTTATAGATGTTGCGAATATAAATGTAAGTTTTTAATTTGAGATCGATATCTCAAAAATTGTGGGAGTATGAAATTTTTAAGGTCATAGTCTCACCACTATCTGATGCTTTTTGTTGTACAGTATGCGTACAAATAAACAAAATTAAAACAAGTCGAGCTATATCGGCCGCGAATACGCTGTAAAGTTTTTGTGAATAACTGTGTTGCCTATTATCACTTAATTGTTTCATTTAGTCGGCGCTGATTTAAATTAAACATTATTTCGAATTGCAAAACCCAAAAGAGACCACTATTTTAATTTACTGGATTTTTATTTATTTTATGTATGCGATATCAATTAGCCAATCCTTTATTTATCTCTTATTCTTGCTCAGTATCAACAGCCGAGTCTTAAGGAATGCATGTTATCAAAAATTGGGCTCAATAAGCCAAAGTCTCTTCTGCCATATTTCCAAAAATGTAGTTGCCTTTTTGAATTTCAAAAGATGACTGCAATTTAAATGAACTAATAACTTCGTTGAAAGAATTTGTATTCGGTAAACGTGGCGTATGATTATAACTATACTAAACAAATTCTAGTACAAATGGATCATTAAATTTTTTTGTTTTTTAAACTATTGTTATCAAGTACTAATTAAACTGCTTTTTCAGTTTTCGACGTAATTTTATTCAAAACTAAATATTGCTGAAGCGCACTATGCCTATGGCTAAGTGACTTAATAGTTTAATGTTATGGTGTACCTATTTAAGTCGTCACAAACTTTATATTACTTGACATTCCAAAGGTAAATGTTGAAGTAAAATGTTATGTCTGCTTTTCTTCGAATTTTTTTTATAAAGTATTGAATACTAAAGCAAGTTATTAGTGGATAGGAAAAAATTTCGTAAATTTTTTAAGAGGGTATATTAGTTTAGGGTCATTTAGAACGCAAACATTTAAAAATACTTTTATATATATAGGTACACAAGATTAGACTGCAAAAACTCGCAGCCTTGGAGGGTCCGTTAAAAACTAATATGGCGATTCTTAGTCTTCGATTAGAAATTATAACGATTTCTTGGAAACAAAGGCCTAGAACTAATGCAGTTTTAAAATTATCATATCGGGAAATTTCTGTCTAATGTACGCAATCGTACACTTATATGAATTAGTTTCAGATAATACGATTTTTATTGGCGAGCTGTCATCTTTAATCAATTTTATTTTTACTTAACAGATAATCAAAATGACAGATTAAAATCAGCTCCGTCGTCTGCAGGATTAACTTTGACGAAAAGTGATGGGGAAGAGTTAATGAACACAGCAATCAATCAAAAAGAGATGGACATTGAAACGAACTTTATTATTTCAAGCATGAAACTGCAAGACAAAGCTGATACACAAGAACAAAAGCTAACTAAAGATGAAAAAAATTATGATCTGGATAAGATAAATGAGATGCAAGCTGATGATGGAGTGGATAATTTGGCACTTAAGACTGAAACTACATCTACATTGCCCGATTTTGAATCAAAAGCACCGAGGGAGGCAACTATCTCAAATTTTCAGCCAGGTTGTGTCTTTACAATATTTTTCATTAATTTGTGTTTTTAATCCGTACAAGTATGTATTCCTCTTATTAGACATTAACGCGGATAATGATAAGGCAACCGCAGTGGAATCACCCATGGGTACAATTTCAAATATCAAGGATATTTCAATGCATGCCATGGAAATTAACAGTTTACAAACCATATTAGTCAATTGTAATCGAGATGAATTAAGAAAGAATGAAATTGGTACGTATAGCGAGTTTAAGGACGCTAACATTAAAAATAAAACAAAATTCTTACTAAGACCCATTTTCGACCGACCGGTCCAATGGTAACCATAAGATATAGTCGCCAGAGATTGGAAAGGTACCCAATTTTCTTACCTAGCTAAGGTTATATTTCTTTTTGGTGTAGGTATTTGGCCTCTACTGCTAAAAGAGCCGAAGAATAACCGAAATATACCGGAAAAAAGAAACATAAAATTGTTTTTTCTATCATCCTGACCTTGAGCCGGAGGACATACATCTTTTCAAGTTAGTTTGAAAGCGTTTAATATTAATAATCACCGACCTTCAAAACAAAAAAGTTATTTTCACTAAGACCCGACCGATCGGTCCTATGGCAGCTATAAGATATAGTCATCCGATCCGGTCGGTTCCGACCTGTTAGCAGCGTGCAGTAAAAAGAAGACTCTGTACAAAATTTTAAATCGAAAGCTTTAAAACTAAGAGACTAGTTTGCGTAGAAACAGACACAGACAGACGGACAGACAGACGAACAGACAGACTGACAGACAGACAGACGGACGGACAAAGTTTAATCGACTCAGCTCGTCGCCCTGATCAAGAATATATATAGTTTATGGGGTCGGAAATGAATATTTCTATGCATTGCAAACTTCTGGGCAAAATTAAAATACCCTTTGCAATGGTATAAATAGGCTTTTAATGATTTTCATTTAAAAATTAAATTTTCGCTTTGAACAATGTTCGCCGAGTGATTTCCCAAACTGAGCAATAGATTACATCATTATTTTGACCATTGGGCTGGTCTGTTGGCAGCTATACTATATATTCATCCTATTTTGATCAAACTTGCCAAAACTGTGCTGTAGTAAATAATTTTCATTACTGGAAAGTTTAAAGAAAATATACAAAAATATTTTTGAACCCAATGTTTGCAGCAAATAATAGCTTCACTTTTAAGTAAAGCAAATTTATTATCTTTTTTAAGATCAAAATTAGAAGTGTGGAAATACTTTCAATTGATAGAAGTCTGTAAGAAGCAGGTGGATTTTGTGTAAAGTGCAAAGATGTGTTGCCATATGCAGGCCGCACAGGCACAAGTGGATTACACCGACACGACTGCAGAAAAATGTCTGATGCCACAAGCGAAAAGCAACCTATTTTGAACCATTTCATGAAAAGAAAAGTTCCACCTAAAGTTATCGAAAATCTAGCTCAACAGCAGCTATTCCTTGAGACAAAGGATTTGCGGCCACTTTCCACAACCGAAGGTATGTTTCTGGTGAAAAAGTAAACACATTTAAATGACGAATGATTTTAAAAATTTGTGATATATCTGGGATGAACGTCCGTGGGCGATCATCCACAGGACCTGCACAAGTCCCAATGTGGAGGAATGTGTGTATGATTCTCGCCGTGCTGAATTTTGTTGGTATTGCAGTTGAGCACACGAACTGTTTCCAATGAATGCAGAAACTGATAAATCCGTATTACTGAACATGTGCACCGAGTATTGATTTGCGTAGTTGCGTCAATGGTACCTTCGGTTGAGGCCGTTGCTTCGAGTGGGCGTCGATAAGCAAGTTTGCCCAAGCAGGGTTGAGATTGCAGAGTCAATAGCTCTGGGTATTGTACCCCGAGTACAGACTTTAGTGTGCCACGCGTCGTGGACTTTCGTTTGCCACTCGTTGTCTACTTTGCTTGTCACTCGGTGTGGACTTTGTTTGCCAATCGTCGTGAACTTTGCTTGCCACTTGTCGTGGTCTTTGTGTTCAGATCGAGAACATGAAGGTAGACTCAGGCTGGCATCAATTGCCAAACAAAGAGCGTCTCGAGTTGTAGCAGGTTGCTTGTGGTCGATCAGGTATGGGGATCGTTGTGCATGAACATCGGCGATGATGAAAGATGCGAGGAAGATTCATATTCAGCAGCGCGACGTTCTTCCATAAGTATGAACGATCGTCTGGCAGGCTGCGTACAATGTAATATTTTCAAAATTTGTCGAATGCTTAACCAACGTGAGATCGGTTACATGTAGTTGCAGAGCCGGCTGCGTGCAATGTGTTGTTAACTGGCCGTTTTTTGCTCAAAACTTGAGTATCGTTCATCCGCTCTTTATCATTCCTTCAGCAAATCGATAAATAATTTTGATTACTAGATATGTCTAGAAGGTACGAACCATCTATCATCAAAACTAGAAGATACCCGTTTTTTCCAAATTGCTGGGGCGGGAGGGTGCGTATCAAAAATTGAAAATAAACTTGATCTGCCTGCAAGTATAAGAAATATATGTCCCATACATGTCAAACCTCTATCTCTTACCATCTCTGAGATCTCTTCGTTCATACGGACGGACGGACAGACGGACAGACAGGCAGACAGACGAACAGACGGACATGGCTATATCGACTCGGCTGTTAATGCTGATCAAGAATATAGGGTCGGAAACGATTCCTTCTCTCTGTTACATACTTTTGCACAAACTTAATATACTCTATGTACCTTCGGTACAGAGTATAACAAGAAAGAAAGTCGGTCAAGCCCGACTATAACATACTCTGTACCCTTAACGTCGCAGCTCGCATTTGCTCTAAGTTTCACTCTCTCTCTCTCTCTCTCACTAAGATTGCCGTTCAATAGAATGCTGTGGTGATGGGTGGGGGGTGGGGGGTGTTTACTGGCCGTTTTTTGCTCATAACTTGAGTATCGTTCATCCGATCTTTATCATTCCTTCAGCAAATCGATAAATAATTTTGATACATGTCAAATCTCTATCTCTTACCATCTCTGAAATCTGTGCGTTCATACAGACGGACGGACAGACAAACGGGCATGGCTATATCGACTCGGCTGTTGATGCTGATCAAGAATATTATTGTGTATTCACGCGTTTTCAATTACAAAGTGTGCTTTTTATTCGTCTTCTTTTACATTGTTGTTCGTCATTTTTACAGTGTTGCCAGAGCATTCGTGTGGCCGTATTTCGTAGGTATTATCGATAGTTCTAGAGGTGACACAAGTGCCGATACTTAACAAATATAAATACTTTATAGGGTCGGAAATGATTCCTTCTCTCTGTTACATACTTTTGCACAAACTTAATATACTTTGGTACAGAGTATAAAAACCAAATTTCCAATCGGAATTTCCGTTTGCTTTTTATACGTTCCCAATCATGACACTTGAAACAAAAAAAAAAAACAAAAATTTATCAGTTTGAAATTTGTTCCACTTTGAACCTTTGTAAAAACCAAAATAATAGACCAAAATCCATAAACCAAAGTTTTTTTGGCTATTTGCGCTTCCCTTTATTAAATTAAATTAATACGGTCAAAAAAATCGATCATCAATTTTTGATTTTTGCAACGTCCAAACTGGCCACTGTACGCCGTGAGCATGTATGTATAATATGTGTGTGTGTTTTCAGACGGGTGTGTGTCTGTGCGGCACACTTGCCCAACAGCCTCTAGATGTTTCTGTTGGCTGGCTGGATCCATGGTGAGTGATTGAGTTAGAGACGACTGAACTGCAGGCGCGGTCAATCACTATCTTGTCCAAATTTGTTTTCGTGGAAAAAAACATGGCTGCTGCTAGGCGTGTGTGTGTGGGTCTGTGGCCGATCTGTATGATTGTAAAGCGCCAGACACTGCGCGTTAGGGCTTGAGATGGTCAACCACGCTATCGCGTGATTACGATGATTAATATGGCCAGGGCTGCCACACCATTTGGAAACACCGCTATCATTTGGTCATAACTTAAGAATAGTTCATCTGATCTCTATCATTTCTTCGGAAAATCGATAAATAGTCTTGATTTCTTAATATCTTGAAAACTGTGGGAAATACGACGTTTTTTTCCAATTTTCGGGGGAGAGATGGGCGTGGAAAAAATTGTAAATAAACTGGATCTGCCTGCAAGTACAGGAAGTTTATGTCCCATACATGTCAAAACTATTTCTCTTACCATCTCTGTGATCTGTTTGTTCATACGGGGACAGACAGACAGACGGACATGGCTATATCGACTCTGCTGTTGATGCTGATCAAGAATATATTTATTTATTTATTTATTTAAGTTTGACAAGGTTCTGTCAACATTGCAGGGGTCGCTTAAAAAATGACAGTAAATTATTTCTTACATCTAACACAGAAGAGTGAGCAGAGAAAAGATGGTAATACATATTATAGTTAAGACACAAATTTCGGAAAGGTTCATAGTTAGCATAATTTGTTAGGCAAGGCTGTAGATAGATCGGAGAGAAATTTCTGGTAAGACGCAAAGGAACAGCAAGATTTATTTGGCTTAACAGAGCGCAAGAGTCAATATCACCTGATAAGAGTTTATGAATGAAAAGCACACAATGGCACGTACGGCGGTTCTTAAGAGATGGAAGATCGATTAAGAGTAGTCGATGCTCGTAAGATGGAAGATGGATGGTGGGATCCCAGTTGAGCCCACGGAGGGCAAAAATTAAAAACTGTTTTTGAACCGATTCAAGTTGGTCCTGATATTTTTGGTAATGCGGTGACCAAACACACGACCCATATTCAAGTATTGGTCGAACTAGAGAGATGTATAAATTCAATGGACCATCTTTTGATAAACCCCCATATCTTTATTAGATGTGAAAGAAATATGACTATTAAAGCTTAACATGGGGACAAAGCGGACGCCTAAATCATCAACCTCGTAAATGCGCTCAAGAGGATTGTCATCAATCGAAAAGTCGTATAAATATGGCTGCGTTCGATGGAAAGTCATACATTTACACTTTTCAGCGTTAAGTGGGAGGGAATTAACCGAACACCATGTATGCAGAGAGTTTAAGTCCAATTGAAGAAAGAGAGGTGACAACGGATCCTTATAGGACAAGCAGAGTTTTAGGTCATCAGCGTACATCAAAGCATGCGAATGAAGCAGGACGTGAGGGATGTCGTTAATGAACAGATTAAAAAGTAGAGGTCCAAGATGACTACCCTGAGGTACCCCAGAGAGTACGCTGATGGATTCAGAAAGCGACGAATTAAAACGGACACGCTGGGAACGGTGTGTCAAATAAGCCTTTATCCAGTTAAGAAGGTTTAGAGGAAAACCAAGCAGATACAGTTTGTGAAGGAGGAGATTATGATTGACAGAGTCAAAAGCCTTGCTAAAATCGGTATAAATTACATCGGTCTGCAGTTTATTAATAAAACCCCTATTCACAATAGAAGTAAACTCAAGCAGGTTTGTAGAAACAGAACGCTTTTTCATAAAGCCGTGCTGAGATTGCGAAATAATTGAGCGACAAGAGTACTGTATTTGAGATGTTATGAGCATTTCAAAAAGTTTAGGAATGTCAGATAGTTTTGAGATACACCTGTAATTTGTCACTGACGATTTAGATCCTTTTTTATGAATAGGAATGACAAAAGATTCCTTCCAATCGTTGGGAAACTCACCTAGCTCAAGAGATAAGTTGAACAACCTTAAAAGCGGGAAGCATAAAGAACTTGCACAATTTTTAAGCACACAGCTTGGTACATAGTCAGGTCCAGGAGTATAAGATGATTTAATCAAACGAATACCCGAAAGCAGACTCTCTGAATCCAAAACAGGTGGATGGATGCTGTTAGAGTGGGTAATAGGATAGGGATACGGATTAATGGAACCGAAACTAGTCGATGAAGCGGAATAGCAACGCTGAAAAAATGCTGCGAATAAATTGGCGATGTCAGCATCATTACTAGCAGTCACGTTATCGAGCGAAAGCGATGGAGGAAATTGAGAAGATTTGCGTTTGGAGTTAACGAAGTTATAGAACTTATTGGGGTTTTGCTGAAAGCTTATCTTGCAGCTCAGCAGATAATTATTGTAGCATTCTGAATTATGCTGCAAAAACTTTAAACGGGCCACTGAATATCTAGAGAAATCTAACTGAGAACCGGATTTCTTAAATTTTTTATACAGGCGAGATTTTATATTTTTCAAATTTGACAAGCTTTTCGTAAACCATGGGGAAGAGCGCGTGCGAGAGGTAGTGTACGAAACTGGTACATGAGCTTTGAATACATTATAAATAGCCTCATAGAATGACTTGGTGGCTTCCTCAATATGTCGACATGTATCAAGAAAGGACCAATCGCACGTTGACAGTGCATCGTTCAGGGATGTAAAATTTACATTACGAAAGCAGTAAGATTGACTTCGCTGGGTTGAGATCTCAGCGCAGTTAGGCGTTTCAAGTTCAAAGCTAAGCTCAATAGTAGGGTGATAAACATCCTCCGGTTGAGAAAATGGTGGTACCCTCGATACAGCAGAGTTGGAGATGTCACTGACAAATACAAGATCAAGTATCCTGCTCATGCTATTCATGATAGAATTTTTCTGTCCAAGAGACAGCTCGGACATTAAATCGGCAAATTCGTGTTGGATAGATGGAAAAAGTTCGTCGGAATTATCAAAAGATGACCAGGATATGTGAGGAATATTAAAGTCCCCAACGACAACTAAACGATCACGGTCATTTAATAGAGATGCGATATGTCGAATTCGTTCAGCGTGAGTTAGATAAACCGCGAGCTCAGATGCGGGAGGGATGTACGAACAAGTGATAAATAATTTTGAGTCGTGTGTTTGAATTTCAACAGCAACAAATTCAATGTCAAGAGATGATTCACAGGGAATTAGCTGAGATGGCCAGATTGCATCAACAGCGACGAGAACCCCACCGCCACGACGATTTGGGCGATCGCACCTATATATAACATACTTGTCACTAAGGATCTCGAAATTGGAAATACCAGCATGAAGGGAAGTCTCACAGAAAGCTATGACATCTTGTACAAAAGATGCACTATTAATAAACAGCGCGCTCAGCTTGCCGCGCAAGCTGTTTACATTTTGGTAGCCAAGTGAGAAGGAAGATTTTAGTTTTTTGAGTTTTTTGAGACCGGAACAGAGGATTGTGGGTCAGCACGAGCCGAAGGATTGGCGCGAATAGAGAAAGGGCGCTTAAGCTTCCAGGCTTAAGCTTTTAGACTTACCTTCACTTGAGCATAGACGTACCATGTTGGGTATAATGTTTCTAAGGCTATATGCCTCTAATTGTCCTTTTCGCATTCTGTGTAGGGATTACAATAATATCTTTCCTCTTCTCAGTGATAACCTTTCCGACGAAGGCCTGCGGTCTTTTATTCTTCACAATCTTGCACTTGCATAGTTTCTAGTTTTTCTAGGAAATTCCTTCCGATCACCAACGCTGCGAGCAGGGGCGTAGCTGGTCATAACGACAAAATAAATTACCCCCACTGGATCAGAAGGTGTTTCTTCTATTTACTCTTTTTGTTTTCCTTTCTATCTCCCCTATTTTGTATCATTTTATATTCTATTATATTGTAGCTGTGTCTTTTAGACGAAGCTGCAATTAAAATAAAATAAAATAAATAAATAAATGTATACTCAGGCCAGGTGTCCGACTGGAGTGCTCTGTCAACATATAAATCGGGCAGTGTGATTTTAAAAGTCGATATATCTCGTATTTTATTAAATCGGAATTTTCTGACTTCGACTTGAGATAGATCGAGAATATTTAGCTTTGAACAGAGATGATGTCTCACAAGATCTTCCGTAGCCGATGCCACAAGACGAGAAACGAAAATAGATTTTTTAGGAGGTACAGCACCTAAAGTGCCATATGTGGGTATTGCGCGAGCGAATTCCTTTGATGGTCTCGGCGGTACACTTGCTAGAACAGTGCCTACAGGTGCTGCGACGTCAGGTGCCGTGACGACAGGTGCAGGAGCTGAGGCAGCGACAGCGGCCGTAGTAGTTGCGATAGTGGATTGATTGGTTACCTCAGCAGGAGAGGCGAAAGCAGAGGGAGCAGCAACTAAAGGCGCAGGAGCAGAGGCCACAACGGCGGCTATAGTTGGGGCAACAGCAGATTGATCGGTTACCATAGCCAGAGAGGCGATGGAAGAGGAGGCGCCAACAGGTGCGGCGATACAGGAGGCAGCAACGGCGGCCATATTTGGGGCGGCAGCGCATTGGTCAGAGGAAGCTTCCACTGGCGGAAAGGCGAAGACAGAGGCAGCACCAACCGGGGCGGCAGCCCATGTGCCGACAGGTGCCGGAGCGGATGCCGCAAAGGCGGCCATAGCTGGGGCGGCAGCAGAATAATCCGTTACAACAACCGTGGGTAAAGCAACAGGAGCCTCACCATGGATAATGGTGCCCATGGTGGATGTATCCATAGCAGCAGCAGCGGTGGACGCCTAGGGATGAGAGTTGACGACGCCCGCAGAGGTCCCGGAAAATACAACCGGCACCATAGCCTGAGTATAACCCACATACCCCCCCCACATACAACCGGCACCATAGCCTGAGTATAACCCACAGTTGGTGAGAACAGCAAAGATGGGGTGACAGCGGTGGCGGGAGACGGGGGAGTATTGGACGAGATGGCAGAGTTCTGAGGATCACATTTTTTACGTTTGGGCGATTCATTCATAATTTTTAGTCCAAGGAACTGAGAATTCAATGATAAAAATTTCTCACGGCAATGTTCAAACTCGGAGTGGACTTCCTTGAAGCCAGCTCGCGTTTGCCGCATAAACGTTCGCATGTCGTCTTCAATTTCTCGGCAATCCACGCAGGACCAGGTCAAACCAATCCGTTTAGAGATGAAGTCACTCACACGGCCAGTTAGTCCAGCACATTTAATATGTGCACAGTTGGTGCAAAGCCAGCAGACAACGTACGAGTCGCCAACAATATTGCCACCAAACTCACACTTCTTCATAGTGCAAGGTACGCTCATATTGAAGAGCTCCAAATAAGAGAACCAAAATAGAGCGGCAGGCAGATCCAAACGACGACAAGCCGGGGGGGTAGCAGCAGATGCACGTATGAGAGAGCGGCAACGATCAAATAGTCCAAGTAGTTGCAATAGATCTTAAGCCACACAGAAAGTTTACTGTTTGACACCGAGAGCTATGACGGCAACAACAATTGTTAGCAAAGAGAACAAGATCGCGCTCACGTTGAAAAACGAAATGCAAGGTGCAGAGAGCAAGCTCACAACAACAAGTAGCCCGTACGGGAGAGTGCACAAAACAAAATCAAAACAAAAGCAAAGCGTTGGATTGTTTGCAGATTAGAGCACATTAATTTAATTGATTTGTAGTTAATCTTAATGCCACTGTAATTGACACTGTACGGGCAAGATTGATTAGGAAAGTGTCACTAGATCACGTCATCGGGTTTATAGCTGATATGTTTGCGTTTAAGCTCAAAACAGAAAAAAAAAAATTGCAAGAGCGCAGAGACAACACGACCGGCTTCTTTGACGTTCAAACTAGAATTGTGATTGTGATATATATACTTTATAGGGTCGGAAATGATTCCTTCTCCCTGTTACATACTCTTGCAAAAACTTAATAAATATATGGTCATCAGACCATTATTCAGAATTTTTAAAAAAAAATGTAACATATTTTCCATATTAAAATCTAACAATTTGTATCTAATGAACACAATCAAAACATCGAGTTTGGGTTTTCTGCAAGGTCATTCAATGCAGCTTACATTAAAACAAATTTTATTGAAATAGTTTAATTAATGTGTTCACAGGACCTATAAATGTAAAGAAACCTCGCTCAACACACGTTTATGCAATTATCTCGTAAACCTGACGTGCTGGGGAAAAAGAGACAATTAATCTTTATTCAGCGACCAGAAACACATGGAAAGTTTGCTTTCTTCTCGATTGCAAAAGCTTGTAAGCCTGTGTAATGTTCATAAGAGCATGCGATTTCGAAAGGGATTAAAGTAAGCTCATTTGGAATGATAAAAGTTTGAAAGGCTTTGGCCAATCCTTAAAAGCTTGAATTGTGTAGAATATCCTGCAAGTCGAAACTGAATTTTCAAGCTTATGCCGGGCTTACTCTAAGATTAACGAGAAAGGAAAGCTAACTTCGTCTGTGCGTAAGTTTTAATACACTTGAAAAAGCTCGCTCCAAAGGTAAGCGATTTCGACCAAAATTCGCAGATCAGTTTGAAAACAGCAGCAGAGACAGACTTCGTGATGGTCCGGTGGGTCTATCTCTATGTTGTCGATTGTTGACGTCACTTTTTCTCCAGAGGCGGTATTGTGTTCGTTGTCGCCTCCCAGCAGGTTGGCGAAATAGTTTCTCCATTTGTCTAGCGCCGCTTGCGGATCTCTGACCAGATTTCCATTTTCGTCCTTGCATTGTGTGACTTCGGCTTTGAAACCTTCTGTAAGTCGTCTAATCTTTGATGGAATTTTCGAGTCTCACCCATGCCGAATAGCATCTCGACTTCCTCACGCATGCGCCTTTCTCGCTCATTCTTTTTCGTTCTGAAAAGGCGCTTCTCCTCTCTCCTTTTCTTCCGGTATTGCTCTTTAACAGCCCGCGTTGCTCCCGACTGCAGAGTTCTCCTGTAGGCAGCGTCTTTCTCTGCAGTAGCGTCGCGGAACTCATCATCATACCAAGTCTGCTTTCGAGGGTGCTCGGCGTATCCGAGTATCTCCTTGGCAGCCGTACTCATGGAGTGTGATATATGATTCCACTGTTCGCTTACACCAGAAGGGAATGGTGAGTTTTCCTGTGTAGGCTTCAGAGGTCCGTTGTGATTGCAGCTTATCGACATTTAGCTTTCGACGTGTACTAGTACGTGCGGCATGTGCCACACTGAGCCGCGTGAGCACTTTGGCTGCAACAAGGTGGTGATCGGAGTCTATGTTGGCACCTCGAATCGCACGCACGTCTAGAACACTCGATGAGTGCCTTCCGTCGATCACAACATGATCAATCTGATTTCGGTCGCCTTATGGATGTCGCGCTGTTTAAACCTGGTACTACTTATGACCATGTTCCTGCCCGCGGCAAAATCTATTAGCCTCTTCGTTACCGGAGGTTGTTTCATGAAGGCTAAATCGGCCGACAGTCGAGCCAAAAACTCCTTCTCTCCCAATTTTATCGTTAAAGTCGCCAAGCACGATCTTTATGTCGTGATCGGGGCAGCGCTCATATAATTGGATCGGAAAAATGATCGCGCTGGGTTCGCCAAGTTGAACCGATCATCCGCTTTACCTCACTACATACGCCCCCATTAGGTCCAGAAAAACTATGACTAGAAATTTCTGGACGAGTTAATGAATGCTAACATTGAAAACTAAAAAGTTTTCGAACATTTCTATGGCAGCTACAAGAAGTAGTCATCCGATCCGGGCGGTTCCGACATATTAGCAGCGTGCAGCTAAAAGAAGACACTGTGCAAAATTTCAGCTCGATAGCTTCAAAACTGACGGACTAGTTCGCGTAGAAACAGACGGACGTACAGACAGAAGGACGGACAAAGCTCAATCGACTCAGCTCGTCATGCTGATCAAGAATATATATACTTTAGGTGGTCGGATTTTTTCTGTGTAAGTTCGTAAATATTTCAGGTGATGCATTCTTGAAATTATCCCAAGCTTTAATAGACAATGGGGCAGACTTGAGAAAACAGAATGCCGCTGACCTGCTTTATTCGAGGAAGACCATGACAACTGTAATATTACCAGACGAATACAATTGCTTAAAATTAAAGTTAAAGGCAGAACTAGCGGAGCAGACTATCGCCTACACCAGGGATATGTGGACGGATGAGTACACACAACGAAGTTTTATTGCATTAACAGCTCATCCCTCTCCTCGGACTTTGAGCTAAAAGTTAACGTTTTGGCATATAAGAAATTTCTGTTAAGCAAAACGAGAAGGCCAAGCTAACTTCGTCTGTGCCGAAGTTTTTATACCCTTGCAAATGCTGTTTTTGAAATGTCACCGTTTAAGAACGCTTACATAAAAATCAAAAATTTTTCTAACTAAAGCCCATTTTCCGACAACATCTGATTTCGACCAAATTTCGCGAATCTTTTTGAAAACATATCAAAATAAAAAAATTGCTGAGTTTAAGAACGATAAAATGGAAAACAAAAAGTTATTCTCACTAAGACTCATTTTCCGACCGATCGGTCCTATGCCAGCCTTTAGATATAGTCATCTGATTTCAACCCAATTCGCGAAAATATTTGAAAGCATACAGAATAAGTAATCAGTGAGTTTAAAGACGCTAACATTATGACAGCTATAAGATATAGTCATCCGATTCTGACCAAAGTTTGCGAATCTGTTTGAAAGCATATAATATTATTAATGAACTAGTTTAAGAAAGTTAACATAAAAAACAAAAAAGTTTTTCTCACTAAAACCCATTTTCCGACCGATGGTTCCTATGACAGCTATAAGATATAGTCATCCGATCTTGACCAAAATTTGCAAATCTGTCTGAAAGCCTATAATATTAATAATAGCCGAGTTTAAGGCCGCTAACATTGAAAACAAAAAAGTTTTTCTCACTAAGACCCGTTTTTTGACCGATGGTTCCTATGGCAGCTATAAGATATAGTCATCCGATCCGGTCGGTTCCGACATATTAGCAGCGTGCAGTAAAAAGAAGACTCTGTGCAAAATTTTAGCTCGATAGCTTTAAAACTGAGAGACTAGTTTGCGTAGAAACAGACGGACAGACAGACGGACAGACAGACGGACAGACAGACGGACAGACAGACAGACAGACAGACAGACGGACGGACAAAGCTCATTCGACTCAGCTCGTCGCCCAGATCAAGAATATATGTAGTTTATGGGGTCGGAAATGAATATTTCTATGCGTTGCAAACTTCTGGGCAAAATTATAATACCCTTCGCAAGGGTATAAAAACTAGCGAAAATAATTTAGAGTCTGTTTTATTGTAACAGACAACGGCGCTAATGTAAAATGCGCATGTAATTACTTAAACATGGTGATGAAGGATCTTTTTGATAAGGGATATATTGAAGGTTTTAATTTGTTGTTAGACGCTCCGAAATATTTTGTAGATCATTTTAAACACTGGAGCTGAACAAAAAGCTTTCAAAATCTCTTAAACAGCTTTGTTAAAGTAGGTTGAACTCTTTCACTGAAATTCAAGTTGTTCAAGAAGTTCATTTTTTTTATTGCCCCGAGTGTTTGAGGTATTGTTCCAACAATTCATGAATATGCCTTGATATACAAAAATTTAATTAAACATTGCTCTGAAAATTTGTTTGATTCACTTGCTACTTAAAAACGAGAAGGCCAAGCTAACTTCGTCTTTGCCGAAGTTTTTATACCCTTGCAAATGCTGTTTTTGAAATGTCAGAGCTTAAGAACGCTTACACAAATATCAAAGAAAATTTTAACTAAAACCCATTTTCCGACAGATAAATATCTGATTCGACCAAATTTCGTGGAATCTTTTTGAAAACATATCAAATTAACAATCGCCGAGTTTAAGAAAAATAAAATATAAAACAGAAAAGTTTTTCTCACTAAGACTCATTTTCCGACCGATCGGTCCTATGGCAACCATAAGATATAGTCACCCGATGTCGATCAACTTTTTAAAATCAGTTTGAAAGCGTTTCATATTAAGAATCACCGACTTTAAGAACGATTTACTTGAAAACAAAAAAGTTTTTCTCACTAAGACCCATTTTCCGACCGATCGGTCCTATGGCAGCTATGTATAAGATATAGTCATCCGATTTTGACCAAAATTCGCAAATCTGTTTGAATACATATTATATAATATTAAGTTTTAAGGCCGCTAACATTGAAAACAAAAAAGTTTTTCTCACTAAGACCCATTTTTCGACCGATGGTTCCTATGGCAGCTATAAGATATAGTCATCCGATCCGGTCGGTTCCGACATATTAGCAGCGTGCAGTAAAAATATGACTCTGTGCAAAATTTCAGTTCGATAGCTAGTTTGCGTAGAAACAGACGGATAGACAGACGGACGGACAAATCTCAATCGACTTAGCTCGTCGCCCCGATCAAGAATAAATATTGTTTAAGGCGTCGAAAATTAATATTTCTATGCGTTGTAAACTTCTGGGCAAAATTATAATACCCTTTGCAAAGGTCTAACCGACTTCGATAAACCCGCTACTCATGGAACGAAATGTTTAATAGCCTTCCTGTGTCCCCTTGGAGGTGACAGCCGAAAAGTATGCATTTTTTTAACTCGGTTATTTATCATCCGATCTTTATAAAAATGTCAGGGCTAAATTTGAGATCGATATCTTCAAAATTCTGGGAGTTATTCAACATTTTTATTGTGGGGGCGGGGGTGGGCGTGGCAAAAATTTGAAATAAACTTGATCTGCGTGCAGACAATAGGAGTCTACATTTCAAATTTGGTTGCTCTAGCTTTTCTAGTCTCTGAGATCTAGGTGTTCATACAGACAGACGGACGGACGGACAGACGGACAGGCGGACGGACGGACAGACGGACATGGCTATATCGACTCGGCTGTTGATGCTGATCAAGAATATAAATACTTTATATGGTCGGAAATGATTCCTTCTGCCTGTTACATTTGCACGACTTTAGTATACCCTTTTTACTCTAAGATTAACGGGTATAAATATCAAAAACATTCCTCTGATTCTATAACTTCCTAGACAAGTTTTCAATGTGCAAATATTGGAAGAAAGACGCATCGCCTACATGGCGATAGCGTTGAAGATTTTGTTCCTCAATAAAAATAACCAAGAAATTATGAACAGTTTTTTTATATTTCATTGCAAAGTTAAATATATGTATGTACAAGAGACTGGCCCTTACAAATAGATTTCAAGTCACCGGGCGCAAAAAGTTTCGGTTCGGTCCAAATAGATATAAGAACGAGAGCGTAAGATGAAGTCGGCTCTTACCGACTTCGATATACCCGTTACTCATGGAAAGAAATGATTAATAGCCTTTCTGTGTGCCTGAGGTGGGCTATTTATCATTTATCTTCCAATCTTGATGAAAATTTCAGGGTTTATAGATATTGCGAATGGCTCAGAAGCTAAAGCTAAAGTCGAACTTTGTCATCGAGTCTGCTAGGAAAATACGCGAAAAAGGCACAAAAATGACTGTTTTGGCGCAATTTGAGTCAATGACCACCGCTCAAACAGTACTAAAGCAATACCAGCATACCTACGACGAGCTTTTGCACAACGGGCAACTTTTGCTATACGGCCAAGACTACAGCTTCAACACTAAATATGAGGATCTAGTTCGCATGGAAAATGGCCAAGCAGAAAACTAATAACCCATCAAATCCAGCACATATTTAATAAAAATTTTTCTTGTAGTTTTAAATTATTAGCATATAATATAGCTGGCTTACCAAATAAGGTCCTAATTAAAGCTTTTTTTGAATATGTCACTTCATACACATATTTCCGTACTTTTTGAAACGTTTGAAACAAGAAAGAAAGTCGGTCAAGCCCGACTATAGCATACTCTGCACCCTTACACTTGCATTTGCTCACGAGTCAAACGGCCAGTTAACACACAACACAGTGAGCTCTCTAAAAATTTCTCTCTCTCTCTCTCTCACTCTTACTCTCACTCTCACTAAGATTGCCTTTCAACAGAATGCTGTGGTTCTGGTTGGGGGGTGGGTGTAAACTTGCCGTTCTTTGCTCATAACTTGAGAATCGTTCATCATTTTGATTACTAGATATCTCTAGAAGGTACGAACCATCTATAATCAAAACTGTGCAAGATACACGTTTTTTCCAAATTGCGGGGGCAGGAGGGGGCTTGTCAAAAATTGAGAATTAACTTGATCTGCCTGCAAGTATAAGAAATGTATGTCCCATACATGTGAGCGGATTGGACTAATGTGCTCCGTTTATTTACGGTCCTTATGGAAAATATATAATTAGGTTTACAGTTAATAGTACTAAGTGATTAAAATAGTTCAGCTTTAGATTTAACACACGGCGTTTTAATTGTTTTATGTTCGGCTGCGGCTTCTCGACTCTTCTGCTCGACTGCTGTTTCCCTTCTCCTTTGTCACGGCTGCTTCTCTACTGTGTTTCGGCTGTTTATCTGCTGTGTCTGCTGTACTGCTGCAAGTCTGCTGTTAATCCTCTGCTTTTGGTCTGCTGTTAGTTCTCTGTTGTTAGTCTGCTGTTAGCCTGCTGTTTCTGCTGCCCAAACTTTGCTGTACATCTACTGCATGAACCTTTACCCCTTTTTACATTCGGCCATTCCTGATTATGCATCTGTCCCAGATGAGCATGCCTCGTCGTTATCCATTGCATATCTCCATAATTTCATATTATCGCAACTTGTGGAAGTATTCACAGGACCCTCTACGTCAGCTGCCTTTCGTACATCATAACGTCCATTCCTCTTAATTTTCGTGATCTCGTATGGCCCCAAATATTCGCTGGCCAGCTTTTTTCCAGCTATAAATTGAGTTCTTCGAATCGCCACCAAGTCTCCAACTGTATAATCTATTTCGTCCTTCCTCTTCTTTTCGTACTGCTTCTTATAAGACTCCTGCGCTCGCTGTATTTCAACTTTTGCCGCTTGCCTCATCGAATTTCTTTCTTCGTCAAAGTTCTCCAACATTTCTTCTTCAAGCATCTGATTTATGCGATCACTGAGTTTGTTTATCATTCTCACTTCAAACATTAACTCGAACGGCGACCTTTTTGTTGAAACAAGCACATGTGAGTTAACTGCTTTCTGCACGTCTGCAACTACCTTATACCATTTGAATGGATCTTCAGCTGACAATTTCGATATGATTGATAAAATTTTACGGTTGACCCTCTCAACCTGACCGTTGCCTCTTGGTACGCTAGTGGTGCTCCACACATGTTCTATCCAGTTTTCTTTTGTGTATTCTGCAAACAAGATGGCCGTAAACGCGGATCCTCTATCCGAAACTATCCGCACCGGATTTCCAAAAATTTCCGACCAGATTTCGATTTTCCTCAACGTCTCCTCGCAGCTGGTTGTTTTAGTAGGAAAAAGACACACGAATTTCGAAAAACCGTCAACCACTGCAAATACATATTTGTATATCTTCGACGTTGCGTCCATAGGACCTAAATGGTCAACATGCTGCATATGAAGCGGCTTATCTCCTTTGTCCACATAATTTAGGAATCCCTTCTTTTTTTCCAACTTCTTGTTGTATATGATGCGTTTAACACAATTGTTGACAACTTTTGCGACTTTCTGCTCCAAATGAGGAATCCAATAGTTTTGCCGAACCGCATGCATCGTTTTTTGAACTGCAAAGTGACCTGCATTGTGAGCGTCTACAACTATTTCCTTTTCCAATTGCTTAGGGACCACCAAAAAGTCATTGCCATCCACTTTCTTGTAGACTAGCCCACCTTTCATCTTATATGAGTCAAACGGACGATTTTCCAGCACCTCTGCGATTTCTCTTACCATCTCATCTTTAGTTTGTGCATTTTTGATCCGTTCCGTTAGCTCTGAAGAAGCCAGCATAACATAACTTGGATATTTACTGAGACAGTCCACATGCTTAAGACGTTCGCCAGGACGATGCTCTACTTCAAAATCGAAGTCCTGAAAATAAACGATCCACTGTGTAACTTCCCACGGAACATCTGTCTTCTTCAGCGTTTGTTTTTCCACTTCTATCTCCTCTGCGATGGCAAGACGGCTTGGTGACTACCGAGATGTGGTTATCTCGCCATCTGGAACTACTTTCAGCATGATTGGTACTTCTACTGCTTCAGCACATTCGTAGTTATCGATCAGCTTTTGAACCTCTTTCGCAAACTGTGGGGGAACATCCATATCAGCGTTTGAATTTATGACATTGTAAATACTTATCTGGTTAAACTCCTCACAAGTTTCCTCCAGCAGGGAGGAAAACTTGTATCCTTCAGCCGACGACGTAAAGTTGAATTTGGCTAAAAAGTCATAGCCCAGCAGTGCGTCAAATTCAATGTCTTTATCAGCAACCACAACGATTTTATGAGTCGTTTTCCCCTCATCAACTTCAATTTCTGCTTCAAAACAGCCAAGAGGGCGAGTGACCTTGTTGCCCAATCCACGTAGTGTTGAAATACATCTTTCCAGCTTGATATTTGACATTTTATTGAAGATGCTTCTCTTTAGTATTGTGACGTCTGCTCCAGTATCCACCAGAAGCCTCCAACCAGAAGCCACCAACTGAAGCTAACTTTTTCATCTGCAATAGGTACTCATGAAACGATTCTTGCTTTCGCTTCTTACGTGCACGTAGCTCTTCATGCACATCCGCGCTACACCTGTTTACACGGCTGAACTCATCCTGCAACAGCGCCTTTAGCTCTGAATATTCACGGACACAGGAAGATTCCAAGAACAACTTTGCCGTGTTGGTCATCTTAGCACGGGCTTGAACATACTTCTGCTTAATATCTAGTCCGTATGCATCAGCGTTCAATTCTAAATTTTCGAACCAATTCTTTACTGGAATGTTCTCTCCATCAAATTCTGGAATAATTTTCTCAAAGTTTTCGGCCGCGATCATGCAATTGTTTTTGCTCTGCTTATCAACTTCAATTTTTAGAGTCAGCAACTGAACTAGTTCTTGCAGCGTTTTTGTGTTTTCAGCTATCGAACCACTATCGATAACTGCGCCAGCCTGCGATGTTGAAGTCGACGCATTTTCTTCTTTCTTCTTTGCTATTGCTCCGCTTTTTGTCTGTACTTCTTCGAGTTTCAGCAAGTCTTCGTTGTCCCTCTCGATTACCATCATTCTGTTTTATGCTTGTGTTGCTGCTCTCGTTCTATAAAGTCGTCTCCCTTCCACTTTAGGTTTTGTTGTTTTCCACGTATTCACTTTTGCATTTATCGTTGACTTTGCGTTTGATTTTTTATGTACATATGTATTTCACCACGACGGCTTTTGTTGCATCATCTCGGTGTATGCCACCTAGATTTAGCAAGTTCTGCTTACGCTTAGTCTGCGCTGAGCCTTGTCAATTTTAGAGTCACTTTTCTGCTTGATTTTTATACAGCGTTGCACTTATTTCTGCCAATTCCGTTTCCAAATCTGTGTTTTTTAAGGACCGAGACGAGCCCCCAAATGTGAGCGGATTGGACTAATCTGCTCCGTTTATTTACTGTTCTTATGGAAAATATATAATTAGGTTTACAGTTAATAGTAATAAGTGATTGAAATAGTTCAGCTTTAGATTTAACAAACGGCGTTTTAATTGTTTTCTGTTCGGCTGCGGCTTCTCGACTCTTCTGCTCGACTGCTGTTTCCCTTCTTCTTTGTCACGGCTGCTTCTCTGCTGTGTTTCGGCTGTTTATCTGCTGTGTCTGCTGTATTGCTGCAAGTCTGCTGTTAGTCCTCTGCTTTTGGTCTGCTGTTAGTTCTCTGTTGTTAGTCTGCTGTTAACCTGCTGTTTCTGCTGCCCAAACTCCGCTTTACATCTGCTGCATGAACCCGTATCCCTTTTTACATACATGTCAAACCTCTATCTCTTACCATCTCTGAGACCTCTTCGTTCATACGGACGGACGGACAGACGGACATGGCTATATCGAGTCGGCTGTTGATGCTGATCAAGAATATATATACTTTATAGGGTCGGAAACGATTCCTTCTCCCTGTTACATACTTTTGCACAAACTAAATATACTCTATGTACCTTCGGTACCTTCGGTACAGAGTATAAAAATGCCTTCTTCAAAATGGCCAGTGCAGCGGTATACGAAATGCGAATGGTATCTGGACTTAACAACCTCATGATTATTGGAGACTTTAATGCGAGGATTGGAAAAGACCAGGTGATCACGCAGCCGCGAAACATAGGGAAAAATTTTGTAAACACGTATCGCAATGGAAAGGACTCAATTGTAGACCGAAAGGAAATCAAAGTAATCGAGATGTGTGAAACGCTGCAGATGTCCATGCTAAATGGGTGAACTTGGGGATGAACTTGGAGAATATACGTTTATCAGAGGCGAATCGAGGTTAACAATTGACTACTGTTTGATTCAAGGCCGGTGGCATGACCTTGTACTGACATGAGCATAGGAGAACTGATTTTCTTCGATCATATGCCTTTATCGGTAACTATTAAGGTATCGCGGATGGTTGAAGAACCGAAACTACAGCTCCTACCTAAGCTCAGATGGCGAGCTTGACAACAAAATGCTTGGCATAAATAACCTGTTGGATACAGAGCCTGTAACGGCTCTGGTAGAAATTATAAGGTGGGCCCTATGCAAAACCCGTCACAAAATATGCGAAGCAGAGAGCCTTGGTTCGACTCCCAGTGTGATAAGGCCAGAAAATTATCATTCGCTTGTCTACGCACGCTAAGAAAAACTGATAGAAGCTCTGCGAGAACTCAATATAGAGACGCAGCATCAAATTTTAAAAAACTATGCCAGCACAAGAAAATTTGCTTTTATCAAAAGTAAGAGCATTCTTTAGGCTGCGCAAACAGTAGTCGCACTTTCTGGTCACTCATAAAGCAAATAAATGGAGATGTTAACCAGAATAGTATTAAAGTGGATTCATCGGCACTAGCTAGCTATTTCAAAGAACTGCTTTATGTACAATATCGAGAGTCGTAAATTAGCTACGCTATGCCCCTTACGATATCGCACTATCTAGACCAGCCTTTTACAGTTCAGGAAGTGCGGAGTGCACTCTCTGGACTTAAGGACAATAAATCCCCAGGAGAAGATAGGATCTCCGTCGAATTTTTTAAAAATGCCTCCCCAAACTTTATTGAGCAACTGACACTCGCCTACGACCATATTTTCAGCACCGGCGCGATTCCAACTTCATTTAAAAAGAGCTTTATATTCCCAATTTACAAAAAAGGAACACAAACGGAAGCCAGCAATTATCGAGGTATCTCGTGTCTGAACGTAATTATGAAAATTTTTGCAGGAATACTACTGGAGAGAATCACGATTTGGGTTAATCGCAACGATATCTTGAGCGAATTCCATTGCGGATTCAGGAAAGGCTACTCTACGGTCGATAGCATATTTTTACTCACCACAATTGCGAAGTCTTACATCCAAAATAAAAGAAAAATGTTCTTATGCTTTATAGACTTTAAGGCTGCTTTTGATACGGTCAATAGACGAAGCCTCTTCTACAAACTGAGCAACCTAGGTATATCCTCCAAAATTCTCAACGCCTTACAGAATCTATATGCCGACAACATTGCAACCGTGTGGGATGGATCAAAATTATCGGACTGATTTGAAACGAATACTGGAGTTAAGCAAGGCTGTCTTATAAGTCCACTACTTTTCTCGCTATATATCGATGATATTGCAGAAATCCTACCAGGCGGTGTTACCTTTGGCGGCCAAACCGTCAGAACGTTGATGTACATTGGAGCACGAAGAAGCAGGCTAAGAGATGGGGAGTGTCTGCAAATAAATGGAAGAACGCTAGAGAATGTGCGGTTCTACAAATATTTATGCGGCACAGTGTCCGATAATATGAATTTCTCAGATCATTTAAAAGGGAAACTGGGAGAAGCAAAAATTGCTATAAACGCTACATGGAGGACATTGCTGAGTAGGGACAACGTGAAGCCAAGTTGCAAATACAAGGTGTTCCTGGCAACTGTAAGAAGCATGATGTGTTATGCTGCTGAAATTTGGGGATTTCTTAGATTCGACGATGTTGAACGCTTGTTGACGTTTTTCATCGAAAAAGTTTTCAAGTTACCGCAGAATACGCCAAATTACGCGATTTATATAGAAACTGGCCTTCCAACTCTGTATACGTATACACTGCAACTGCATTTCAACTATGTAGCCAAGGTCATGAACATGCCGGAGAAAAGACTGCCTAAGCAAATAATGAGTCAACTGCTTCTTGGGAAAACTCAGTTTTTTTTATGGCTGGTCCACTATTTCAAACAACTGCGGGCGAAACTTTGATTGGGACAATATACAAGAATGGCGACACACACAAGCTGAAGTCATAAGAATGCTTTGCGAAGAAGAGCGTCAAATCTTTATAAACCGAGCTAGACAGAGCACTGAAAGGTCCACTTATAAAAAGCTGACTCACAACCTGGGTCAATCAAACTATTTTCAAGATAGCCTTGGAACAAACTGCATTAGCAATATTTTTAAGGCGAGGTGCGAAATGATTGCATTAAACTTTAGGCCACAGAGAAGGGACTTGGATGAAACTTGCAGTCTTTGTAATATGCGTGAGACGGAAAATGTGGAACACTTTATCCCATCCTTAGAGAGGTGGGATATCTCCACTTCCGTCGCATCATTTTAAACGAGTTTGAACTCCAAAGCATTTTAAACGGAGAAAATTGGCGCATCCTATCAGCATTTTTAGCAGAAGCCACCAAATATCGGCGACAAATTATAAACGAAGATTTTGAAGTTTTTTTTTTATTATTTTATTTCTATTTTGTTTTCTTTTTTTTCTAAAACAGTCTGTAGAGCCGTCTTCATTGACGGAAGATCCACTATCTCGTGACGAACGGGGAAGGTTGGTGGAGTAGTCAAATGAAAGGCGACTCTCAGATGTACCTATATTTATTATTATTGTTATTCAACATTTATTATAGTGGGGGCGGGGGTGGACAGGCAATAGGAGTCTACATTTCGAATTTGATTGCTCTAGCTCTTCTAGTCTTTGAGATCTAGGTGTTCATACAGACAGACGGACGGACGGACAGACGGACGGACGGACAGACGGACATGGCTATATCGACTCGGCTGTTGATGCTGATCAAGAATATATATACTTTAAATGGTCGGAAATGATTCCTTCTGCCATGTCCGTCGGTCCGTCTGTTTCTATGCTATCTCCTCCGTCTTTGCACGAAGTCTTTTGGTAGAAAGACGCTGCACATTTGTCGGAACCGGCCACATCGGATGACTTTAGCATATAGCATAGCGTAGGAACGATCGGTCGAAAAAGAAGTTTTAGTGAGAAAAACTTTTTTGTCTTCCTTCGCAAACGTCCCCAAACCTCGTATTTATAAGTTTTCTATGCTTTTGCATAATTCCACCATGTTTGATTTGACAACTTTATAGTATAGCAGCCATAGAAATTGGGTGTAGAAAATGTGTATAGGAGGCCTTGTCAAAACGAGAGCGTAAGTTAAAGTCGGCTCTAACCGACTTCGATATACCCGTTACTCATGGAAACAAATGTTTAATAGCCTTCCTGTATGCCTGAGGTGGGTCAGCCGAAAAGTATGCAACATTTTTTAACTCGGCTATTTATCATCCGATCTTAATGAAAATTTCAGGGCTTATAGATGTTGCGAATATAAATGTACATTTTAAATTTGAGATCGATATCTCAAATTATCATCAAAAATTGTGGGAGATATTCAACATTTTTTATTGTGGGGGCGGGGGTGGGCGTGGCAAAAATTTGAAATAAACTTGATCTGCGTGCAGACAATAGGAGTCTACATTTCAAAATTGGTTGCTCTAGCTGTTCTAGTTTCTGAGATCTAGGTGTTCATACAGACAGACGGACAGACGGACAGACGGTCGGACGGACAGACGGACATGGCTATATCGACTCGGCTGTTGATGCTGATCAAGAATATATATACTTTATATGGTCGGAAATGATTCCTTCTTCCTGTTACATACATTTGCACGACTTTAGTATACCCTTTTACTCTACGAGTAACGGGTATAAATATGTACATTTGGCCGAATGTACATACTTGTGTCAATGGAAACAGGCTATTAATTTATATTAATTATACAAGCTACAAGGGTATATAAACTTCGGTGGAGCCGAAGTTAGCTTTCCTCTATTTTTGTTTTTTTTTTTTGTTTTCTCTTTTAAGATAAATTAATATATATGAGATTCTGATTTTTTGTAGTTTATGCCATTATTAAATTAATCAATGTACTTTTTGATTCAAGAGATTTGAATTTGAATAAGCTACACCCAAAAAAATTAATTGCCTAAATCCACCGAAAATTACCTAAAAATCATGGCGATTTGATCTCTAAATGGCGCCATAGACATGTCATCCTTACTTTAAAGTTGCTTATGACCTTAAGCTTTTAGGTATAATTACCTTGCTATAAGGCAAAAAATTGTATAAATTTATGAAATTTTTTTCCCAAATGTGAGGTCAATTATTCTCCAGAAGTTGACCATTTATTTCCACAAATAGAAGTTATAACATCTAAAACTTTAGGTCAATTTTGAGTTAAAACTGTGGCAAAATATTGCCTACCTTTTAGGTAATTACTTACCAGTTGTAAGGTCAATTATTCTTCAAAATTTGACAATTTATATCCACAAAGCGAGGTTATGACATCCCTTAATGTTAGGTAAATTTAGGCATTAAACCAAAGCGCCAAATGCCTTGGCCTTAGGCAAAATACTGCCTTTATTTAAGGTAACTTCTAACCAAATGTAAGATCGATTTTTCCTAAAAAATTAGGCAATGTATATCCACAAAGCAAGCATAACCAGCATATTTTCTAATTTCTTTATTATTAACCCTTAACTTATAACTTATTTTGGTTTTACATTAAATTAATATTAGTAACTTAAACTAGTTGGGTTAAATTTCTTAAAATAGTTTAGGTTTTAAAAAAGTAATTTCATTAATACGATAATCATGTGTGGGAGGATTGACAACTTAATTGATATTGAATAATTTAAATAATCCGAATTCTCTGATTTCATAACAGGAATAATGTTTGCTGAATTTTTTATTCAGTTCCTGGGAGAAAATAAAAACTTTTTCATCGTACAACAATAGTTCCTTTATTTAAAAATTAATTTTATCTTTAAAAATAATATATTTTTGTTTGTAGCAATATCCATGTAGCAAAGAGATCTCAGAGATGGTAAGAGATAGAGGTTTGACATGTATGGGACATATATTTCTTATACTTGCAGGCAGATCAAGTTTATTTTCAATTTTTGACACGCACCCTCCCGCCCCCGCAATTTGGAAAAAACGTGCATCTGCCACAGTTTTGAGATAGAGATATCTAGTAATCAAAATTATTTATCAATTTGCTGAAGGAATGATAAAGATCGGATGAACGATACTCAAGTTATGAGCAAAAAACGGCCAGTTAACACCAACCACCCCCCCACCTATAACCCCAGCATTCCGTTCAACAGAAGCAATCTTAGTAAGAGAGAGAAAAAGAGAGAGAGAGAGAGAGAGACTTAGAGAGCGCACCGCGTTGTGTGTTAACTGGTCGTTTGACTCGTGAGCAAATGCGAGTGTAAGGGTGCAGAGTATGTTATAGTCGGGCTTGACCGACTTTCTTTCTTGTTTTATATATAACTAGCTAATTGCTGTTGAGAAATCTTGTTCAGCATAGTTTTCATTAAATAAGTCAAAATTGAATTTTATGGCTTAAGAAAGAGGAGCGTTCTTTCTAGATGTTATATTATTTAAATACGCTTTTAGTTCTCTGTGTTTAGATTCAAATTAGAATGTCCAAAGGTAGCGTAGGGGACCTCACTGTTTTATAATTCTGCAGTAGTGGATGAGGATTTGGTGCTTTGGCTTTAAAGTATCTTTAAAAAGATAAACATATTGCTGAATATGCTCCCAAATATGCCTTTCCAGGTTTACAATATTCGAGTTTTCGTAGTCAAATAGCATAAGTAAATCAATCAGTTCCATTAAGTTAATAACGAATCTTCAAACAGGGTCAGTTGGTGGAACCTTATCTCCAACCATTAGAGGGAACAAGAATACGAGCGTTAGCATTTCACGGTCATTTTAATTTTAAAGTTCTGTATGAACCTGATAAGTGGTTCCATATTGCCAATTTCAGTTTCGCCATATTTAAAATTTTGTTTTCTTAAATTAAGAAATTCTAGATCAAACACTTTTAGAGATTTGTAATATTGAATTATATGAGACATATTATAATTCAAAATACCCTCAAAAATGTCATGCAGAAAGTCTACAGCATAGTTTTGAATGACTAAAAATTGATTAATTCTGTTGAATATTGAGTACTCGTGAATGCCATTGCACAGTGGTTGCGCTTATACGGAGAGGGCGGCCATAAATACTTCTTGTGAAAATATCGGGCTCAAATTTATACAGAAAGATCTATGATGAGTAAAAACTGTAATATGTCAAAATGGGCGTGGTTGGACATGTCCACGCCCACTTCGCTGCGGCAGCGCTGCAGCAGCGAACATTCTTTTGGCCATAACTTGAGTATTGTTCATCCGATCTTTATCATTGCTTCCGCAAATCGATAAATAATCTTGAAACTAAATATCTCCAAAGGGTACGAACCATCTATCTACTAAACTGAGGGAGATATGATGTTTTTTCAAAATTGCGGAGGCGGGAGGGGGCGTGGCGAAAATTTAAAATAAACTTGATCTGCCTGCAAGTATAAAAAGTTTATGTCCCATACATGTCGAATATCCATCTCTTCCATCTCTGAGATCTTACGATTATACGGTCTGTCAAATCAAAAAACGTGCATTACTTTTTGAATTACTACACGAGCAGCGGCTGGTGGTGGCAGCTAGACTAAATATTTTTTTATCTTAAAGAAACAAGATGTAATAAATAATAGTGAGGGCAGATGAGGACACATCACTTAAAACTTTAACTAAACATTTGACACTTGAACTAAAAACAAAGACAACAAGATAGTGTAATAGGGTTAAGTAGATAGGGTTAAGTCAATACCTTTATGTACAATATTCATTTTACACAACTTAAATTAATATACATTTCATGCAAAAATTTAATTAAACCAAATTAGCATTTTGCAGCGAGCTGTGTGCGCTGTACAATGCAAATGGACAAACGGTCACACTTTCGATGGTATATTTAGAAAGCACCGTTGGAATCAAAGCATTACAAGTATGGCATTGTGAAGCTTGATCAATTAGCTGTTAATTACAGCAGTTACGGTTTGAAAATTTTGAAATTAATTTTTTGATTTTTGGCCTACGGCAGCAACAACTGTGCATTGGTTTGATTTTTGCTGTTTTGTACATAGTCATCTTCGCCTCTTATTAAGTCGAGATTCTCGAAATAACATTTAACTGTCTCATCTTTTGACATTCTGCAAAAACGGCAAAAGTGTGTGCTACTAAATGACTTTGAAAATCCAAGAACATAGTTCAAAGCTAGATTATTATCAACTATAAGTCCTAGGGTAAAGTGTATTTTTCGGTTCCCATGGTTTGTCGTAATATCAATGCCATTTATATCTAAATCATTCAAACTATCAATTAATTTATTAAAGGATGAATCATTCCAAAATGTTGTAATTAATATCTGTTGATTTGTATTGGTTATAAAGATTTATACTCAACCAAAGACCTTGAGCTAGCCAGCTGTAAATTTGACTTAAATCTGCTATAAAGCAATTCTAAAGTTTCCTGAAGTCAGTTATACATTTAAAGAGAAATAACGAGAAAGCAAAACTAACTTGGTTTGAGCCGAAGTTATAATACACTTGAAAAAGCTCGCTCCAACAGAACTTTGAATCTGAATGATTACTAACTTTTAACACGCTACAATCAAAAAAAAAAAGATTTTTAGCCTTGCTGTGGCTAAAAAACTAACAAAAAAAAAATATGAAATTTATGTAAATAAATATACCTTTAATTCGGTGGGAAATAGCTCAACTATTTCAATAGCAGTGATTTTATGGAATTAGTCACCAAGTGGTCACAAATAATCCCACAAATAACTTTGCGATGCTGCTGCTCCAAGCATCCATAAAGCTGATGATGCGCTTCAATGGACTTGAAGTCCCCCGATTGCTTTAACATGGACGCTCACCTAAAAAAATATAAAATTTGGAACTATGTGCATACATATTTAATATTATTTGGTAAATACTTGCCTTGGACAGTTTTGGATTGTAGAGATTTTCCCCTTTTTCATCGACACCGTGTTAAAAAATATATTTTTGTTGAAAAATACATTAGAAGCGCGAAAAATATTTGTGACAGGCAGTGTTCTGCGAGGGCGCTATAGACAGGTACATGATACAACTAAGTCGGGACTTACACGGTGAAGCCAACATCATGACCGCTCTCTAGCTCGCAAAACCTCTTTACCGATCTCTCGCTTACACACACCCGAAGACTTGGAGTAAGAATGAGCGTGTTCGATTTTGTTCCTCCGACATATATCCAGTCAACTTACCAATTTATTTAAACTTTTTAGCTTGTGCTCAAAAATGACACGAACTCCGAATAATTAATTCGGTACAATGAAGTTAAGCTGCTCCGGTGTAAGTAGGCGAACGCTGTCTGCTGTTAATAAATGTTAATAACTAAAACAACTAACTAAACCAACCAAAATTACACCACCCATCACTTAAAAATATACGAGAGCATAAGTATAAGTCAGCTCTATCCGACTTCGATATACCCGTTACTCGTGGAAAGAAATGTTTAATAGCTTTCCTGTGTGCTTGAGGAGCAGGACAGCCGAAAAGTATGCAACATTTTTTAACTCGGCTATTTATCATCCGATATTGATTAAAATTGCAGGGCTTATAGATTTTGCGAATATAAATGTAAGTGTTAAATATGACACCGATATCTGAAAAATGGGAGTTATTCAACATTATTTATTGTGGGGGTGGGGGTGGGCGTGGCAAAAATTTGAAATAAACTTGATCTGCGTGCAGACAATAGGGGTGTAAATTTCAAATTGGGTTGCTCTAGCTCTTCTAGTCTCTGAGATCTAGGTGTTAATACAGACAGACGGACAGACAGACGGACGGACAGACGTACATGGCTACATCGACTCGGCTGTTGATGCTGATCAAGAATATATTTACTTCATATGGTCGGAAATGATTCCATCTGCCTGTTACATACAGAAATCAGGTGACGAACCGTTATTCCTTTGCACTTATTCACGTGTCTTGGAAAAACATTAGCCATGACAGCTTTAAAATCACGCTTGATTGGAACTCGAAGCTTCGAAAATTTCACAGAAAAGATAGAATTGGTTGGTCGGATTTCGCACCAAATCCTGGTGGCAAAGTCACCGTCAAAACGACAAATCTTAGAGGTGTTTTTTTTTCAATATGCGTGTAGTAAAGATGACTGCAAAGCTTCTTTAGCTTAAAACTGACTGTGAACTCGACTTTAATATTTTGGCGCCAAGCACGAACACCTGTACGAGGCCTCGACAAGTGCACGGAAAAATTAGTCAAGCGAATGAAAGCTGTTCGTAAACGAGCAGAAGGGGCAAGGTAAAAGTTTACAAATATTTTGGTCGATGTTTTCAACATTGCGCACAGCGATGCAGTGAAAAAAAATAAAGATTGAGGAGGACAAGCAATTTTTGCTGGATTTTATAATTTATGTTAAATAAATAGTATTAGAAACTAGGTTTAATGTTTTTTAGTTAAAAATTTTATTTAATGAATTTGTATGCTAGAAACAAGCAAAATATTTGCTGTTTGGGTATGATTATGACCAGGTTTACGCTCAAAATATCCAACTTTTATATTTAAATTATTGCTAAGATATTCTCCTAAAAGGATTTAAAAAGAATTAACACTTAAAACAAATATATAAAAATTTTACAGACTAAATCCGAAACTCATCCCCTATATTTCCCATATATTTCAAATTTTCATCACTTATATTTCATAAATATTTCAAATTTTCGATTTTCCACTAAATGTAGTTCGATCGGGGCCAAATTTTTTCTTATATCTATTTGGACCAAAACGAAAGTGCTTTCGCCCTGGCAAAAGAAAAAATCAGAATTACTTATCTATTACTTTATTTTTAAAGAAAAAGCCAAAAAAAATGATACAAATTGGCTGTTTTGGAATGATTATGACCAAGTCTACGCTCAAAATGTCCAACAGTTATATTTAGAATGTGGCTTAGATAATTCCCAATAAGGTTTTAAAAAGAATTAAAACTTAAAAAATATTTAAAAATTTTTGAGATTAAATCCGAAACTCATCCCCTATATTTCCCATATATTTCACATTTTCGATTTTGAGGACGAGCGCGCGTCCACTTAATGTAGTCCGATCGGGGCCGAACTTTTTCTTATATCTTTTTGGACCAAAACGAATCCTTTTCCGACCGGTATTTTGGAATTGGAAAAAAATAATTTATATAAGGGCCAGTCTACAGTACACTCAGAAAAAAAAAACAAGAACTTTGTAGCTGAATCAACTACAAACGGTGTCAATAGTACGGTTAGTACAAAAATACCTGATGCAAGTACAAAACTCTTATATCAAGTACGATTATTTCAATACCGAAATATTTGATTTAAGACTGTGGAACTATTATAAAATCTTTTTGATCATACTATTAGGTTGTTGTGGTTTTATGTACAGCCCGATTTAATCTAAAAGTAAGTGCAAAATATTCTTCATCGTCTAATAAAATCTTAAGTCAACCCTAAAACATTTTAGAAACAAAATTATATCTCATAAAATATGTGCAAAATGTTCTTGGGTTAAGCCGATAAAATTCTAAAACTTTTCCAAATTTGTTCTTGAAACAATATTATAAATGAAGCTGGGAAAATCCAGAGGAAATGTACTAACCAAAGACAAAGATGTTAATACTGTAGGTCAGAAATCTTCGCTCACTCCATAAAAAAATATTCGACTTAAAATAATTCGTATTTGTCGTAGCACACTATTTGGAGCTTGCATTGTAAGTCTATTTTGTCCTCAATCCAAGAAATTTTGTACTTGAACTAAGAACGATCTTTTCTTAAATTGTTCGGCTGACTGTAAGTACGAGATGTTCCTGATTTAAGAACGATTGTTCTCATTTTAATAACATTAACAGTCGCTTTTCGATTCTGAAATGTTTCGTACTTAAATTAAGTACTTACAAGAAAATATATACTTGAAATTTGGAGTACAAAACGGTATAAATTCTATTCCGATCGACCTAAAATCCGCTCGTTTTTTCAGAGCGTAAGCCATATTTTAATCCGTTCTTTTCGTCATAAATAAATGGAAATATATTCTTATTATTTTGTATAAAACAAGAAAGAAAATCGGTCAAGCCCGACTATGACATACTATGTACCCCAAAAGTTTCTATATATCTTATCAATTTCAGTTAGAAGCTGCACATAGTGGCAAAAAAGCCATCAAGCGTGTGAAGTCGGCCGATGCTACCAAGCATAATCGTTTGTATTCCTTATACCTCGACTATTGTTCATCCGATCTTAATCATTCCTTCTGCAAATCGATAAATAATATTGATTACTAAATATGCGTTAAAGGTACGAACCATCTATATACAAAACTGTGGGAGATATGACGTTTTAAAATAATATAAAAGAAATATATGTCAAATACATGTCAAACATCTATTTCTTACCATCTTCGAGATCTTTTCGTTCATACGGACATGGCTATATCGACTCGGCTGTTGATGCTGATCAAGAATATATACACTTGATAGGGTCGCAAGTGGTTCCTTCTCCCTGTTACATACCTTTGAACAAACTTAATATAATAATAAAAAAAAAATAGAGGAAAGCTAACTTCGGCTCGACCGAAGTTTTTATACCCTTGTAGCTTGTATGATTTATATAAATTAGTAGACACAAATATGTACATTCGGCCAAATGTACACATTTTTGACAAGGCCTCCTATATACATTTTCTACACCCAATTTCTATGCCAGCTATACTATATAGTTGTGCTATCAAACTTGGTGGAATTATGTGAAAGCATAGAAAACTTATAAATAAGAGGTTTGTGGACGCTTGCGTTGAAGACAAAAAAGTTTTTATCACTAAAACAACATTTTCGGCCGATGGTTCCTATGGCAGCCATATGCTATAGTCATCCGATCTGGATCCGATCTGGCCGGTTTCGACAAATGTGCAGCGTATTTGTACCAAAAGACTTCGTGCAAAGTTTGGTTAAGATAGCTTTAAAACTGACGGAGGAGATAGCATAGAAACAGACGGAACTGACGGACGGACAGACGGACATGGCTATATGAACTCAGCTCGTCATGCTGATCAAGAATATATATACTTTATGTGGTCGGAGATTCTTCCTTCTATGCGTTACAAACATCTCGACAATTTTAATATACCCTCTACAAGGGTATAAAAATATAAGGTCTGAATCGGGACGGGTCGGGATAGACTTAGGTAAGGATCGGGCGGGACGGGATTGAATTGAAATTTGTTGGTCGGGATCGGGACGGTAAAGAATTTTCTTTTCCGCACCCATCTCTAATACAAATGAAAAATCGCAAATTTCCCTCTAGGGTCTTGAATAGCTCACGCAGCATTGTTGCAATAGATATAACGCAGCCCTTTTTCTACTTTCACCCCTACAACACCTGAAGTTAAATGTTATTGTTTTTGGTAGGTCCAACTTTGACGTCCTCAAACATCGGAAATCAAGATGTTGCTGTGGATCTTCAGTCTTCACCTGACCGAGTCTCAAAATGGCAAAATGAATTAATTGATATTGTGGACTGCGATAATGGAAGCGACAACAATAAGCAAATGTCTGTTAAAACCGACGCTGTTGATTTGATACAATATGAAAGAGACGATGTAGGAAATTCAATTATAATTCAAAGTATAACTCCAGGGGAAAATGATTATGAGCTTCAGCTGGTTCCAGCAAATCCACAATTAAGCATAGAACACTCAGAAAACCAGTCACCTGCAACTACATTTGATGAAATAAGTCATACAACTTACAAAGAAGTAAAATCATTATTATATACAAACCACGATCAACTTATGTTAGAGAATACAACTAATTCAAATCAAGGTAAATCCCATCGGGATGGTCAATCAGTAAATATTTCAAGTTTAATAGAAAAAAAAATTATTTTCAGACACCACGCTAAAGGACGATCAGTCACTCAACCTAAAAGAAAATGAAGCTTTTGACGATGTTTCCAAAATAATGGACCTCAAATCAGAACTAGACCTGGAAGTATCTTCAACAGTTATGCCTGATATCAGTGAAAATATTGAAATGATAAAAAAGAAGAACAACAAATCCATCTTGAAAGGTGAAGCCAGCGGCGAGCCAAAGCCTGAATCCCTTGAAAATGTCGCTGCCATACTCACAAACATAGAGGAACCTGCTGGAAACTTGGGTAATTTGGGAAATTTTCTAAGAATTTTTTCTTGAATAGAAGATTAATTATAGAGACAATAATTTATTAGGTGACATAACTACAACTATCAAGATAAAAAATAACGCTGTAGGATCAATAGAAGAAACCAGTAAGTTATTTACAATATCAGTCATGTTCATGGACATGACATATTTAAACTGTTTTAAATTTTTAATAGCACACTGTTTGACTGAAAGTAAAGTTTCCGATGGATCAAACTCCTTCACACAGACAAATAATCAAATAAATAATGTTCTTGATCAAGGAACAGTTTTACAACAAATTGGCAATAACAACAATGGTTCAAGAGAGCCTATTAACGAGATAGACGAAAATAAAGTCACACAAGCCTTAGTCATGGCCAGTAAGTACATCCTAAAAAATTGTCTCTTCAGCAATTTGTATGATTAGTGAAACCACAATTCGAATATTTGCTACTTATTACATAGATGGATCAAAACTAAATTCCGAGCCAGCAGAATCTTCACTTGATAGGCGATCTAACCCTGAAAGTGAAGTTCGTATTGAGATACAACATGATAGCCATGAAAGAAATATGGGTAAGTTCCTTCAACGAAGGGGGTTCCTGTGTTCCTTAAAGGAAGAGCCAAAAGTATGCAACATTTTTTAACTCAGCTATTTATTATCCGATCTTTATGAAAATTTGAGGGATTATAGACATTGCGAATATTTATTTTTAAATTTAAGAGCGATGTCTTAAAAACTGTAAGAGTTATTCAACGTGTTTTATTGTGGAGGCGGGAGGGAGCGTGGCAAAAATCTGAAACAAACTTGATCTCCTACATTTTAAATTTGGTTGCTCTAGCTCTTTTAGTCTCTGAGATCTAGGTGTTCATAAATACAGATGGACAGACGGACGGACCGATGGGCAGTGCTATATCGACTCGGCTGTTGATGCTTATCAAGAATATATATACTTTATATGGTCGGAAATGTTTCCTTCTGCCTGTTACATACATTTGCAGGACTTTATAAGACAATTTTTACTCTACGAGTACACTCAAACTGCTCACTTGTTCAGTTGTTCTTGTTCAGTTTTTCTTGTTCAGTTGTTCAGTTGATTTGTTGTTCTTGTTCACCTGTTCTAGGTCTATGCTCTATGTACCGCATTCGTAATGGGAATCCGATGGCAGTTCGGCTCCAGCATACATCTTTTATTTTTAGTAATGCAGGCTGTGGGCACCCCGTTTACAAAGCGGCCATGCATATGGCAAAGTAAAGCAGATTTTACGGGACTATTTCCTTCGTACTTATTGCAAAGTAATGTAGGAGTAATCCATTCTGTAATGGCAATTTGCGCCGCTGCACTTTGGTCGGTCCCATAGCTTAAGTCAAAATGAATGTTAAAGTTGAAGGTATAGAAATGTTTATAATAATAAATGTTCTTCCACTGTAATTTTCCGTGTTCAACAGCATTAAACTTTTATTTGCAGTGAAGGCAAAAGTTGTGTTACCTCCGGATCCCCCCAATGAAGCTTTTTTAAAACATTAATCAATATTTAAAGAGTCTTATCTGTTGAAATCAACAGCATGTTGTTGCACGTTTTTGTGGAATCGTCCATAGTTTTTATTATGAGCTCTTTTCGTGTTGCTTTTTTTCGTTGTGCTTGTCCCGTTGTCTTTCGTGTATTCGTAGGTACTGTTTGTTTGTTTAGCTTTTTCATGTTTTTTTTTTACTTTTCAATATTTTAATTTCATATTTTTGTACATAATGCTGAAAAATTTCTGGATACTTCCGATTTAATTAAATCTCACATCGAAAGTCACGGCTACAGATTTAATCACCTTCGAGCAGAAAATATGCGTAAATATAATATGCAGGCAGGACGCGTGTGAGCGAGCGTGTGTGCGTTTGTGTGAGCTCGTATGTGTGTATGCGTTTGTGTATGTGAGTGTGTTTCCATGTGTGTTTCAATTGAACAGGGTATTTTGTAGTCGGGAAACTTGACTACTGCGCTCTTACATGTTTTTTTCTGTGTATGTATTAAATTCTTTAACAAAATCCAGTTAAGTTTTCTAGATTTTTGGCTCAGTTCATCCACGACTTCGTCCCCTATAATTCCGATTTCATCATGAATAGCCAAAGCGGACAAGCCATTAAAGTGGTTCTACAATAAAATAAGATACGCATATCATTAATATTCGAATATTCATAACGATGTTAGAAACTATTTTTATAGTGTTTCGTTGAATCGTTTTAATACGCTTAAAGCTAGAAAATGTTCTTTCTGGAAAATTTTGCTGGTGGTTATTGGCAGAGTGGTATATAAGGCATCCAACAATTCGTATATTACTGAATCAACTTTGTCTGGTGAACAATGTGGTGGACAATATCTGCCAATGTCGACCACATTAAAACGTGCAGTTTATTAAGAGCATTATACGCACCTTCAATCATTTTAGCTCCACGATGCAGTTCCCTTGCTTTCCATTCCAGAAGAATATCTTTGGGCTTTAAGATGCAAGTTATGTATATAAATATCATTTAAAAATTCTTTCTCAACCAATCATAAAAACTTAGCAGGCACTACTAGTCGTGCCAACTTGCCCAAGTGCCTTTGTACACAAACAACTGAACACCCTTAATGTCTTCCAATAACTTTACATTTTTATATTTTTCAACTACCACACAGGCCAACAAAATGACCTACTTTGTGAGGTGCAGCCCTATTGATTTAAAATTATGATAAGTTTATGTTCACTGATTCCAAAACTGGTTTTGGTTGAGCTCCATCAGCTCTTATTTGCAAGACATGGCGGAAAAACGAAAATTTCGATTTCTTGGCAATCTAGGATTTATGGTACAGCGCCATATAAGTACAGCAAGAAAAAACAGAAAATGTCCTAATTGGCTTCTAAAGTCAGACTAAAGTCTCGATTTATTGCATTTTTTTTTAAATAAATCGTCCCGTTTAAGCTAGCGCAATTATTGGATTAATATTTTCGCTATTTAAGCATAAAGACAAACATATGAACAAGTTATGTGATTTTTATGGCATTTAAATCATTTTATTTGTCAAAGTTACAGCTTGCTTAAGACGAAAATACATATTTCACAAACTAGATTCCCACTGAAACAATGTATGGAAACTGTAAAAAGGCTACTTGATTGATTCAACATAGAATTTATCATCTACTTCATGTAAACACATAATAATTTACGCTGAATTAAGTAGCCCCTTTACAGTTCCTATACAGATTTAGGGCCGATCTTACATCTCCTACATAGGACTACATCACATAAACTAACATTTAACGGAGTAAATTCTAAGGTTATCTGACACATAGTTGCCATCTAGAAGAAGAGAAATCGGCCCTTAGAGTTACAGTCTAGCTTTCCCCGTATAAATTAAATCATGTATTTTTCTTTTAAACAGACTATAGCTCTGCCAGTCATGCTGATAAAAATGCAAATAAATTCTCATAGTTAGAGCATTTATTGGTCTATATTTTTAGGTTGTTCCAATAGAAATTTGACAACCACAGGGGAGATGATTTATTTTGAGAAAATTGTCATAAAACAAGAATTGTCTGACTTTAGAGTCCAGTTTAGACACTTTCTGCCATACTTATATAGCGCCTTTGATTTTTAAAAGATGCATTGATATGTGCTCTGTTGCAAATAGCTCAAATAGCTAATAGCATAAAACCAATGATGCAGTTTTGTTCAGTGCAATCCATATTAACATAATCAGCACCAAAAACACTGTTGGGTTGTGTTATTTAACCCAAAATATATTTTATTTTAGATCAACCGAGTAACGAAAACAAGGAAACACAAATCGAGGAGTTAGTAAAGAACTCCGGTAAGACTCTTACGCGTCAACACCAAATAAATAAATCCATTTTAATTGATGCATTAAAACAGTTGACCAACATGTGGAATACTTAAACAATAATACGAGAACTGTGAATACATTTGAATTGGGCGATCATCAGCTTCCAAGCATCGAAAAGATCGAACAGATTCTAACTTCAACTGATGATCCCACTTTAGTTCCAAAATCCAACGAAGGTGAGTGTTAAAAATAAACCGTTACCTTTGGTTAACCAAATTTATAACCTCCTAGCTGAAGAAACTTTCGAGAGACTGGAGCAAAAAATAATGGATGCAGTTGAATTATCCGGTGAGTAAAAGGCAGAAAACTCCAAGAATCTACAGGATCATACATATTGCAAATTATGATAATTTAAATGGTGAAATGACATAAAGCCCACGGACATAAAACCCATATGAAATTTTGTCGTAGTGCAGTTCGAAATATCACTCAGATTTAATAGGGGAGATGAGTCCGCATAGAATTCGGTCATAATTCCCAGATTTTGTCGGACACAAGGTCCATGTGAAAATGTGAGTTCAGTGTCAGAGCACAGATAAATATTTAATAAAAAAATAATTCCTAATTTAAGAGATTAGAAAAGGTGGTCTGGAAGAAGCCAGACGTCGGAGAGTATTCGATGTTTCGAAGAAGAGCAGGAACGTCCAGAAAAACAATATGGTGGTATAGGCTTCACTGAAACCATTCCAGCGCAGAAATAACGACCACTGGCCCGTGACAGTAATTTATTTTGCACGAAAATGCGTGGAATAATTTTGATTTAAATCTTGGGTTGACTTTTGGATTGTCTGACAAGATGTAGTTTTGTCATCGCAAGACTTGATTGTCAGAAATTAATCAATTAATTGCCTAGTTCCACTGCCACATATTCATATTATATGTACATTAGACTGAACATTATCATATGGGACTTTTTATACCCTTGTAGAGGGTATATTAAAATTGTCGAGATGTTTGTAACGCATGGAAGAAAGCATCTCCGACCACATAAAGTATATATATTCTTGATCAGCATGACGAGCTGAGTTGATATAGCCATGTCCGTCTGTCCGTCCGTCTGTCCGTCTGTTTCTATGCTATCTCCCCCGTCAGTTTTAAAGCTATCTTAACCCAACTTTGCACGAAGTCTTTTGGTACAAATACGCAGCACATTTGTCGGAACAGGCCAGATCGGATGACTATAGCATATAGCTGCCATAGGAACCATCCGTCGAAAATGTTGTTTTAGTGATAAAAACTTTTCTGTCTTCAACGCAAACGTCCCCAAACCTCGGATTTATAAGTTTTCTATGCTTTCACACAATTCCACCAAGTTTAATAGGACAACTATATAGTATAGCTGGCATAGAAATTGGGTTTAAAAAATGTATATAGGAGGCCTAGTCCAAAATGTGTACATTTGGCCGAATGTACATATATGTGTCAGTGGAATCAGGCTACTAATTTATAAAAAGTATACAAACTACAAGGGTATATAAACTTCTTTTTGCTTTTTCATGGCTACCCTCTACCCTCACGCTACCCTCACGCCAAGAGATTGAGAGAAGCTTGTCCCTAGCCCTCCTAAGGGTGCTGTTTGAGACAAAAAAAAAAAAAAAATATTGAGGAAAGCTAGCTTCGGCTCGACCGAAGTTTATATACATTCGGCCAAATGTACACATTTTTGACAAGGGCTCCTATATACATTTTCTACACCTAATTTCTATGGCAGCTATACTATATAGTTGTCCTATCAAACTTGGTGGAATTATGTGAAAGCATAGAAAACTTGTAAATACAAGGTTCGGGGACGTTTGCGTTGAAGACATAAAAGTTTTTCTCACTAAAACAACATTTTCGACCGATGGTTCCTATGGCAGCTATATGCTATAGTCATCCGATCTGGCCGGTTTCGACAAATGTGCAGCGTATTTGTACCAAAAGACTTCGTGCAAAGTTTGGTTAAGATAGCTTTAAAAATGACGGAGGAGATGGCACAGAAACAGACGGACAGACGGACGGACGGACATGGCTATATCAACTCAGATCGTCATGCTGATCAAGTATATAAAGTATATATATATGTGGTCGGAGATGCTTCCTTCTCTATGCGTTACAAACATCTGGACAATTTTAATATACCCTCTACAAGGGTATAAAAACACTTCTTGCTACAACGTGTGTTTTTTCGAGAAAATCGGCTTTATTGCAGCTGAATTCGTGCTTAAGCTTAATTGATTACATGAGTAAGAGATTAAAAAAATTTTTTTGCTCGGTAGCGTCAATGACAAAAAAGTTTTGTAAGTCGTATTTAGAGCTAAAAATAAAAGTACAAACCGAATCTCAGCTCAATAGCGTAAAATACCACAAAGTTGGAGCTAATCGGACAGATCAGTTATATGGCAGCTATATGAAATAGTATGCCGAATCTAACCATTTTCGATAGTTCGCTAAAAAAGCTTAAAGTTCGTGTTCAGGCCGAATTTTAGTTCAATATCTTTAAAACCAACTAAGTCGGTGCAAATCGGCCAGATCGGTTATATGGCAGCTATATGAAATAGTGTGCCGAATTGAACAAAGTTCATTAAGTCGCTTAAGGACCATCAAATACATGTTCAAACTAAAATTCAGTTCAATAGCGTAAAAACCAACAAAGTTAGTTCAAATCGACCAGATCGGCTATATGGATATGTATATGGTGCAACGCCATGGCTATAAAGTTGCTACATAAAATTTATATTTCCCCTTTTTATACCCTGTTCCCATTAAAAATGGGAAAAGGGGATCATGAAGTCGTGCTAATGTATGTAACAGGCAGAAGGAATCATTTCCGACCATATAAAGTATATATATTCTTGATCAGTATCAACAGCCGAGTCGATATAGCCATGTCCGTCTGTCTGTATGAACGCGTCGATCTCACAGACCCAGATCAAGTTTGTTTCAGATTTTGAAAACATCCCCCCCCCCCCCTTAAACCGCAAAAAACTGTAGCAGCCACAATTTTAAAGTTAGAACCTCGTGGCTTACTTTATATTATCCTAGGCCTTATATCTAACTACTCTCAAAAGGAAAATAAGATCCGAGCCAAAATCACCAAAGTTATTAAACAATTTTGCTTATGGGAGAGGGTGGCCACTTCATGCAGACACCGCTGCCTGCGCAGGCAGCGTGTGAGCGCGCGTGTGTGTGTGTGTGCGCGCTCGAATGTGTGTATGCGTTTGTTGTCGTAAAATTCAAACCCAATTATCGTCCATGGGCTTTATGTCCGGTCATAAGACCCAGAATAATTCTGAGTTATATATCAAAGTTGTGATCGAAATTTTTCATATGGGCTTTATGTCCGTGGTCCTTATGTCATATCACCGATTATGATCAGATGGCTTAAGTGCGAATATTTTAAACAATCATGTGAAATCTCTAGAAACAATAAAAACAGGCGATCAGGTTAATGTGAATGCATCAAATTTTGACAATGCTGAGCAGGCTCCATGTGGAATTGAACAAAATTCTTCTGCAAGTGAGTATTGAAAGAAAAGATGTAACCTTCGATAACGCAAATTTCATGGCTCTTCAAGCTGACGACACTTTAAAGGAATTGAATCAAGAAAGGAACGATGTAGTTGAATTTTTCGGTAAGTAACGAAAACAAGATTCTACGATTAATCGAGTATGTACCAATATTATGTATTAAAGCAAATGGTTTACATCTACAAAACTCAGGCAAAACGGAAAAATCTTTGGAAACAATCGAGATAGACGATGAGGTTGAATTGAATGCATTAAGTAACATAGAAGATAAGCAGGTTGTAACAGCAACCGAAGAGGTCGAGATATCTACAAAGTCCAATCCAGGTAAGTGTCACATAAATGGTTTTTTAAAATGATCAGCCAAAATTAAAACCATTATACTTAGTTGAAAACACTTTCAAAAGGGAGGATCAAACAATAAAGGCGTTTGAAAATGAAATTTATTGTGGTTTGTCGTTGTTTTAAAACTACATAACTGATTTAAAAACAAGAAAGAAAGTCGGTCAAGCCCGACTATAACATACTCTGTACCCTTAACGTCTCAGCTCGCATTTGCTCACGAGTTGTACGCGCTCATCACTAAGTTTCACTCTCTCTCTCTCTCTCTCTCTCTCTCTCACTAAGATTGCCGTTCAATAGAATGCTGCGGTGGTGGGTGGGGTGGTGCTGGGTGTTGACTGGCCGTTTTTGCCCATAACTTGAGTATCGTTCATCCGATCTTAATTATTCCTTCAGCAAATCGATAAATAATTTTGTTTACAAGGTATCTCTAGAAGGAACGAACGGTCTGTCTCCAAAACTGTAGGAGATATTAAGTTTTTTCCAAATTGCGGGGGCGGGAGGGGGCGTGGCCAAAATTGAAAATAAACTTGATCTGCCTGCAAGTATAAGAAATATATGTCCCATACATGTCAAACCTCTATCTCTTACCATCTCTGAGATCTCTTCGTTCATACGGACGGACGGACGGACGGACGGACGGACGGACAGACGGACAGACGGACATGGCTATATCGACTCGGCTGTTGATGCTGATCAAGAATATATATACTTTATAGGGTCGGAAACGATTCCTTCTCCATGTTACATACTTTTGCACAAACTTAATATACTCTGTGTACCTTTGGTACAGAGTATAACAATGTTTTATGCAATTATTGGAAGGATTTTTTGATGAGACAACTAGTAAATTGTTCATGCTAAGTGTAAGCAGAATCTGTCGGTCATGTTTTCATTAGCACCGTATTCTTGAACTACGGAACATACTCAATGTATGCTAAATATATGTCTCAATTTAACATAAATATTCAGGCATGTTCTTAATTTCACTTCCATGGCAACTTTTCGAAAGTGGAACTGATTCATGTTCTCGCACCACCAAAATAAACGAGAGCGTAAGTTAAAGTCGGCTCTAACCGACTTCGATATACCCGCTACTCATGGAAAGAAATGTTTAATAGCCTTCCTGTGTCCCCCTAGGGGGGACAGCCGAAAGGAATGCAACATTTTTACTCGGCTATTTATACTCTGAACCAAAGGTACACAGAGTATATTAAGATTGTGCAAAAGTAAGTAACAGGGAGAAGGAATCATTTCCGACCATATAAAGTATATATATTCTTGATCAGCATCAACAGCCGAGTCGATATAGCCATGTCCGTCTGTCCGTCCGTCCGTCTGTCTGTCCGTCAGTATGAACGCACAGATCTCAGAGATGGTAAGAGATAGAGGTTTGACATGTATGGGGCATATATTTCTTATACTTGCAGGCAGATAAAGTTTATTTTAAATTTTTGCCACGCCCCCTCCCGTCATATCTCCCACAGTTATGATGATAGATGGTTCGTACCTTCTAGAGATATCTAGTAATCAAAATTATTAATCGATTTGCTGAAGGAATGATAAGGATCGGATGAACGATACTCAAGTTATGAGCAAAAATCGGCCAGTTGATTATAAATCAGCCTTTGACACACCGATAAGGTCAAGGTTCTTTGAAACCTGTCTACCTTTGATATACCAGCAAAGTACGTTCGACTTTGCATGATGACGTTGAGAAGCACTCAAAGCTCCGTCCAAGTAGGAAATTGGATACCAAGAGAGGTTTTAGGCAGGGTGATACCCTATCGAGTGACATCTTTAATCTTCTGATCTAGTATATACTGCGCCAGTGCCCAAATGCCAACAGATCTGGCTCATTTCTTTATAAAGATCTAATGCTACTCGCATTCGACGATGATATTGACATTATCGGCAAAAACGAACGGGCGGAGATTCAGAGATTGAGAAGCAGTCTAAACTGATGGGTTTAGCGATAAACGAGGACAAGACGAAGTGCCTAGTATCCACTGACAAGAAGTCTACGCGTCTTGGACAAGTTGTTACTATGGGGGAGTACAACTTTGAGGTTGTAAAGGATTTTGTCTACCTCGGGTTGATGACTACGGCGACAAGAACATCAGCCTGGAGATCCGAAGAAGAATTACTCTTGGAAACCGATGCTATTACTAGTCAAGTGGTTAGGACATGTAATCCGGATGGATTAAGAAGCTCCTGTAAAAAAGACGCACAAAGCGAAGGCGGCTGACTTTGGAGAACAAGGTAGGAGGGGTCGCCCGCCGCTTTCCAACCTTTTCCAACCTTGGTGTGAACAACTGGTGCCAGCTCGCACAATGCAGAAGCGAGTGGAGGGCATTCATAGCAGAGGAGAGAGAGAAGAAGTTGTGCTCTGGCGAGCATTAAGCTTATTGTGTTTTTGCAGCAATACTCGTCTTATCCGTGGGTTCAAGTAAATGCTTCAAAAGATAACATCGCACCCCAATAGACTCTCTTCCCTTTCACGGATGCACTGGCTCAAAGCTTGGCTTTCAGTGGGATGTGCTGCTGCAACAGTGAACTTGAGCTGCTGCCATAGCTAATAAAAGTCTCCCATGATCAAATAATATCAAGAAAGAAAGTCGGTCAAGACCGATCATAACATACTCTGTACCCTAAATGTCGCAGCTCGCATTTGCCCACGAGTTATACGCGCTTATCTCTAAGTTTCACTCTCTCTCTCTCTCACTAAGATTGCCGTTCAACAGACGTTTTTTCCACATTGCGGGGGCGGGAGGGGGCATGGCAAAAATTAAAAATAAACTTTATCTGCCTGCAACTATAAGAAGTATATGTCCCATACATGTCAAATCTCTATCTCTTACCATCTCTGAGATCTGTGCGTTCATACAGACGGACAGACAGACGGGCAGACAGAAAAACGGACAAGACTATATCGACTCGGCTGTTGATGCTGATCAAGAATATATATACTTTATAGGGTCGGAACTGATTTCTTCTCCCTGTTACATACTTTTGCACAAACTTAATATACTCTGTGTACCTTTGGTACAGTGTATACAAATTAGTGTTCCGGGTTGCTTTGTGGTCACTTTACAAGGATATGCAATAATATTGGTGAAAAGTCTAACACAGAAGCCGAAAATTACTGTTGAGTTTTATTTTGAGCAAAAAATAAAAATCATTAATAACATTTTTACAAATAAGGTCAACTTTTCACCAAAAAAGATAGAAAACTTTTCATATATATTTATGGCCGCTGAAATTAAATCAATCGTTCTTTTTACTCCAGCACGTCATGTTTACGAGATTTTTGCATAAACGTGTGTTGAGCGAGGTGTTGCTTACATTTATATGTCCTGTGGCTATATTAAGTAACCTTTATAAACCTATATTGAAAGCTCAATTAATTCGCTATGCGCATCATCTCAGAGCAGAAGAGGACCACCAACCCACTTGGCTTGACCGACTTTCTTTCTTGTTTTTTATATATCCGTCCGTCTGTCCGTCTGTTTCTATGCTATCTCCTCCGTCAGTTTAAAGCTATCTTAACCAAACTTTGCACGAAGCCTTTTGGTACAAATACGCTGCACATTTGTCGGAACCGGCCGGATCGGATGACTGAAGTATATAACTGCAATCGGTCGAAAAAGTAGTTTTAGTGAGAAAAACTGTTTTATCTTCAACGCAAACTTGCCCAAACCTCGTATTTCTAAGTTTTTAATGATTTTACATTATTCCGGCAAGTTTTATGAAAATCGGCCATCTATATATAGCTGCCATACAAAAGATATGTCTGAAAAAAAGTCTTAGTAGGAAAAACTTTTTTGTTTTCATTGCTGTCCCTCTGGTTACTGATCAATATTATATGCTACCACTGGATTCTGACTAGTTTGATCCAAATCGGATGACTATAGAATGTAGCTGCCCTAGGAACTATCGGTCGAAAAAGTAGTTTTAGTGAGAAAAACTTTTTTGTTTTTAATAGTATCGTCTTTTTACCTTCCAGTTGAGAATATTATCAGTTTCCCCACAATTTTGGGGAGTTCGGTCGAAAGCGGATGAATATATCATATTGCTGCCATATAACAAACTGGCAAGCAAATGCTCAAAATAGTGGCGCCATCAAGCTACAAGGGTATATAAACTTCGGTCGAGCCGAAGCTAGCTTTCCTCTATTTTTATACCCGTTACTCGTAGAGTAAAAGGGTATACTAAAGTCGTGCAAATGTATGTAACAGGCAGATGGAATCATTTCCGACCATATAATGTATATATAATGTATATTCTTGATCAGCATCAACAGCCGAGGCGATATAGCCATGTCCGTCTGTCCGTCCGTCCGTCTGTCTGTATGAACACCTAGATCTCAGAGACTAGAAGAGCAAGAGCAACCAATTTTGAAATGTAGACTCCTATTGTCTGCACGCAGATCAAGTTTATTTCAAATTTTTTCCACGCCCACCCCCGCCCCCACAATAAAAAATGTTGAATAACTCCCACAATTTTTGAGATATCGATCTCAAATTTAAAACTTACATTTATATTCGCAACATCTATAAGCACTGAAATTTTCATCAAGATTGGATGATAAATAGCCGAGTAAAAATGCTGCATACTTTTCGGCTGACCCATCTCAGGCACAGAGGATGGCTATTAAACATTTCTATGCATGAGTAACTGGTATATCGAAGTCGGTTAGAGCCGACTTTAACTTACGCTCTCGTTTTTTAACTATTATATCACCCAAAATTTATTTTATTTAGATCAACCGAGTAACGAAATCACGGAAAGACAAATCGAGGAGCTAGTAATAACCACCGGTAAGGCTTTTCCGCGTCATCACCAAATAAATAAATCCATATTAAATGATGCATTAAAACAGTTGGCAAACATGTTGAATACTTAAACAATAATACGAAAACTGTGAATACATTGGAAATGGGCGATCAGGTTCCAAGCATCGAAAAGATCGAACAGATTCTAACTTCAACTGATGATGCCACTTTAGTTCCAAAATCCAATGATGGTGAGTATTCAAAAATAGCCTTTACTTTTGGTTAACCAAAATTTATAACCTCCTAGCTGAAGAAACTTTCGAGAGACTGGATCAGAAAATTATGAATGCAGTTGAATTATCCGGTGAGTAAAAGACAGAAAACTCCTAGAATCACCTGAATCATACATATTGTAAACGATGATGATTTTGATGTTGACGACATTAGTCCCACTGACATAAAGTCCATATGAAAATTTGATATAGTGCACATCGAAATATCACTCAGATTTAATATGGGCGCTAAGTCCGCATAGAATTTGGTCTTAAAGCCCAGATTTGTTCGGACTCAGGACTCTTTTGAAAATTAGAGCTCAGTGTCAGAGCACCACTATTTCTCTAAATAACTGGCCGATTTTTGCACATAGCTTGAGTATCGTTCATCCGATCTTTATCATTTCCTTGGCAAATCGATAAATAATACTAATTACTAACTATCTTTAGAAGGTACGAGCCATCTATCATCAAAACTGTGGAAGAAATTACGTTTTTTCCAAATTGCGGAGGAGGGAGGGGGCGTGGCTAAAATTTAAATAAACTTGATCTGCCTGCAAGTATAAGAAATAAATGTCCCATACAAGTCAAACCTCTATCTCTTACCATCTCTGAGATCTGTGCGTTCGTACAGACGGACAGACAGACAGACAGACGGGCAGACGGACATGGCTATATAGACTCAGCTGTTGATGCTGATCAAGAGTATATATACTTTGGAAATGATTCCTTCTCCCTGTTACATTCTTTTGCAATCTCCTCCGTCAGTTTTAAAGCTATCTTAACCAAACTTTGGACGAAGCTTTTTGGTACAAATACGCTGCACATTTGTCGGAACCGGCCGGATCGGATGACTATAGCATATAGCTGCAATGGTCGAAAAAGTAGTTTTAGTGAGAAAAACTTTTTTGTCTTCAACGCAAACTTCCCCCAAACCTCGTATTTCTAAGTTTTTTATGATTTTACATTATTCCGGCAAGTTTTATGAAAATCGGCCATCTATATATAGCTGCCATACAAAAGATATGTCTGAAAAAAAGTCTTAGTAGGAAAAACTTTTTTGTTTTCATTGCTATCCCTCTGGTTACTGATCAATATTATATGCTACCACTGGATTCTGCCTAGTTTGATCCAAATCGGATGACTATAGCATGTAGCTGCCATAGGAACTATCGGTCGAAAAAGTAGTTTTAGTGATAAAAACTTTTTTGTTTTTAATAGTATCGTCTTTATGCCTTCCAGTTGTGAGATTATCAGTTTCCACACAATTTTGGGGAGTTCGGTCGAAAGCGGATGAATATATCATATAGCTGCCATATAACAAACTGGCAAGCAAATGCTCAAAATAGTGGCGCCATCAAGCTACAAGGGTATATAAACTTCGGTCGAGCCGAAGCTAGCTTTCCTCTATTTTTTTTTTAACTATTATATCACCCAAAATTTATTTTATTTAGATCAACCGAGTAACGAAATCACGGAAACACAAATCGAGGAGCTAGTAATAACCACCGGTAAGGCTTTTCCGCGTCAACACCAAATAAATAAATCCATATTAAATGATGCATTAAAACAGTTGGCAAACATGTTGAATACTTAAACAATAATACGAGAACTGTGAATACATTGGAAATGGGCAATCAGGTTCCAAGCATCGAAAAGATCGAACAGATTCTAACTTCAACTGATGATGCCACTTTAGTTCCAAAATCCAAGGATGGTGAGTATTCAAAAATAGCCTTTACTTTTGGTTAACCAAAATTTATAATCTCCTAGCTGAAGAAACTTCGAGAGACTGGATCAGAAAATTATGAATGCAGTTGAATTATCCGGTGAGTAAAAGACAGAAAACTCCTAGAATCACCTGAATCATACATATTGTAAACGATGATGATTTTGATGTTGACGACATTAGTCCCACTGACATAAAGTCCATATGAAAATTTGATATAGTGCACATCGAAATATCACTCAAATTTGATATGGGCGCTAAGTCCGCATAGAATTCGGTCTTAAAGCCCAGATTTGTTCGGACTCAGGACTCATGTGAAAATTAGAGCTCAGTATCAGAGCACAACTATTTCTCTAAATAACTGGCCGATTTTTGCACATAGCTTGAGTATCGTTCATCCGATCTTTATCATTTCCTTGGCAAATCGATAAATAATACTAATTACTAACTATCTTTAGAAGGTACGAGCCATCTATCATCAAAACTGTGGAAGAAATTACGTTTTTCCAAATTGCGGAGGCGGGAGGGGGCGTGGCTAAAATTTAAATAAACTTGATCTGCCTGCAAGTATAAGAAATAATAGTCCCAACAAGTCAAACCTCTATCTCTTACCATCTCTGAGATCTGTGCGTTCGTACAGACGGACAGACAGACAGACAGACGGGCAGACGGACATGGCTATATAGACTCAGCTGTTGATGCTGATCAAGAGTATATATACTTTCGGAAATGATTCCTTCTCCCTGTTACATTCTTTTGCAATCTCCTCCGTCAGTTTTAAAGCTATCTTAACCAAACTTTGGACGAAGCTTTTTGGTACAAATACGCTGCACATTTGTCGGAACCGGCCGGATCGGATGACTATAGCATATAGCTGCCATCGGTCGAAAAAGTAGTTTTAGTGAGAAAAACTTTTTTGTCTTCAACGCAAACTTCCCCCAAACCTCGTATTTCTAAGTTTTTTATGATTTTACATTATTCCGGCAAGTTTTATGAAAATCGGCCATCTATATATAGCTGCCATACAAAAGATATGTCTGAAAAAAAGTCTTAGTAGGAAAAACTTTTTTGTTTTCATTGCTCTCCCTCTGGTTACTGATCAATATTATATGCTACCACTGGATTCTGCCTAGTTTGATCCAAATCGGATGACTATAGCATGTAGCTGCCATAGGAACTATCGGTCGAAAAAGTAGTTTTAGTGAGAAAAACTTTTTTGTTTTTAATAGTATCGTCTTTATACCTTCCAGTTGTGAGTATTATCAGTTTCCACACAATTTTGGGGAGTTCGGTCGAAAGCGGATGAATATATCATATAGCTGCCATATAACAAACTGGCAAGCAAATGCTCAAAATAGTGGCGCCATCAAGCTACAAGGGTATATAAACTTCGGTCGAGCCGAAGCTAGCTTTCCTCTATTTTTTTTTTAACTATTATATCACCCAAAATTTATTTTATTTAGATCAACCGAGTAACGAAATCACAGAAACACAAATCGAGGAGCTAGTAATAACCACCGGTAAGGCTTTTCCGCGTCAACACCAAATAAATAAATCCATATTAAATGATGCATTAAAACAGTTGGCAAACATGTTGAATACTTAAACAATAATACGAGAACTGTGAATACATTGGAAATCGGCGATCAGGTTCCAAGCATCGAAAAGATCGAACAGATTCTAACTTCAACTGATGATGCCACTTTAGTTCCAAAATCCAAGGATGGTGAGTATTCAAAAATAGCCTTTACTTTTGGTTAACCAAAATTTATAATCTCCTAGCTGAAGAAACTTTCGAGAGACTGAAGCAAAAAATAATGGATGCAGTTGAATTATCCGGTGAGTAAAAGGCAGAAAACTCCTAGAATCTACAGGATCATCCATATTGTAAATGATGATGATTTTGATGGTGACGACATTAGTCCCACTGACATAAAGCCCATATGAAAATTTGACATAGTGCACATCGAAATATCACTCAAATTTGATATGGGCGCTAAGTCCGCATAGAATTCGGTCTTAAAGCCCAGATTTGTTCGGACTCAGGACTCATGTGAAAATTAGAGCTCAGTATCAGAGCACAACTATTTCTCTAAATAACTGGCCGATTTTTGCACATAGCTTGAGTATCGTTCATCCGATCTTTATCATTTCCTTGGCAAATCGATAAATAATACTAATTACTAACTATCTTTAGAAGGTACGAGCCATCTATCATCAAAACTGTGGAAGATATGACGTTTTTTCCAAATTGCGGAGGCGGGAGGGGGCGTGTCAAAAATTTAAAATAGTCTTGATCTGCCTGCAAGTATAAGAAATATATGTCCCATACATGTCAAACATCTATCTCTTACCATCTCTGAGATCAGACAGACGGACAGACGGAAATGGTGATATAGACTCGGCTGTTCAAGAATATGTATACTTTCCGACCCTATAAAGTATGTATATTCTTGATGATTCCTTCTCCCTGTTACATACTTTTGCACAAACTTAATATCGTCTGTGTACCTTTTGTACAGAGTATAAAAACCACTAGCTTGTAAAAGTGTTTTATTTTGCACGACAATGAGTGGAATAATTTAGCTTAAGATCTTGGTTTGACTTTTGGATTGCCTGACACTCTATGTAGTTTTATCATCGCGAAATCTGATTGTCAGAAAATGGAAATTTTAAGATTCGCAATAGGTAGTATCTGCAATTAAGAATTATGTAACCATTTGTCAAAATAAAGCTTAGAATCTTAAGAAAATATCGAGTATGCACGGACTACGTTCGTAAGTTAAATTGTGTTTGTGATACTAATAGCGATGGGTGTAATTGTGAGGTAGTGTTGCCCCTACTGCCATACGGATATTATTTTTTAAATATTTCTTCGAAGCTGTAACGATCTTTTGATACTTTTGACTTAAAAACAGTCATGGTACACTGAGAAAAAAATCAGTCTAAATTGAAGATTTTCGGCCCTGTTCCGAAATTCTAGTCGGTTTCCGTGTAAGCGATGTTTTTTCTTATTTAAAACTTACAAATCAATATGCAGGGTGCCAATATATCTGTGGTTCGAAACTGGGCCGAATAGTTTAGAAACCAAGAGAAACGACGAAATAATGTCAACCCAAGATTATACTTTCAATTTAAATCTGAATCCAATATTCTTCGATTAAGATCGTTTATACTCGACTTTTAGATGAAACAATCTCATTTAAGAACACTTGGGGAGGGTATATTAAAATTGAACGGATGTTTGTCACGCTTAGAAGGAAGTATCTCCGTCCACATAGCTATAGTCATCCGATCCGGCCGGTTTCGACATCTGTGCAGCGTATTTGTACCATATTCATGTTATACCAAATTACATTATTTTACTGTTCGTATATTTAATTTTCTAAAATCGAGGGAGTAATATAAAAAAACCAAAACAATATTTAATTTGTAAGAAAACTTTATTAAACATTTTCCATGGATGAAAATCTTTTCCTAAATATCTTTCCCGACAGAGGAATAAAGCAATAATGATTTTGAGTACTTTGAACAGGCTTGGCTTCTTTATATATTTTAATACCGTAAAGTAAAAGTAAAATTGGCTCAAACAGCACCTCCAGGAATGCCAGGGCCAAGCTTCTCTCAATCTCTTGGCGTGTGTGCTTATAATTTTTCGCACAAGAGTTTAACGCCGAATCCGAGAGACAATAGTTAGAGAATTTTGGCTTTTCATGGCTAGTTACTTCACAGCTGTCGCCAGTAGCTGGTGAAGGTGATCGGGTGGGTAAAAGCTTTTTTCCAAAGAAAGAAAAACTTTTTCTATTAGATGGTCCGAGGCGGGATCGAACCCACAACCTCCCGCACCAGCAGCCACACATACAAGCACACCCATTTTTATACCGTGCATCCATTAAATAGGGGTAAAAGGGGATCAAGAAGTTGTGCAAATGTATTTAACAGCCAGAGGGAAGCTTCTCCGACCCTATAAAGTATATATATTCTTGATCAGCATCAACAGCAGAGTCCATTGAGCAATGTACCTCTGTCCGTCGGTCTGCCTCTATGAACGCTTCGATCTTAGAGACTATAGGAGATACAACCTCAAGTGGTGTATATCTCAGATTTGGAAATTTCCCCTACTCTTTTTAACCGCAAAAACTTTCAGAGCCACAATTTTTAGGTTTGAACCTCGTGACTTAATATATATTAAGTAAGGTCCAATATCTCTCTATTCTGAAAACCACAATAAGATCCGAGCTAAAACACCGAAGTTATGTAAGTGAGCCGCCCCATTTATTTGAAATATAATTATATTATTTTTAAATGAAAAGCATTCATATCAAAAACAGTTTATTCAAAATTATGAGCAGCATGTCAATCCACACAAAAATATATTCAGTCGAAGGAGATTAATCAATATTACCTGCAGCGCTCTTACTTGTTTAACTTGTTCTTTACTTCTTCATATTCTGCCCTGTGGAAAAAAATAGACATCTATACCTCTAAAACTAGGTTTTGCCTATAGAAATAGGGACTCTGGTCTTAGGATGGGTTCAACGACCAATAACTGTAGACTTTTCAGTCTTGCTTCCCGTTTAAACATAGCACCTACCCCTTCACAAGCTCATTTACAATAGGATGAACAGTGCTTTGTATAACGGTTTTCTGAATTTTTGGGCGTTCTTAAATTCTGACATTTCAAAATCAGCATTTGCAAGGGTATAAATACGTCGGCACTGACGAAGTTAGCTTGGCCTACTCGTTAATATATCGATCTCAAATTTAAAACTTACGTTTATATTCGCAATATCTTCAAGCCCCGAAATTTTCATAAAGATCGGATGACAAATAGCCGAGCTAAAAAATGCTGCATACTTTTCGGCTGTCCCCCCTCAGGAACACAGGAAGTCTTATAAACATTTCTCTCAACGAGTAACGGGTATATCGAATTCAGTTAGAGCCGAATTTAACTTACGCTCTCGTTTAACTAGTAAGTCAACGAAGCTATTAGTTGGAAGTTTTTGAGTTTGTAACGTGCACTTATCAGTACTTTTCCAAACACGAAATTGAATCGCTTCTATGATAGTCTTTAGCAATTTCTTTAATATCGAAAGGACCCTTTTTTGATCAAGGCAGTTGGTACATTTATTTAAATGACAATCCGGCGTTGGATCGGTACACAATAATTTTAGTAAGCAATCTTTATAGCTCTTAAGTGAACAAACCGAATCTTTTGTTAGATTTAATATGTCGATTACATCTAGCTTCTGACGGTACGTGTAAATACATACATTGTGCGTACCGCTTCCTCCCTCAAGAATACACTATTCAGATCTCAGCGAACTTGCTAAACCCCACTTGGGTATCTGAGTATTTCGCCTTGTATTCAATATGAAGATCTTTAAAATTTTGTAAAAGCAAATACTTTTGCTCATTTCTATTTTCTCTATTTACTTTTAAAATTACATTATCTTTTAAGCCTGGCATGAAGCAGCTGGTTTCTAGATATTAAAATAATGAAATTATTGAAAAATATCTTAGTCCGCGAATTTTTTGACGGAACCAAAAGCTTTTCTTTGATATGAATATGGACATTCTTTACTAGAAACAAAATAATTCATTCAAAAATCGGTGGGCCCTTTTTGAAGAATAGGTGAAAAACCACTATTCCGCTAAAACCCTGCTTAAGAATGGACTCATGTATTTTTTTTTTTTCATTTTTTTGGATAGAGGACATGAAAATAGTAATATTATAATTTGAATCGATTTAATCGGATGCACCATTACAATGTTATATTTGTTTTAAGCAGAGCTTAATCCCGTAATAAATTTCGGTATGTCACGAAATGAATGTTTCGGAGAAGTTATATTGCGGTTATATATAAATATCCTAATCGTATTGTTAAAATCTTTATTTGTATAACTAGTTCTGTATTCGTCCCAATTATTACATATATGTAATTTTGTCTCTTTATATGTTTTGCGTGCGCTTATCCCCAATTTTTTTGTTTAAATGTCTCAGAATTTAAGTAGCACAATTGCGAGCAGCATGATTTGGCTTTTAAGCAATCATAAAAATGGTCTTACTGTTCCACATATAAATGCAAAAAGCCTTGTCAACAAAATGGACGAGTTTCGATACCTATTTGTTAATTCGAATGTTGATCTGATTTGTGTGTCAGAATCGTGACTTACTTCTGACTTCAATGACCCAATTGTATTTTCCGAGGGATATGAACTGTATCGCGCTGACATTTCAGGTCATGCAGGGAGAGTTGCAGTGTATGTCAATTCTAAACTGACATGTAGGACTCTACTGAAACACCCTAATGATAGTCAATTAGAATATATATTTTTAGAAATCAACAATAAACGAACGGATATCAAAACGTTAATTGGATGTATATATATAGACCAAACCGAAATATTGACTGTTCCCAGTTAATTGAAATATTTTTTAGTCTGTCCTTGAATTATAATTATAATTTTAACTGGAGATCTTAACAGCAACGTGTTATCTTTAAAGCATCCGGTGCAAGATATGGAATCCCTTGGCTTAAAAATAGTTAATAGTTAACAACACCTACACACTTTACAAACGGCTGCAATACCTTTCTGAATTTATTCTTCGTCACAAGCTCCGCAAAAATTTTACACTATGATCAGATATCAGCTCCAGTCTTTTCCAAACAAGTATTGATTTTCATAACTTACGATAATGACTGCTTATAGTGATGTCCAGATTGTGTACAGAGATTCTAAGTCTATTGATTATGGTACGCTTGAAAGGGAGTTTTATAATTGTAATTGGACTCAAATATACAGCCTTCCAACAGCGGACCTGCAGCTACAAGTACTTAACATGAATGTCCAAATTCTTTATGAAAAGTGTGTAAAAGTCAAAAAAATTAGACCTACTCTTAAGATATATTAATGTATACTCAAGATTAAATCGAATGCAGTAGGACTTGATGATATGAATCCTAAGTTTATTAAAATACTTCTTCCTCTTATTCTTGATCATATCACCTTTGTTATGAACACTGCCTTCACCACGTCCATCTTTCCAAATATGTGGAAGCTTGCTAAAATACTACGGATCACAAAATCATCCATTGAATATAGACCAATATCGATTTTACCATACCTATCGAAAGTTTGCGGGCACCTAATGGCAATTCAAATTCAACAATTTTTAACGATAAATTCCAAACTAAATGATTGCCAATCTGCTTTTAGAAAAAACAGAAGTTGCACGACGGCAATATTAAAAAGTGAGAAAGTCAGTCAAGCCCGTCTAAAAGATACTCTGTACCAGTTAAAGCCGTCGCTCGCATTTGCTCGCTCGTTATACAAACAATCTGATATCAAAACTGTGGGAGATATAACGTTTTTTCCAAATTGCGGGGGCGGGAGGGGGCGTGGCAAAAATTGAAAATAAATCTGAAATACTTGCAAGTATAATGACTTTTTGTCCCATGCATGTCAAACCTGTATCTCTTACCATCTCTGAGATCTCTTCGTTCATACGGACGGACAGACGGAGCTGGCTATATCGACTCGGCAGTTGATGCTGATCAAGAATATATATACTTTATAGGGTCGGAGATGATTCCTTCTGGCTGTTACATACTTTTGCACAAACTTAATATACTCTGTGTACCTTTGGTACAGAGTATACAAATTTCGGAGGATATTCGAAGTCGAATGGATGATGGACAGGTAACTTTCCTATGTCTTCTTGACTACAGTTAAACATTCGACACCGTGAATCATAAAATACTATGCACAAAGCTAAACGCGTTTTTAAACTTCTCGTACACTGCAACTAAGTTAGTTAAATCCTACCTAAGCAATAGACATCAGGCTGTAGTCGCAGATTTGCGCACCTTCGAGCTTCTTTCGATTACACTAGGTGTACCCGAAGGATCTGTTCTTGGGCCGTTATTGTTCTCTATGTATGTGAATGACCTCCCTAATGTCCCGTCCATCTGTAAGATACATACATATGTACGCTGACGTGGTCCAGATGTATGCAGGTCGTCCGCTAAGTCAGTTAAATGAGTGTGTTTCTATATGTAATGAAGAACTTATAAAAGTAAATAAGTGGGCTGTAGAAAATGGTTTCGGACTGAATCCGCTTAAATCCAAATGCTTGGTTCTGTACAAAAAAGCTCTAGATGAGCTGCAGCTGCCTAAAATGTATAATTGGCTCAAACAGCATCTCCAAAGGAGGGCCAGGGCCAAGTAATGTGTTGGCATTCAAATAAGTTATGTTGATGATGCTACCGACTTGGGTATCCACTTCAATAATACGTTGTCGTGGAATGACCACATTAATAGGGCAACTGGAAGGTTTTACGGATTATTAAGGCAGCTCTCTTTATCCCAAAAGTATTTACCAATTCAAATTCGAATGACAGTAGCTAGAATGTTTTTGATTCCTACACTATTTCATGGCGTAGAGGTTTTTGGGCATTGTGATGCAGCAAGTGTGAATAAACTTAAACTCGCCTTTAATTCTATAGCTCGTTATATATTCAATAGAAATATTTACATTACACATAACATTTTTTGCAAATAAAATTTTTGATCTTTGCCTTAGCCAATGGATAAAGTTTAGGGCCCTAATCTTATTATACAACATAATCACACGCAGAGAACCAATTTACTTGTATTTATGAGAAGCTTAGATTTGCCATGTCCTCTTGAACTAATAATTTAATATGCCCTAAAATTAAACTGGCTAGTTCTGAGAAACAGTCCTTCATATATGCTGCTCGCCACTGGAACACACTACCAAATTCTGTAAAATCCATAAAAAGCGCTACGCAATTTAAAATTTAACTTAAACAACATCTTCAGAGACAAAACATTTTACTTTACTTATTACTTTTTTTATCCCTGTTCCCATTAAAAATGGGAAAAGGGGATCATGAAGTTGTGTAAATGTATGTAACAGAAGAAGGAAGCTTCTCCGACCCTATAAAGTATATATATTCTTGATCAGCATGAACAGCTGAGTTGATATAGCCATGTCCGTCTGTCCGTCTGTCTGTATCAACGCGTCGATCTCAGAGACTATAGACTATAGACTAGAGACACAATTTTGGCATGCACATAGGTGTATACCGTACCCAGATCTAATTTGTTTCAGATTTGGAAAAAATCCCCCCTCCCCCCTTAAACCGCAAAAAAACTGTCACAGCCACAATTTTAAAGTTAGAAACTCATGTTTTATATTAGGTTATTAGTTTATATTATCCTTGGCCTTATATCTAACTATTCTCAAAAGGAAAATAAGATCCGAGCAAAACCACCAAAGTTATTATACAATTTTGCTTATGGGAGCGGGAGGGTGGGAGGTGGGGGAGGGGGGGGTGGGGGGTCGGCCACTTCATGCAGCCAGCGCCGGCCGCGTGTGAGAGTGCGTGTGAGCTCGCGTGTGTGTGTGTTAAACAATTTATTAGTCAAAACATTGTTAGTCTTAAGGTATAATACGCATAAAAAAATATTGTAAAACATTGTCGTGACTAGTGCTGTAATTTAAAAGATATAATCTTGATGCACTGGGATAAAAACCAAATAAAACTAAACTATAAAACATCAAATATTACAACTAAGTCCTTTTTTTTACACAAAAGCTTAAAAGTAGAATGCATAATAACTTAAAATTAATAATATTTTCATTCATTAATTGATTACAGCTTAAAGATTCCAAATTGTTTTATGTTTAATACGAACTGAAGGATTTCCTTTCATAAATGAATAAGAACTTTAGACTCCACTTTTTTGTGCAAGAATAATATAATCTTAAATGATGACGTCCTTTCATAAATTATTGAGATCTATTAAATTCAAAATTTTGTTAATAAATAACAGCATGACCACATTTTTGGCCTTTAAGGAAGCCCGTCTATCACTTATAATGCTTCCAGCTTTGCTGAACTTTCTTTCAGATTCAGTTGATGTGGCAGGCACGCAAAGAAAACGTGTAGCACACGACTTGAAAGGGGTATCGGTTGGGAAGCACTGAAATTAAATTAATGTTAATACACATATTATCTAAACTTTCATATTCCATGGAATGTGCGCTCTCCAATATTGACACATATTAATGAAGGCATCTGATCGGTTGTTCCTAGTCTTTGTAGCTATCCATGAACTGGAGCAGTCTTTTAAAAGTATCAAAGATTGCGTGTTGTGGTGACTTGTTAAGTACAGCCCATCATTATTCAAAAATTTTGAGGATTGCGCGAAATTGCTCGTAGATCTAGCCAAGCGAGGACGCGCTAATTTAGCACATCTTTGTTGTTGCAAAAGATCAGTATAAGCTCGTATACCGTCGATGTGTCGACTTCGCTGCCGCATACACTTCAGATAGGGAGGCGCCTAAGGACTCTGATCTAAGCCCTTCTTTCTAAAATCTGAGGTCCCAAATTGTGAAAGTTGGGAATGGTGCGCTAATTATACACTAGAATTTTTCTTTATCGCTCCAGTTACGCAAAAGAGTGCTTCCTGACCCTCAGCAGTATTAATAGCTAGTAGAACAAACCACAGACTGCATGAATTATTAATGAAATTGCTGTTGATGCTGATGATGAGCACTGAGTTTTAGAGCCGCCAACACCAGTAAATCCTTATACCTTACCGCAATGTTAACTATTAATTTTTCATCATATTTCGTATAATATTTTTATATCCTTGCAAAGGGTATTATAATTTTGCCCAGAAGTTTGCAACGCATAGAAATATTCATTTCCGACCCCATAAACTATATATAATATGTATATTCTTGATCAGGGCGACGAGCTGAGTCGATTGAGCTTTGTCCGTCCGTCTGTCTGTCTGTGTGTCCGTCTGTTTCTACGCAAACTAGTCTCTCAGTTTTAAAGCTATCGAGCTGAAATTTTGCACAGAGTCTTCTATTTACTGCACGCTGCTAATAATATTATTAATCTGCTAATTATTATTATAATATTATTATATGTCGGAACCATCGGTCAAAAAATGGGTCTTAGTGAGAAAAACTTTTTTGTTTTCAATGTTAGCGTTCTTAAACTCGGCCATTATTAATATTATAGGCTTTCAGACAAATTTGCAAGTATTGGTCAAGATCGGATGACAATATCTTATAGCTGTCATAGGACCGATCGGTCGGAAAATGGGTCTTTGGGAAAATAACTTTTTTGTTTTCAAGTAAATCGTTCTTAAGGTCGGTGATTCTTAATATTACACGCTTTCAAACTAATTTGAAAAAGATGATCCACATCGGGGGACTATATCTTATGGTTGCCATAGGACCGATCGGTCGAAAATAGCTCTTAGTAAAAAATTTTTTTTGTTTTTAATGTTTGCGTCTTTAATCTCACTGATTACTAATTCTGTATGCTTGTATCTGTATCTGTATATATTCGCAAAATTTGGTCGAAATCAGATGTTTATCTGTCGGAAAATGGGCTTTAGCTAGAAAAATTTTTGATTTTTATGTAAGCGTTCTTAAAATCTGACATTTCAATAACAGCATTTGCAAGGGTATAAAAACTTCGACACAGACGAAGTTGGCTTGGCCTTCTCGTTTTTTATTTAATTTTCTAACCCAAGTCTAAAAACCGTTGTTGTTGTTATCTCAAGAGAGAGAGACAAATACAAAGAGCGTTACCAAAAAATTTTGGGGTGATTCAACCAACTCCCGCTCTCTGCTTGTATAAGTAAAAAATTTGAGTCGCACGAGTAGAGCGGGTACAACTGGCACAAATATGCCATCAGTGTTTTCAACACTGCATACATTTTTTGAAATATCACATATGAAAAATATCAAGTACGAAGTTAAAGTTGCAGTGCACTCGTGCAGATCTCTAATAAATAGCATGGTTTTCGTAAGTTCCGTAGCTGTACTACGGCAATTCTGAAAGTGGCTGAAGATATTCGAAGAGACGTTGACAAAAGCCATGTTACCTTACTAACTGTTCTGGACTGTAGCAAGGTATTTGATACTGTAGATCACGTAATTTTATGCACAAAACTAGTAGAAATACTTTACAATTTTTCCACCACTGCTAAGAAATTAATACAAACATACCTAACCGGCCGCAGTCGTAACCCGTGGGGTTCCCCAAGGCTCAGTTCTTGGGCCATTATTACTTTCTATCTATGTAAATGACCTACCAAATGTACTGTCTAAGTGTTATGTCCAAATGAATGCTGACGATCTACAAATCTATATGAGTCGTCCGGTTAGTGAAGTACCTGAGTGTATAACTGTTTTCAATAGTGAACTAGAATTAGATGGTAAATGGGCTAGGAAAAATGGACTTCACATCAACCCGTCTAAGTCCAAGTGCATGGTAATTTTTAAAAATAAGTTTAACGCTAGCAACTTGCCAAGACTTCAAATAAATAATTCCCTAATTGAATATGTATTTCAATTATTTCAATTTTAATTACTAACTTTCATTGAACGGTCACATTAATTGTACAGTCGGTAAAACTTTCAGTCAGCTCCGACAACTTCGATTTGTTAGTAGTGTCTTGCCAATAAAGACAAAGCTCACAATTGTAAAAGCATTCCTTATTCCAGCGTTGTTCTATGGGAATCATGTTTTTGGAAAGTGTGATGCTGTAAGCAGGCAAAAACTTAACGTGGCTTTAAATAATATTGCCATATTTGTATTTAACAAGAAGCCTACTGACCAAATCTTGGCATACGCAGCACAAATCTTTGAACTAGACTTAGATTCCTGGATAAAATTAAGAACATTAATAGCAATTCAAAAAATAATAACTTCCAGGGAACCAACTTATCTCTACGAATTGTTAAGCTTTGCAGGCTCTAAAAGAACAAATAATCTAATTAGAGTCCGGAATAGTCTCTCTTGTTGTGATAACTACTTCTTTGCATGCTCCGTTCGACTCTGGAATATGCACCGCTTTTTAAACAAACCTTAACAACCCATATAAAACAAACTATATATACCTATCACATTTAATAAAAACAAAAAACAAATAAATAAATATTAAATTTATAATACAGTACAGTTAGCCCGATCTATATATAAAACTCGTTGTGTAAGCTCTACGCATCAAATAAATGGGAGAGTAGTTCTCAAATTTGGGAATTGTTAGAACCAAGCTCGAAAAATAAATGGGAAAATGGGCGGAAAATATAAATAATTCTTCAAATTTGAGAAGGCTTGAAAAATATGGATGTGTGAGTTCTACGGATAAAGTAAATGGGAAAATAGCTCTCAAATTTGGAAGGAGTTAACACCAAGGTCAAAAAATGAATGGAAACATTGTCGGAAAATGTGGTTTCTGGACAAATAAATGAAAAAATCCATGCGTGTGCATAGGACCTCTGCCGCGGCCAACTGCACAAAATCACACGTACGCTATAAGCATTGAAAGCTATTTATAGAACACGAATGCGGAGCACGCAAATTGTGCTTGTACGCGTGTGAAAAGTGTGACGATATGTGTGCAGGCCCATCTCTGCTTTATACCCACATTTATCTCTGAACTGGCATTTTTCAAATCCAGCTGCTTGCAATCGCTTTCATTATAGTGGAAGATAACCGTGCATGTCTGATAGATGACCTGGCTACGTTGAATGGTGCCTGCGTAAATGCCAGTTGTTCTTGAACAGTGAAATTTACGCATGTCTTATCCACTTACCCGAGAGCGTGTGTGAAAATAGCAACATGAATACAACCGGTTCTATATAAAACATATGGAAAATTTTATGCCATTGCAGATTCTTTAGCCGGTCTACGGTCAAAGCGGCGGGTGAGGCGACCTTTATATGTAACGGTTCCATAACTGAATGTATATTTAAAAATTGTATTCGTTTGATAAAATGTTAATTTTTAAGTTAGGTCCAGCAACTTCTGTGTTAAAATTTAATATTGTGTTTTTGTGACTAATGCTAGTATTTTAAGTAACTATGTTTACTTTAGCATTATGAAGATGTTAATATATAACAAATAACAGTTCATTAGTGCATTTTAAAGACTAGTTCATTTGAAGCATTCTTACTTGTTTATTTTTAATTTTGCATAGCATTTTTAAATTCGAATTGAAAAACAAATAATTTAAGTCCAGTCAATTTGAGAAAAAATTAAAAAAAAACGATTATCGATAATATCTCGATAACTTGCTGATAGAATTTTTTCATGGCGATTTTCGTGATCAGCGGACCAATATACTTTAGGAAAAGTTAGCATTTCGCATTGGGGAAAAATGCTGCCATCAAGGAATGTTCTTAGATACATACCTAGGGACTACAAATTACAGGTGACTTCATTGGCAAGCGCTGGGTTCGCCAAGTTGAACCGATCAGCAACTTTTACCCTACTACGTACGAATCATGTTAAGCCGCTTTTTGTTACTTTAATCTTCATAACAAAGTTTCATAAAGTTTGATTAAATATCATTATATATTTTTCGCCTTTGACTCCGTTTCCCTTACGATATTTCGCCACTAACAGACTCAAATTCATCTAATTAAACAGATGGAACGAATCCTTTAATCACTGAATCTGAATTGATCGGACAACCAAAGAACCAAACCCTCACAGGTGAACCAACAAATACAATGCATCACCGGCCCGAAGAAAATGTCCACATAAAAGGTAGGTATTCTAATGACTGTTGGCCGATCCTTATTTTGTATTTGAATTATTTTGGAGCAGTCGAAAATACTTCAACGGAAAGCGGTAAAAGTAATATGACTGGATCAGAAGTAACAGTAGTTGTGGGTAAGATATTTGTGTCAGCTTGGTGTACATATATACAAGTTTAATGATAAACATCTTTGTAATTCTAAGGAGAACCAACTTCAGAGAGGCCAACCGGTTTCACAGCATCAAGTGATTTATCCAGTGAGCTCATTTAATGTTAAAAATAATATTCAATGAAAGTAAATCTAAATTTTATTCTATGCAGTTGAACCCCAAACCGAAGTAAATACTGGTAGGCTTTATTTCTCAAAATATTTCTAAAAAGTTTTTTTTTTCAAACTAGCAGAAAGACTCATCATTGCTTATAACTAATCAATTAATTGGCACCCAAAATTTTACTAACACCACTAACGAAATTGAAAACAATGCGATGAAGTTGGCCAACTTGAACGCTAAAGATAAACCTATTAACAGTTTGGAGTCGGGTAGACTAATTAAAACACCAATTGCAGAACTGCAGCTAAAGTCATTTAAAACTCCTGACAGTGGTGTTCCGTGGTATCAGGCCCATATCGATGGAAATCAGGATAATATTGAATCAGTACAAACACACAAGACTAAACTGTCTGAAATGGAACCCAGTAAATGGGCTGAACATCTTAGCCATTCCATATCTGCTCTAGAACGAGTTCCTAGGTACTTTACGGGTGATGAAAGTACTCCAAGCATAGATGCAAAACCGAAAAACTCGATTGCATTTTTCATACCGTTTGATACAGATGATGGAAGACCTAAATACAAAATACCCAAACAATTTTTAACCAAATTAAGGTCTAACGACAGTAATATGTCTAAGAAATGTCAAGTCGATTCACAAATAAAACGGAATGGGCTTGATAATTCCGCCAAGTTTGAAACGGAGAGGCAATTACCAAATACTGAGTATCAACTTGGGACACCAAAACTACAAACCATTCCCGAAATGAATGAAAGTGATCCGAACAATGAACTCAGATCTGAAAACAAGGCTTTAGAACAGAAATTTGATATTCCGGCTGATTTTGAAAAAATTTCAAAGCAATCAGTGGCAAGCTATTACACTGAAAAGCCAGTCTTATTTGACGATGTCGATCCAAATGGTGAAAAGCACAAGGCAGCGTTGATTATTCAGAAGTACACGAGAGCATTTCTCAAAAAGAAACCTCGTGAAAAAAAATATGCGATCGATGAGGCATCCAAATTAAATCAACAATCCGCAGCAGAGAAAATACAAAGGGCCTACAGAAGATTCCTGAAAAAACAATCCTTACGAACAAGTGAACAGCAGAACATTGAATTGTCGGATGAGAATCAAGAAATATGGAATAAGAAACACCTGGCATCAAGAAAAATACAAAGAGCCTTCAGAAGATTCGTAAAAAGAAAATCGATACCCATACCCACAACTGTAGCACAGGACACTAACTTGTCCTATGAGACAAGAAAAAAATTGGCAGCAGAGAAGATACAAAGGGCCTATAAAAGGTTTGTGGAAAGAAAAATAGTACCAAGAAGTGTTCCACAAGAATATGAACTGTCAGATGAGATTCAAGTAAAGAGAAGCGCAGAAAATTTAGCAGCACTTACAATTCAAACTTCGTTTAGACGATATCTCCAGCGCAAGAAGCTGGAAAACTGTCAAAATATCTCACAAGACTCAATTCCTAGCTCTCAGATAACGGCGATTCAAAATTTGGACGCTTCAAGTGAATTGACCTCCTTGGACAGTATATCGCATCAGGAAGCTATCGTATCAACTCCAGATGAGTCTAATGTCAAGTCTGAATGGTTTGTTGGTACCACTCGCATTGTACCAAGCCACGCAGTGCCAAGCACTGATATCGATCTGTCTGCACGTAATACTGAGTCGACCAACAACACGCAAGTAGAACTCATTGCAGTAGCTAGAACGCATGGCTCGCTTGAATCCAATTTCGTAAATGACCAAAATCAAACTCGTGCACTTGAACAAGATAAGGCAGTTTCTAATGATCTAGCAGTTTTCAGAGATGAAGCTGTTTCTGGCTTGGTTGAAGCTCCAGGCAACATGTCGCCCACAGATTCCGAAGCTCAAGTTGAAGGTAAGTTCATCATTATAGCCCGATGTCCACTTTCCGCGAAACGGAAGTGAAATGAAAAACTCCATTTAAAAAAGAGTGAGAAAGTCAGTCAGGCCCGACTGTAATATACTCTGTACCCCCCAAAATTTGTATGCAGAGATTAAAACCGAAACGAATAACGGTTAGGGTTCAGGTTACTGTTATAGCCGATCGCTTTTTTCCGGTTACGGATATATTAAGGTTGTGGGATATGTGTTACGGTTGTTAAGCTTATTCTTTTTCGGCTTTCGGTTACGGTTATTGGTATAAAATATCCCTTTCACAAATCATGAAGACCAAATCGACTCCATTTGAAATCTCATTTATTCAGTAAAATTATTATATGATTTGGGAATTTTAAGCTGCGACACTGAATGCGTCACTATGTGACGCAATGTAATCTCAGCACAAAGGCATACGAAACAAAAAGAATGTGCCAGAAACATTTTGCTCTCACATATGGGCATTTCCTGCGTTACGTACGATACATTCGTAGGTTTATTTCTGCTCATTTCTGGCGATCTAAATGTTACACAAATGGGAAATCAAATTTGAAATCCACATACATTTTCTTAATTTTCAGCGATTTTTGCGGTATAATCAAAAAAACTGTTAAGGGATAAAGAAAAAGAGGAATATTCAACGGTCCTAAAACCATCTTAGTGAGCTCAATAGCGTGCTTCGTTATTTCGTAATGTTTAATTACATTTGTTCGTACGTTACGTTACGTACCTTACATTTTTTTTCCACTACTTTAAAACAAGTTGTGTGGAACCGGGATTACATAATTGACCAAATTGGCAAAATTCACAAACCATCTCCCTTCGCTGAGGACACAATCCATTATTTTAACTGTTATGAATGTAAAAAATATTTGAAATATTTTTAATTTTCGTAATTCAATTCGAAACCCGAAGCAATTACCATTAAAGTGTACATAATTGGTCAAGTAATAAGCTGGAAAATGCTGGGAGCCCCTTATAAGCAATTATATGGCCATTTGAAAATTCATTTTTTTTTAGCAACAGAATATTTGTTTAAAGTAGGTGAATATTTGTGCTTACATTGGTGCTATGGGTGGTCATAGGAGAATTTTCTTAACATATTCTTAAAGGTAAATATGTGGCCTATTTATTCCATATTTTTTCGATGAGGAAAGAGAAAGAGACAACGCAGCTAACTTAAATCTTTACCTTCTTCATTTTTTCTTTTATTTGGTTATCAAATAAATTTACGTATATCGAAATTTTTACTAGTAGAGGAAAAACCGAAAATAACCCAAATATTTGTTTCTGTTTTGGTACTATTAACCGGTTATGTTAATAAAAGTTATAGAGGTACGGTTAGAGGAAACAATTTATTTTCGGTTGCTGTTACGGTTTCGGTTACAAATTTGAAAGTGTTTTTAGTTGTTAGCGGTTACGGTTTCGGTTACGGTTTTGATCTCTGTTTGTATGTATCTGACTACTTTTAAGTAAGAAGCAACACAAAGTGGCAACGAAGCCTTAAAGGGGGGTACAGAGTATGTTATAGTCGGGCTTAACCGACTTTCTTTCTTGATTTTATTTTAACATCAGTTCATCGCTGATGGCTTGATGAGTTTAAGCTTAATTTTTTATGAAATTTCTCGTTACTTCGCATGTCCGTTGAGGCGTTAAAGAGATTACAAATTGAATTTTCTTCAGATCGGCTAAAAAGCAACGATTGGCCTTGAACCTCCATTTTCCGACTTTGCTAGTAGAATAACATTTTTGTTTTAAAAGTAAGTGTCCCTAAACTCGATCATTATTAATATTAAATGCTTTCAAACGGATTTGCAAAATTTGGTCAAAACCGGATGACTATATCTTATGGCTGCCGTAGGACCGATCGGTCGGTAAATGTGTCTTAGTGAGACAAATTTCTTTGATTTCAATTTTATCATTCTTAAACTCGGTTATTGTTAATTGTATAATTCTGTATATATTTTTAAAGAGATTTGCAAAATTTGGTCGAAGTCGGATGGCGTTCGGTAGGAAAATGGGGTTTAGTAAGAAAACATTTTAATGCTAGTGTTCTTGAACTCTGAGATTTCGAGCAAGCACTTGCAAGGGTATAGAAACTTCGGCACAGACGAAGTTAACTTATGTGAAAGTCATCTTCGTTTTAAATTAATTACTATTCATTTTTTTACACCCACAGATACCGGAGCACCAGTTGAAGGTAAGTTCTTCACTATGGAGCAGTCGTATTAGATTTACAACTATTCATTTCGTTGTACAGAAATCGTATCCATCAGGGAACTGGTCAACGAATTCCTAATCAATGAAATAAATTTTTCTGCCGAAGAAGTTAGAGAGGAACCATGCATTAAAAGACAAGTCTCAAATACCAGTATCTCCGGAAGTCTCGAGAATGAAATTAAAAATTTAACAAATGATGTAAATGATATGGATGATGCTCCAGAACAAACCCAGCTGTCTATAAATGAATCAATTGAATTGGACACATTCTCTGCGGATACCTTAGACAAGGCTACACTAAAGTTGTTAAAACCAGAGCAAACAATTGAAAAAATGTCACTGCGCCGAGATTCTGAGTCACTGGATAAAGAGTTTATACCTACTGAGCCTAGTTTTGATGAACCCATTATTAGACCCCTGAGCTCTCTCCAAGAATCAAATAGTGTTGACATCGAGGATGGCGACATCATAGTTTTCAACCGTCTACAAGGCGAAGACACTCGTGAAAGTTCTGGCCAAAGCGATTCGGTTGTATTCGGTGATTCAATCGCTGGGGACAGCCTAGTCAAAGTTGGAAGAAGCGACGGCGAAAGCAGTAAAGCGCATTTTCTGCGGCACTACACAATCGCCGGCGATGATCCAAGCACCATTTTCAAGTCGGTAACCGTTGACGACACCGTCAAGTATATTGATGGCGGAGAAAGCAGTTTCTGTTTGGACGATGAAACTTCAGAAAATATTCGAAAAAAAATGATGGCATATTCGCTATCTGAAACCGATTCTGATTACTTTGACCCGAACAAAGTCATCAAAGATGACTTTCACATTGACACAGCTATGGCAGATGCTATAGGTACATCTACTGATACAGAGTCGACAATTGTGTCGGCTGCCACCAAAATACAAGCAGGTGCTCGAGGATTTCTCACCAGGCGCAGACTGCGTCGCGCTAGCGCCGGCACCAAGTCGTCAACCCAAGAAACGAAAGCGTCCTTTGGCAACGATGCAATAAGCGAGTCACTGGAGCGATTTATTGAAGAAGAAGCCGCAAAAAAGATACAGACTGCGTATCGCATACACACTCGAAAGCACAAAGGACGCCCAAACAAATTACAAAGCGACAGCTTGGAGAGCAGTCTGGCCGCCAGGCGTCAAAAACTGCAGCGTGGTGATGCACTTCGGAATGACTCTACGCCGGATGATGACAATAGTGCCACCATAGCCAATCCAGGACGCAACGAGAAATATGTGAAAAAAACACGAAGTATTGCAAATGGTAACTTGAAACACTCAATATAGCCCAATAAATTTTTTCGCAGCTCCGATTCGCGGTCTCGACTCGAAATTTGCCAATGGATTCTGCCATGTTAATGTTTGGAGATTTTGGGTTGGAGGTTTTGGCTCGAATTTACCCAAAATTTATAGAAATGCAAATTATGAGATTAATATTTAAAATAATATGCAGAATTTCTATACTTTTGATCAGACAAAACAAGTTTTAAGGTCCATTTATTTGATGGTACTGATAAGACAGTTAGCACAATAGCTGCAAGTCGCTAACATTTCACTGTGGGCCAGAAATCTAATTTTTTGGCCAAAACTCTGGTCTTGCAACAACAGTCTAGCTAAGAAGATACAATTTTTTACAAAATGTTGGGTGGGCGTGGCAAACATTTGAAATAAGCTTGATCTGCGTGCAGACAATAGGAGTTTACATTTCCAATTTGGTTGCTCTAGCTCTTCTAGTCTCTGAGATCTAGGTGTTCATACAGACAGACGGACGGGAACGAACAAAAAAAAGTTTTTTTTTATGTATTAAAAAACAAGAAAGAAAGTCGGTCAAGCCCGACTATAACATACTCTGTACCCTTACACTCGCATTTGCTCACGAGTCAAACGGCTAGTTAACTTGAGTATCGTTCATCCGATCCTTACAGTGTTATGGCAATATACTTAGGTGGCAATACACTGGGATGGTAAAGTACTACCGGAGATGCAAAGGAAACAAGAAAGAAAGTCGGTCAACCCCGACTATAACATACTCTGTACCCGCACACTCGCATTTGCTCACGAGTCAAACGGCCAGTTAACTTGAGTATCGTTCATCCGATCTTTATCATTCCTTCAGCAAATCTCTAGAAGGTACGATCCATCTATCATCAAAACTGTGAGAGATATGAGGTTTTTCCCAAATGGCGGGGGCGGGAGGGTGCGTATCAAAAATTGAAAATAAACTTGATCTGCCTGCAAGTATAAGAAATATATGTCCCATACATGTCAAACTTCTATCTCTTACCATCTCTGAGATCTCTTAGTTCATACGGACGGACGGACAGACGGACAGACTGACAGACGGACGGACGGACAGACGGACATGGCTATTTCGACTCGGCTGTTAATGCTGATCAAGAATATATATACTTTATAGGGTCGGAAACGATTCCTTCTCCCTGTTACATACTTTTGCACAAACTTAATATACTCTATGTACCTTCGGTACAGAGTATAAAAAACACGGGTCCGTCGATAACGGCAAATCCTGTACACTACAGTGGGTCAATGTTTTCTAGACCAAGCGGTTGTCAAAATCGTAATCTTCGACGAATTCTAAGAAGGTTTGCCTAAGAAACCATGGGACTAACAACAAAATCGAGCTTCCCGTTATTTACTATATTTTTATACTCTGAAAAAGTATGTAACAGGGAGAATGAATAATTTTCGACCCTATAAAGTATATATATTTTTGATCAGCATCAACAGCCGAGTCTATATAGCCATGTCCATCTGTCTGTCTGTCCGTCTGTATGAACGCACAAATATCAGAGATGGTAAGAGATAGAAGTTTGACATGTATAGGACATGAACTTCTTATACTTGCAGGCAGATCAGGATCATTTTCAAATTTTTGCCAAGCCCCCTTCCGCCCTCGCAATTTGGAAAAACCTTATATCTCCCTCTGGCAGTAGTGCCGTCATCTATTGGTCTGTTTTAAAAATCCCTCATTGTTCAATGCAAGTAGTGGTGCCATCAATTGTTCAGCAGCGCTGCTTTCAGCTGCTACTCCACGTAAAGAGTATATTACAGTCGGGCTTGACCGACTTTCTTACTTGTTTTAAAATATGCTACAATTTTATTAAATCTTCTAAGAATCACGACAAACGTGATTATTTTGGGCTTGTTCGAAAGGAAATGACATGAGCTCTCGAAAGCTGTTTAGATAACTAAACAATTTTGATGTTTGGGTTAATTTTAAAAAAGCTTTTGATGAAAACATTAAATCATAAGAATACCCAAAACTTATCATTAAGCGGTACACAATAATTTAAAGAACGTTTTCATATTAAAAATAGTTTAGATGTTTATAAAATTGTAGTGCTTAAATAGAGTTTAACAAAGCTCTCGTTTGAAATGCAGAAAAATATAATTAAAAAATTTTAGCCGCAAAAATTAACAAAGTGACCTAAGACTATTTAAAAAGCGCCTTTGATTATTTGATTTGAGTTTTATTGTTTTTTTTTTTGTTGGTTGGCTATGGTCTTATTAACTTCTCAGAGAAAGCAAATCAAAAGAGAGTGCATTTGAGTTAGCGCGAAAAAAGCTTTATATAATCGAGTGTTGTCATTGTTATACAACGCACAGTGGTCCAGCCGCTCCCCGGCTTGGACAAAACCCTAATTTCATATTTGTTGAAAAGTTAAACTTTTTTTGGATAAGTCGACAGTTAAAGTACACAAATTAAGGTAGCCAAAAAATTTCTTTGATGTGTTTACGAATAAAAATGTTACAGCAAATGCTAAGTTGAGGCAACTTAGTAAATTTTTCGCAATCTAAAAAATCCAATATTTATACTCTGTACCGAAGGTACATAGAGTATATTAAGTTTGTGCAAAAATATGTAACAGGGAGAAGGAATCGTTTCCGACCCTATAAAGTATATATATTCTTGATCAGCATCAACAGCCGAGTCGATATAGCCATGTCCGTCTGTCCGTCCGTCTGTCCGTCCGTCCGTATGAACGAAGAGATCTCAGAGATGGTAAGAGATAGAGGTTTGACATTTATGGGACATATATTTCTTATACTTGCAGGCAGATCAAGTTTATTTTCAATTTTTGCCACGCCCCCTCCCGCCCCCGCAATTTGGAAAAAAATTCATATCTCCTACAGTTTTGGAGATAGATCGTTCGTTCCTTCTAGAGATACCTTGTAAACAAAATTATTTATCGATTTGCTGAAGGAATGATAAAGATCGGATGAACCATACTCAAGTTATGGGCAAAAAACGGCCAGTTAACACCACCCACCCCCCCACCAACAACCACAGCAACATACCCTAACCGTTCAACACAGACAATCTTAGTGCGAGAGAGAAAGAGAGAGGGAGAGAGAAATTTAGAGAGCGCACCGCGTTGTGCGCGGGGTGTTAACTGGCCGTTTGACTCCTGAGCAAATGCGAGTGTAAGGGTACAGAGTATGTTATAGTCGGGCTTGACCGACTTTCTTTCTTGTTTTTGTTTATTAACTAAGTTTGACTTATCATATCTTCGGCTATAGTGGGCATTTTTAAGTTGTTAAAATTTTGTTGGATAGGTGTACTTCTTTTCATAAAAATATAACATTTTAAATCGTAGTTGTAGTTTGTGAACAATAGCTTTTGCCGCAGGTACCTATTTTACACCTATTTTTAAACTTTCCGAGGCTGGCAAAAGTTGTCGTCAAAAGTCTTCAAAAAATTGATTGCTTCATTTTACAGTCTAATAAAATGTCCCCTTTAAGAAAAATATCATTAGCCGACACCGATCGAGACCCAACTCGAGAAAAAGTGACTGATGTGAAAACAGTCAAGGTTTGTCTGTGTACGCCATAGGCCGTTCGCACACGGCTCGTATCGTCATTGTAACGTATGCAACTTGATGTTCGAGAGGTATACGAATCAATTTCGCAAGTGAAGAACCGCTCACGACTCGTCCGCTCTGTGTAATCGTCGTAACATGCATGCTGCTTAACGAATATCTTCATTTTTATATTTTTCTTGAAAATTTATGAAAAAATTTAAATTTTGTTTGGGAGCTATATCTAAATGATGTCCGATTGGCTTTTAACTTGGTAGAAATATGGAAACAACTAAAAAAATAATTTAAAACCTAGTATACAAAAATAAAAATAATAGTTTTCAAAAATATTTACAAAAAAATCGAATTTTTCTATAAAAATTATGAAATATATTGATTTTGTATTGAAGCTATATCTAAAGGATGTCCGATTGGCTCGAAACTTGGTTGAAATCTGGAAACAACTAAATAAATTAAGTTTGATAAAAATTGTGAACCCTACACTAATTTTTGTGGATTTCAGGTGCAATAAAGGTAACACCAGATGTGAAATTTTTAATAATATTAGAAATGTACCTACAACTTGACCCGATTGAATTGTAGTTTTTAAAAATCAGCTGAGCACTACCTTATATAGATTTTGACCAAAAATCAGCACCCCAGCTTAATTAATATGGCTTACAAAAGCTTGAAAGAAAACATATTTTACGAAATTTTGACTTTGGCGCTCTATTGCTCCGGAACTACTAAATCAATTTTAATAACTCTAATTTATATAAGACCTTGAAAATTTTTTAATCAAACAAAAAATAAATGAATTCAGAATTTTGAGCGGTTTAAGAGTTACAGAATTTTGTCCAAGGCAAAACGATTGTGGACCACTGTGCAACGGTAATGTTCCGTCTGATTTGCAGTTATCGCAAAGACGATTCTTTTAAATTCTTCTTGTTTTGATACAATAGTGCAGTTAGAAATTTTTGATCAAGAAAAAAAACCATGTGTTCTTTCTTTTCGTGATTCCAACTTTTTAAAGACAAATTTAAAAATTTTCTATTTGCAATTGAATAACTTATGAAGTCTGCTATGTCAATTGAATAGCTTATTCCATATCGAAAGACTCAAGTGCAGTTTACAAAGTAATCGGTGTTCATGTGGTTTTACTCCTGATCACAATTGTTGACTGTTCGGCATACAGTAAGAAAGCTAACAATTCCGGAAGTCCTGACGGATATTGTTGATTTGGAATCGGATCCTACTGCTACTGCAGATTCATCATAGCGGACATCGACGTTGATGAAGATTTGATGTTCAAAACACCAAATTTAGAAAGGGCAATTGTTCTTTAGCGCGGTCCGTTTACGAAAAGGTTTGATGTTTCCAATTATGCTATGATGTGCGACAGATTTTGTGTGGCAGACACAGTTGCTGCGGCAGTTTTTACAGATGTAGGTTTCAAAGACGACAATGGGGAACTTATTGTTATGGACAAATGTACAGTAACGCGAGAAAACAAAAATTTCAGCACTACAATTTTATTATTTATTTTGAATATATTTGCTTATATTACGTTTTTCTTACGTTTCTCGTTAAAAACGGGATGCTCGATTTTGATTTTAGATCCATGGTTCCTTGGCAAACCTTCTTAGAACTCGTCGTAGTGTATCTATATCATTAGTGTGATTCTATCATAGAATATTACGTTAATATAAGAAAATGCTATAATTTAAGTTAGGTATGAAGAATCAAAGCACCGTTAACTTTAAATCTTCTCCAATTGAACTCCCACTTTTAAAATTTTTCTTTTCTTCAACAGGGGAACGTTCAAAATCGAAAACCAATATGGAATTGAAGTGGATCGCCTCAAGGCAGAACTCGATGCCAGTTCAAATCGATTGCGAATTTTTCCGAGTTATTCCTAAGCACATGCGAAAACGTGTTAAAAGTGCAGAAACTGGAAAGAAATTAAGAAAATAAAAATATTTGTATACGCTATCAGTACATTAAAATTGCTTTCTAAAACTATTACGCTTACGCTATGCATTTTCTACTTTGCTTTATTATTATAGCACCAACTTTAAACAATAAATAATATTTCTATGCGTAGTGCCAGAAGTACCTACTCCAACTATGATAACTTAGAGACTTAAGGGGGGAATATCTTTAAATCTTTCTCAATATATATATATATAATATGGAAAAATATCAATGCTTATAATTCTGCAATTCGCTCTTTAACTTATATATTTAACATATTGCTAGTGTCAGATCATTGAATTTCTTAACCATTTCTGGTGAATGAAACTTCCAAAGGAATAGTTTGATCATTTTGTGGCGAAAGGTTTTGTGTATGATCAGTAGACATCGGATTTAATGCACTTTTTTAAATGAAGGTAGGTGTAGGTGAAAATTTGGAATTATACTAATAAAATAACACACCTTCCATTGAAAACTGCATATTCAATATATGCAAATTTTGCAAATGCAAACAAATATGCAAAAAAATATGCAAAAATGTGCAAAATATGCAATTGTATGAAAAATGTATTCTCATAAAATTCTCATTCTTGAACTTAGATTATTGTAAAGATTAGATAGATGGCAAATATAGACGGTTAAATGGAAGTTGTAGACCGACCAAATGAAAGGTGTACCTTGAAAGTTCTAAAATATTGGGAAATTTCTAAATGGTTCATTCATTTCAGATTTTTATAAAGATTTTATAGACGGCTAGAGAACACGGGTAAATAAAGGAGATGTGGAACAAATGGTCAACAAAAATCGCGAAATTTCAACAATTATTATTTGAGCTTCCATTTTTTGCGAACTTTGCAAAATTTTATGAGTTTTGGGAATCATTAATATAATAGCTGGCAAATAGTAGACGCGTAAATGGTTCGATCCAACGGTCCAAAACGTTGCGAAATTTACAAAACTTTTGCATGAGTTAGATTATAATGTGGAAGGGTAAATTGACGGATCAAGATCAAGCGGTCCAAAAATCCGGATGTATACAAAAATGTATGATTAGTTCAGATTATCATGAAGATTTAATAGTTGGAAATTAAAGACGGGTACATAGGAGGTGTCGGTCTCGGGAAACTCGGGAAATTTGAAATAAAAAATTTTTAATGAGTTTAGATTATCACGAAGATTTGATAGATGGCAATTGTCTATTAAGCTTCACTTCTTCGTATTGTGTTTAAAATTCTAAATCCGCAATATGTATTCGCAATTTTTCTAATTTGGACATTAATTTTGCATTTTTTTTTTGATAAAAGGGCCTTTAGATTTCTTTTACGTTTGCTATCTAAAATCTTAGGGTACAAATGGTCAAAAAAGAATGCACAAGAAACCATGAGAAACTATGTGATTGCAATAAACTTTAAGTTTTTCTTCGCATTATAATGGAAACCACATTTTTTTGTGGTTTTTACTTTTTAGTATGATGGAACAAAATGTGCGACATGTCGCGTGCGAAAGTGATTAAAATTAATTACAAAATAAACTGCTTAATATTTTTGAATAAAATAAAAAACATTTTTAAGATTCATCAATGCATAATATTTTAAAATTAGTCGCATTAAAATATTCCTTCAGGATCCGATAAAATCAGTGTTTGAACTGTTCGCCTTGAAAGTGACTTCTGTTTTTGTCGCATGCGAATGCATTGGTTTTTTGTAATTATCTGGAAAACGAGCAATAGCCCAAAATCAACTTTAGCACCAATTATAGTGCTAATCAAGAGCTATAAGTTTCGTCTCTTGTCAAAACAAAATAATGTTTTGGCATATACTTTTCTTCACTTTGAATGCGAACGAATGTCGCATTCGACATTTGAGAAATGCCCATATGTCGAAAGAGATGAAATAGGGGAAGCCATTCCGCCAACTGGGCTGCAGGTACTGTTTCGCCAGAAATTATTTCTTTGGAGAAAGTCTAAGTCTTTCATACCCGTTACTCGTAGAGTAACAGTCGTGCAAATGTATGTAACAGGCAGAAAGAATCATTTCCGACCATTTAAGTATATATATTTTTGATCAGCATCCACAGCCGAGTCGATATACCCATGTCCGTCTGTCCGTCCGTCTGTATGAACAGCTAAATCTCAGAGACTAGAAGAGCTGGAGCCAAATGGAACCAAATTTGAAATGTAGACTCCTATTGTCTGCACGCAGATCAAGTTTATTTTTAAATTTTTTCCACGCCCACCCCCGCCCCCACAATAAAAAATGTTCAATAACTCCCACAATTTTTAAGAAATGGATCTCAAATAAATAATTTAAAACTTACATATATATTCGCCCAGAAATTTTTATAAAGATCGGATGATAAATAGCCGAGCTAAAAAAAGCATAAAGAAGGCTATTTAACATTTCTTTCCATGAGTAGCGGGTATATCGAAGTCTTTAACTTACGCTCTCGTTAATGTTTAATTACAAAATATTTTAAATTTTAAAGTCTGATTTCTCATCTGCTACATATATGTCACATACAGGGGTATCCTGGAAATCTCTAGAGATTTTCGTATAAACTATTGCACTTCGAACTTAACTAGGAGTACTTTATTTGTGAAGTGAAAAGAATAAGACCGGCTACACTAAGAAAAAACTAGAACGAATAATTTGAGTACGAACGCTCTTGAAAAAAAAATTAGTCGTTCTTGAACTTTCAAGAATTTTGCTCTTGGAATCGAGATAAATTCGCTCTAAACGTTCTCAATTTGGTTTGTTATCGGCAAGGGGGGTGAGGGCAACTTAACTGTGAGAAAAGATCGTTGGACTCGCTCTCGCAGAGAGTGAGAGCGCATGCGCAGTTTGTTGTTGTGCGATGCGTACGAAAGGCAACAGCGTTTACTTATAAGTGTGATTTCGTCGCGTCTTTTACCTTACGGAAGATAGCTGAGCTCGCTAAGCTGCCGGCCGCCTGTGTGTGTTTCAGTTTTTCGAGGTACCGTGTTCAAGTCCCAGAAAAGTAAAAAAAAATATCTATACGGTTATCTCAAAATCAATCACAGATTAAAACAAAATCGGTCGGGTCGGGTCGGTCGTGCCCCTTACACCCTTGGATCAAGTACTAAAACTCTTCAATCAATAATTATTCATACTTGGATCAAGAGCTGAAACTCTTGAATCAGGAATGTCGGGATCAAAAATTCACTCTTGAATCAAGAAATTCGCTCTTGGATCAAGAATTTTCACTCTTACCGTACTTTTGAGAACCAATGCTCTTGAATCAGGATCGAAATTCTCTATTTATACCCTGTTCCCATTAAAAATGGGAAAAGGGGATCATGAAGTTGTGCAAATGTATGTAACAGGCAGAAGGAAGCTTCTCCGACCCTATAAAGTATATATATTCTTGATCAGCATCAACAGCCGAGTCGATATAGCCATGTCCATCTGTCCGTCTGTCTGTCTGTCTGTCTGTCTGTCTGTCTGTCTGTCTGTATGAACGCGTCGATCTCAGAGACTATAAGAGATAGAGACACAAATTTTGGCATGCACATAGGTGTATACCGTACCCAGATCAAGTTTGTTTCAGATTTTGAAAATATCCCCCCCTCCCCCCTTAAACCGCAAAAAACTGTCACAGCCACAATTTTAAAGTTGGAACCTGGTGGCTTCGTATATATTATACTATCCTAGGCCTTACATCTAACTACTCTCAAAAGGAAAATAACATACGAGCAAAAACACAAAAGTTATTTAACAATTGTCTCAATGGGGTGGGGTTAACCGGTGCCGGTTATCTTTTTTTGCTCATAACTTGTGTATCGTGCATCCGATCTTTATCAGCAAATCGATCAATAATTTTGATTACTAGATATCTCTAGAACAGCGCTGGGCATGAAATTTGAGTTTGGGAGCAGCCCAACAACAACAACAGAAAAAACAAAAAAGAAAGTCGGTCACGACCGACTATAACCATACTCTGTACCCTTACACACGCATTTGCTCACGAGTCAAACGGCCAGTTAACAACTGCCACCCACCCCACCCATAACAACAACGTTCCGTTCAAGAGAAGCAATCTTAGTATTATCTCTAATACTCATTGCTCTATGATGCTTGCTTGTTGACGCGGAAGTTGTCTACGGACGATTTTTTTCTTATTTTTTTTCTTAGTCTTAACCCTTAGGTAGCAATAAAAAAAATGAGTTATTGCAACTATTGGCGCAAGCATGTACCGGGTGTCAAATTCGTTCATGCACCGAAATGTGTTGAATACATATATCTATATCTATATAACATCTATTCAAAATCAATAAAAAACGATTAATTGCAAATTCTAAAATATTAAAAATAAAACTATAGAAAAACTTCACCTCTTTGTATTATAATATGAGATTTTAAGCCCCACGGACCTGTTAAGGGTTAATCAACATACTCTTCTTCCGTTTCGTTCACTCTCACTATACGATGTGCCTTTCATTCACACTTATTGCTATCATACGCTAAGGGACAGCTTTTTGCCGACGAGACCACCTTATACTTATTCCATCATGGGTTATGGTATGTTGCTGTGGTTATGGGTGGGGGGGGGTGGGAGCTGTTAACTGACCGTTTTTTACTCATAACTGGAGTATCGTTCATCCGATCTTTATCATTCCTTCAGCAAATCGATAAATAATTTTGATTACTAAATATCTAGAAGGTACGAAGCATCTATCATCAAAACTGTGGAAGATACACGTTTTTTCCAAATTGCGGGGCGGGAGAGTGCGTATCAAAAATTGAAAATAAACTTGATCTGCCTGCAAGACGGACAGACGGACATGTCTGTCGGCTGTTGATGCTGATCAAGAATATATATACTTTATAGGGTCCGACCCTATAAGGCTAGTAAACATTTCTTTCCATGAGTAACGGGTAAATCGAAGTCGGTTAGAGCCGACTTTAACTTACGCTCTCGTTTTATTTGTAGAAGAACCGCTTCTTAAGTAGAAAAAATCTAAATTGTTTTTTTTGAATTTTTAAATATTTTTCATAGGCGTTTGGAAATGAGATTTATTAGATCAAAAAATCTACTTTTATACACATACAGAGGGTATATTGAAATTGTCCAGATGTTTGTAACGCATTAAAGGAAGCGTATCCGACCACATAAAGTATATATATTCTTGTCTGTCCGTCCGTCCGTCAGTTTCTATTATATCTCCTTCGTCAGTTGTAAAGATATCTTAACCAAACTTTGCGCTAAGTCTTCAGGTACAAATAAGCTGCACATTTGTGGGAACCGGTCCGATCGGGTGACTACAGCATATAGCTGCCATAGGAACGATCGATCGAAAAACAAGTTTTAGTAAGAAAAGCTTTTTTGTTTTCAATGCAAACGTCCCCAAACCTCGTATATATTAGTTTTAGTTTAGTTTTCTATGCAGTCACATAATTTCACCAAGTTTGATGAAAATCAGACAACTATATAAATACTATAGCTGCCATACAAAAGATCGATTTAAAAAGTCTTAGTAGGAAACCCTAATTTATATAGTGACATATCCAATATTCACCTTACCCTTTTTACCATATTCGTACCCACTGTGGCGATCTTTTTATACCCTTGTAAAGGGTATTATAATTTTGCCCAGAAGTTTGCAACGCATAGAAATATTCATTTCCGACCCCATAAACTACATATATTCTTGATCAGGGCGACGAGCTGAGTCGATTGAGCTTTGTCCGTCCGTCTGTCTGTCTGTCTGTCCGTCTGTTTCTACGCAAACTAGTCTCTCAGTTTTAAAGCTATCGAGCTGAAATTTTGCACAGAGTCTTCTTTTTACTGCACGCTGCTAATATGTCGGAACCGAACGGATCGGATGACTATATCTTATAGCTGCCATAAAAACCATCGGTCAAAAAATGGGTCTTAGTGAGAAAAACTTTTTTGTTTTCAATGTAAGTGTCCCTGAACTCGTCCAATAATAATATTATATTCTTTCAAACAGATTTGCAAACTTTGGTCAAAATCGGATAACTATATCTTATAGTTGCGTTAGGAACGATCGGTCGGAAAATGGGTCTTAGGAAAAATAACTTTTTTGTTTTCAAATAAATCGTTCTTAAGGTCGGTGATTCTTAATATTACATGCTATCAAACTAATTTGAAAAAGTTGATCGACATCGGGTGACTATATCTTATGGTTGCCATAAGACTGATCGGTCGAAAATAGTTCTAAGTAAGCAATTTTTTGTTTTTAATGTTAGCGCCATTAAACACACTGATTACTAATTCTGTATGCTTTCAAATATATTCGCAAAATTTGGTCGAATTCGGATGACTATATCTAAAGGCTATATCTAAAGGATCGATCGAAAAATGAGTCTTAGTGAGAATAACTTTTTTTGTTTTAAATTTTATCGTTCTTAAACTCGGCGATTTTTGTATTTTGATATGTTTTCAAAAAGATTCGCGAAATTTGGTCGAAATCAGATGTTTATCTCTCGGAAAATTGGCTTTATTTAGAAAAATTTTTGATTTTTATGTAAGCGTTCTTAAACGGTGACATTTCAAAAACAGCATTTGCAAGGGTATAAAAACTTCGGCACAGACGAAGTTAGCTTGGCCTTCTCGTTATACCCGTTACTCGTAGAGTAAAAGGGTATACTAAAGTCGTGCAAATGTATGTAACAGGCAGAAGGATTCATTTCCGACCATATAAAGTATATATATTCTTGATCAGCATCAACAGCCGAGTAGTGTCCGTCTGACCGTCTGTCCGTCTGTCCGACTGTCTGTATGAACACCTAGATCTCAGAGACTAGAAGAGCTAGAGCAACCAATTTTGAAATGTAGACTCCTATTGTCTGCACGCAGATCAAGTTTATTTCAAATTTTTGCCACGCCCACCCCCGCCCGCACAATAAAAAATGTTGAATTACTCCCACAATTTTTTGAGATATCGATCTCAAATTTAAAACTTAAGTTTATATTTGCAACATCTATAAGCCCTCCAATTTTCATCAAGATCGGATGATAAACAGCAGAGTTAAAAAAATGTTGCATACTTTTCGGCTGTCTCACCTCTGGCACACAGGATGGCTATTAAACATTTCTATGCATGAGTAACGGGTATATCGAAGTCGGTTAGACCCGACTTTAACTTACGCTCTCGTTTTATTTCTGATTTAATGCGGAACTCGTAATTGGCGCAGTCGGTAGGATGTATGTAATGTAATATCGTTTTGTTCGTGATTACGCCATATGATCAATTAATGAAGGCTTACCATACAACTGGTATCCTTCGTGATCAACTAGTCTAATTGTGCACAATATCACAATTAAATCGAACCTTTTTAGAAAAATCGCGATCCGCCAAAGAACACTACGTGTCAATTCAAATCAAATTGTAAATCCAATTTAGAGATTAAAAAACAAATTGATTTATTGACCAAATTGCAAACACAACAACAACACATTTTTGTTTAAAAATGGATCCCCCACGTGCAAACATTATCGCAGAATATCAGCCAGCTTTTGCAACAAATTCGAAATGTACCAACCTTTGATGGCGACTCGGTTGCTTTGGCTCCTTTTATAAAGCCCCATACTGACATCCGAAGTAGCGAGAAGTTTCATACAAAAATTGAGGGAAGAAGAAGCAGAAGTTACAACTTCGCCACTTGAACTTTTTGCAAGTACGGAGATCAGAATTTGAATGTCACCCTTAACAGTCAATGTAACGCTTAACAGCACATTTGTGGAGACGATTACTACGTTTATACGCCAGCTATTTGCAAATAGAAATAATTTGTAAATAACTAACTCACTGTTTATACGCTAAATACCATCCGTAAATAAATCTATTTTTTAGTGCTGCCGGACTGCTATCCAGCAGTTTCATGGCTTTATTTTCTTTCATTAGTAGAAGAAGTACCTTGATATCCGCCTTGGTTCAATTGCAAACAAGCGTTGCAAGTTTTTATCTTCAATGTTTCCCTTTTTCTTTCGCCTGCAGTCGATATAAATGACAATTACAATATAGCATATAGTTAAAAACAGCAAAATCACTGAATAGAGTGGCAGCGCCTAGCACACTATATGCAAATAGTACTAATCAGTAATTGTTTTCCTGACTTAGCTTTTTGCAAATATCGAATTAACTCAGCGTTTATACGCAATAATTTGTCACTCACAAAATTGTTATTTGCAAATAAGACGTACGTATAAACGTAGTATATGTAAAGTGGCTGTGGGCCTTATTGTGCTTTTCTTTTTTTTGCAGCTGACGCAGCATTGAGAATGCACCTTGTTAAGAAGGATTGACTACTTACTCCATCTATATGGTACAAACAACGAGCGCCAACAAAGCATCATCTTAGGGGCAATTGAGATCCAGATATCAGGCGAAGCACAGAAGTTACCCTTATCTCTGAATACAAAACGCAAACACCTGTCGAAGAACTCCTTAGACGACTATATAACACAAACTACCAAGGAAACCTCCGTAAGTTCTGCGGCGATGTCGAAGCACAGATGCTCATCATCAGTAATAAGTTCGAGTTAGAAGGTAATGCTGAAAATTCAAGATTGTATACAAACTCCATGACAAATACAGTGAAAAATCTAATTCAAAGGAAATTGCCTGATAGGCTTTTCATGACTCTCGCGAGACATGACATCTCAACAGTTTTAAAACTAAAACAAGTGGCTCAAATGGAAGGCTATTATGAAAAGACATATCATGTTATCAATAATAAAGTGGAGAAGTCAAAATTTAATAATACCATTTCCAACCATTCAAAAAACACTCACCCACAACTTACTAACCAATATAATCCCAATTATCAACCACAGAGTAATTACTCAAACAGACCAAACCAAAAATACTCACATCCTCCTTCGAACAGACAAACTAATATCAGTTCAGGTCAATATAAAGGACAAATACAAGAATTCAGACAGAATTTACAGCAAGGACAAATGAACAATCCAGACAATTATAATCGAAATTCACAAAATCAAGGTGGTACAACCCTTTAAACGCATGAGGGAAAATTTTAGTGACTTCCGAAATATGCAGGTTGATGAACACTATCAACAAGCAGAATGTGTTGACCAGCAAAAACAGGACGACTATCAGCAAGATCAGGGTGATGAAATCAATCACGAAAATTTTCAAATGAACGGCTCGGGCAAATAACTACATAGAAATCATGATAAACAACAGATCTTGTCTTATTGATATAGGTTCATTAATAAATATGATGAGAGCCAATTTTCTTAACTTACCAGTTCTCACAAAATCAACTTCCATTAGAACTATGACTGGTATTGCAAAATTAAATCAGAATGTGTCTATTGCACCAAATAAACTTTTTACACAAAACCAGATATTCTTTATATACGACTTTTCACCTCACTATGATTAACTGTTAGCCAGAAATTTATTAATGGCAAACGGTGCTATTATTGATTTTATCTCGGGAATAACAGTAATAAGCGAAAGAACATTTACAAACAGAAATGTAATTTTTGATCCAAGTGCACAAAAGAACTTCAGAACTTGTCTTCAACCTGGAGACCATACAAAAGAAATAAATTATGCGATGAGCAACGAGATCACTACTGGACAAGATTACAGAGTGGATCATCTAAACGATGAAGAAAAAACAAAACTATTTAACTTACTAAGAAATTTCAGTGACATTCAATATCGGGAAAGTTACGATTTGACATTCACGAGTATTTTTAAGCACGAAATAATACAAAACGCGAAAACCCTGTGTATAAAAAACCATACAGCTATCCATTCGCTTTTGAAGAGAAATTGAAAAGCCAATTATGGATATGCTAAACCAAGGTATAATTCGGCATAGCCAATCACCTTATTGTAGCCCATTATGGGAAGTACCAAAAAAGAAAGACGCATCACGAAAAGAAAAAATTTGACTTGTTGTAGATTACAGAGGGCTAAACGACATAACTATCAATGACAAATTTCCAATCCCAAATATGGATGAAATTTGGGAAAACTCGGACGATGTTTATATTTCACTACAATTGATTTAGCCAAAGGCTTCCTCAGATTGAAATGGATCCAAATTCCATTAAGAAGAAATTCCATTAGAAGGCTGTTTTGCTTCTCAACGAAATTTGGGCATTATGAGTTTACTCGGATGTATGAATCACGTTTTGAGAGATTTAATTGGCAAACACTGCCTTGTGTACTTGGATGACATTATTGTATTTTCCACGTCTCTTGAAGAACATTTGAACTCACTTAAATTAGTGTTTGAGCGATTAAGGCAAGCAAATTTAAAGTTACGGTTCGACAAATGCGAGTTTTTGAAACGAGATGCAGAATTTTTGGGTCACATAATATGGCCAGATGGTGTAAAACCAGCTCCAGACAAAGTAAAAGCCATACACAAATTCCCAATTCCAAAAGCCCAGAAAGAAATCAAATCATTTTTTGCCCTTTGCGGCTACTACAGAAAATTTATCTCACTGGCAAATATAGCGAAACCTTTGAAAAAATTTTTAAAGAAAGGTTCTAAAGGGAACATATCAACCGAAGATTAAAACAGCTGATCATAAATGATCCTGTGTTGGTTTACCCAAATTTTAACAGAAAGTTCCAGTTGACGACAGACGCTAGTAATATTGCATTAGGAGCAGTTACAACGTAATGCGAGTGCTCCTATACAGTTCTTCCACTTGGAAAATTACAACTTCCATAGTGTCAAAACTCCAAACATTTGTGAACCGTTGCCTGCGTCGCATATTCTGCATTTTCTGGCCTGACAGAATACGGAATTCCGAGCTACTCAGACGAGCGAATATGGAGAGTGTCGACACAATAATACGCAGAATAAAATGGAGCTGGATAGGACACACGTTGCGGAAAAATAACAACAACATCGCAAGGAAGGCAATGGAGTGGAACCCGTTAGACGGAGTCGGGCGGACACCAGGCAGACCCAAAGAAACTTGGAGGAGGACTGTCGGTAAAGAGACTGAACGCATCGGGAAAAGTTGGGGAGAACTCAAAGCGACAGCTAACAACAGAGTTCGCTGGAGAGGAGTAGTTGATGCCCTATGACCCACTCGGGATTGGAACTAGAAGAAGAAGAAGGAGCAGTACTGTCTCAAGATAATAAACCTATCAGTTACATAAGTCGTACATTAAACGAACACGAAGAAAACTACAGCACGATCGAAAGAGTTGTTAGCCATAGTATGGGCAACAAAAACAATGAGACCTTACCTATACGGAAGAAGATTCGAAATACTTAGTGACCACAAGCCTTTAGTTTGGCTAAGCAACATTAAGGAGCCAAACATGAAACTCCAAAGGTGGAAGATAAGGTTGAGCGAATCCGACTTCGAAATAAAATACTTACAGGGGAAACTAAACCACGTGGCAGACGCATTATGCAGGGTTAAAATTGACGAAAACTATTTTGAAGACATTACACAAGGTACAGCACATAACGCTGAGGAAGACAACGAGAATTTAATACCCTTAACAGAAAAACCACTTAATTATTTCTCAACACAGATAGAAATGATTAGGAGCGACACCGACAACGTTGAAGTTGAATCTTATTTCAAGAAAACAAAAATAAAAATGTATTATTCAAACTTGGATACCAAAAACGCAAAGCAGATATTGACTGAATATTTTTCTACTAAAGGAAGCGCAGTATACATTGAACATGATTCTGATTTTGAATTATTACAACAGGTATTTAAAACGTTCATTAAGCCACACGCAATGAAAATAATCTAATTGGCTTAGATCCGATTCAAATGAAATTCAAATTATTTCACATATTCCAAGAAAATAATTAAAACTCCCCTATATGAAATTCTACCATACCCGGACGAAAACGGAAATATTCTACAAGACAAAACACAGTATACATTTTTCTACATAACAATTATTTGTACAACAAAAATACAAAGAAATTAACAACTAACCCATGCATATTAGGGATCTTGAACCAAACAAAATCTAGCTGCAGATATACCAAACCCCATTTACTTACACAAACTAACTTTATTAAACCAAATATTATTGTAACATGGAAGCTACCAAAAACCACTTTAAATCAAAATTGCGAGAAGAATGAAATAATAATTGAAGGTAATAATTTGATAAAAACCTATAATTGTTCAGTAATTCTAAATGAAGTATTTGCAACTAATACAATGCATTTACGTAAATAATAATATTACACGCTTACAACCACTATCGTAAATTGAAACAAAAGAAATATTTTTCGATCACAATAAAGAAAACCGAATTTATCAAACAATAACCATTATAATGATAAGCATTATCACACTAAGTGTAATCATACCATAGGTGTAAATATATCAAAGGTGTAAACCTATAAATTTAAGAACATTCCAAAAAGAATATTTGCTAAGAAACATAATGTTATTGAAAACCAAAAAGAACTCCCAGTTCACAACGAACAATTCGACTTAAATATTGTACCAAAAATGCATCCAGAAATATAAGATCATATTATTCATACGCGTGAGGACACGCTTTACTTACCTTGTCACCTTACCCTTTTTACCATATTCGTACACACTGTGGCGACCTTTTTTATATTACTCATGCCCAGTGTATTTCAAACCACGAAATTTGCCAAATACGCAGAAAAGTTCAACATAAACAAAAAGGAGTTTTGCATAAACAAAACCTGTCGCAAATCCCGCTCCCAAACTTAATCATAACAAACCGATCCAAAGCTGAGTGCAGATCTCGCTCCCAAACTTAACCATAACAAACTGACCAATCAGAAGATGCCAACATAGCCAGCATAAACAATTGACCATTCCTTTGTTCTTGCCACATGCAAGATGTCACGAACGCCAAAGCGTCTTTTATTCCTTTAAAAAAAGCATAATCCACAAATTGTACTTTAGTCTTAATTTGATCATCAAACTAAATTTTGCTTGACTTTATCTTTTTTTTTTTATACCCTGTTCCCACTAAAAATGGGAAAAGGGGATCATGAAGTTGTGCAAATGTATGTAACAGCCAGAAGGAAGCTTCTCCGACCCTATAAAGTATATATATTCTTGATCAGCATCAACAGCCGAGTCGATATAGCCATGTCCGTCTGTCCTTCTGTCCGTCTGTCTGTCTGTCTGTCTGTATGAACGCAACGAGCTCAAAGTCTAGAAGAGATAGAGACACAAATTTTTGCATGCACATAGGTGTATACCGTACCCAGTTCAAGTTTGTTTCAGATTTGGAAAATTCCCCCCACCCCCTTTAAACCGCAAAACACTGTCACAGCCACAATTTTAAAGTTAGAACCTGGTGGTTATATATATACCATCCTAGGCCTTATATCTAACTACTCTCCAAAGGAAAATAAGATAGGAGCAAAAACACAAAAGTTATTAAACAATTTAGCTTATGGGGGCGGGGGAGGCATTCACTTCATGCAGGCAGCGCTACCTGCGCAGGCCGCGTGTGAGCGCGCTTGTGTGTGTATGTGTGCGCTCGTATGTGTGTATGCGTTTGTGTATGGGAGTGTGTTTGCATGTGTCTCAATTGAACAGGGTATTTTGTAGTCGGGAATCTCGACTACAGCGCTCTTACTTGTTTTTTGTTTAGCTTTTTTAGTATTTATTGTTGTTGAATCTTCTCTTAATGAGACTAACAATAATTTTTCAAATCTTAATCTAGAAACTATTGTACAACCATCCCCTATTGGAGCTAGTTTATGTTCTGCGGCCCTTTAATTCAGTCGCTGGGTTGGTAGGTCTTTTCCTCGGAGTCGAGAATGCGTTGCTTGCATGGTGAGAGATTGTGCAAGTTCATTAGGGTGGGATAGAAGCTTTTCAGAATATTTGCGCTTTAGTTGCTGTATTTCAGTTTCGACCAAAGGGATCCTCAGGTAAGACTTTATATTCCAGTTTTAGAGGGGAACGGGAGTTAATTAGCCAGTGAAGGCTGTTGGCCTTTAGCCCATTTTGAAGTTTTTTCGAGTCTATGTGTTTGCGCCAAGTGAGCCTTCTGTCGAGGTGGACACCAAGGTAAACAACATCGTTTGATTGTGGTATCATAGTCGCGTTTCGGGATATCTGGGGACAGGTGCTTCTGTTGAATGTGAACGTCACATGTTTACACTTTTGCTCGTTAATTTTTATGCGCCAGTTGGCCAGCCACTCCTCCACGTGAGATAGGTGGCTTGCCAAAAGTCTGGATGCGATAATTGGACATCGTGATCTGCTTAGAATTGCCGTATCATCAGCAAAAGTGGATATTGTTAGTCGGGGGCCTGTTGGGATGTCGGCAGTACAATACATACAGAAAAAGACCGAGGACGCTACCCTGTGGCACTCCGGCTCCAATGATGAACTCTTCCGCTGTGTACTCATTTTGACGAACAAAAAAAACTCTGTTGCTGACATAACATTCTAAGAGTTTGAGTATATTTGGAGGAAGCAGTGTCCTAATTTATATATAAGCCCGTTCAACCAAACGCGGTCAAACGCTTGGGCAACATCTAGAAAAATGGCAGAGCAGTATTCGTGGTGCTCATACGCAGTCCGAATATCTGAAGTTAAACGGTTGACTTGCTCAATGGTCCCGTGTTTTGCTCGGAACCCAAATTGATGTGAATGAATTATATTTTGTGCATGGGTATCAATTTTGCGAAGTAAGATCTTCTCAAATACTTTTGATAAGCAAGGTAGCAGGCTAATGGGTCTATATGATGACGCTTGTGTTTTATCCTTTCCTGGTTTCTGAATCATTATGATTGTCGATTTCTTCCACTGAATTGGAAAGTATCCACATCGCAGTACGGCATTGAAGATTCTCGAGATATATGTAATGGCAGGACTTGGAAGTTCCATAATCATTTAAGGCGTAATAGGATCATGTCTTGGTGCTTTTTTGGGACTGAGTTCTGTTATAACGTTTTTTATTTCAAGCGAATGAACTTTGATTGGGTAAGTCTGTGAGGCAGTGGGAATCAGTGGCAGTGCATATGCATTGGTTGGTGGATTCGGCTGGAAAACATTTCTTAAGTGAAGTGCAAAGACATTTGCCTTTTCTTCGTCGCTGCGGGCCCATTTTCCTCTCTGATCCCCCAAAGGCGTGTCTACCTTTGCAAGTGGCTTTATGCTTGCGTGTGCTCTCCATAGGGGGAATTTAGTGCTTGTAGGCGATAGTTTTTCGATGTAACGGCTATGGGCTAGCTGCTCCTCAGCTTCGAGTGCTTTGTTAAGTCCTCGTTTTGCATGTCTCAGGCGAATCCTTGCAGCAGGCGATCGATTGCTCTGCCATTCTCTTCTTGCACGCCGCTTTTCAGTGACCAGCCGGTCTATAAAGCTGTTCGATAATCTACGATCTTGCTTAGGTGTTGTTGTTAATGCTGTTAGTGGGCTCGAGTGATGAGCTGCAGCAGTAATGATTGAGCTCAGGGCTTGGACTGAATTTTCAATGTCTTCTTCGCTGTTTATGGTTGGGCTCGGTTCAATGTGACTGCTTATATATTTTTTGTATTTGAGCCAGTTTGTCTTATGTGATGTCAGTCTCCGAGGATACTCTCTGATCTGGGGACACTCCAGAATGCTAAAAATAATCGGAGAATGGTCTGACGATAAATCTGCGAGTGCTTCTGCAGTTATCAAATTTTGTGGAACTTTTCTTGTTATGGCAAAGTCTATAAGGTCGGGTATTTTCTTGGGATCTGCTGGCCAATATGTAGGCCTACCCGGAGATACATAGTCGAGTTTGTTTGATGCGCGCATAAGTACGCTATACATTTGCTTTCCTTTTGGATTAGTCAGTCTAGAGCCCCAGTGCGGATGTTTCGAGTTATAGTCACCCGCGGCTAAAAAGCGCTGACCTAATGTATTAAAGAAATCTAGAAATTGATTTTCTGATATTGCGAAGCGTGGCGACAATAAACCGCCGACAAGGTGATATTGCCTCTTTTAGATTCTACACATATTGATGTGGCTTGTAGGTAGTTTTCCGAAAATCCCGATAGTGGGTAATGCTTAATGCGGTTTCTGACTAGGACGCCAGTTCCGCCATGGGCTTTACCATCTGGGTGATTTGTGCAATAAAATGCATACCCCGGTAATTGAAAGTTATATCTGTCCGTCAGATGAGTTTCCGCAAGAAGCATTATGCATTATTTCAAGCATTATTTCATTGTCTTGGAGAAATTTTAATAACTCCACTTTGTGGCGAGGAATGCCATTTGCATTCCAGAGTGAAACTCTTAGGAGAGCCATTATTTGGTTTGTTGCGAGGCGAGCATTTCAATGAGGATGCCTTGATTCCTCATTTGTTCTTGCCTTGCGTTTTGCATTAATCCAATGAATTCCTTCAGTGTTTGCTGCAACGTTCTTTCTCTGTAATTTGCAGTGTGGTTGCCTCCACAGTTACTGCACTTTTTAACAGAAGGGTCCTCCTTGCTCGCAGGACATGTGGCAGTGTTGTGCAGCTCTCCGCATGCTACACAAACAGGTCGTAGAGCGCAGTAGGCCTTAGTGTGCCCGAATTCTTGGCAATTGGTACATTGTACTGGATTTGTACGATTATGGGGCTCCTCTACAGTTATTCTGCGGTGCAATTAGAACTGTATGTTGTAAATTCTTCCGGACTTAGCTCAACTTTGAATAGTGGCTGGGGTATTATGTCTCTGTTCATAAGGTTTATTACGGACTTGATCTTAAGTCCCTTTTCTTCTAAAGCAGTGCCGACTTCCGTTGATGGCACACTTGATTCAATGCCTTTGATTACCACTTGTAGGCCTTTGCAGCTTTTTAGTTGGTAGGTGTAATAGTTTTTGTTTTCAGTTCTTAAGTATTTGTCAACAGTGCGATAGTTTTCCTCGGTGTTGACTTGGAGCTTCGTTTCGCGTATTTTGCCTTTGCTGACTGATGTCACATAAAAGTTGTTGTTGCCTATTAGTGGGATAAGCTTTGTAACTAGGATCGCGCAGTTGTTATCTCTTACGTAGATGGGTGGAGGCCTTGGTTTTGCGGCATTTGGAGCCTTTTCATCGCACTCTGCGTCAAGCTGTTTGGCAAGAATTTGGAACCTATTTCCAGTGAGCGGATCTTTGTCCACAGGTAAATCACTTGTTTTGTTAATTTTTGGATTGTTGCCGCTTTTTTTGTTTTGCGGGCTTAGTTTTCGTTTGTTTATTTGTACATACTGATCGATGCCAGTCTGCACATATGAGCGGGTGGTTGGTGTTGTACTTCCTTGTGTGTGTGTTGGAGGGAGTGCGTGCTGCGTTGACATTATTGGAAGATGGTTGGTGGTGATCGATTTATTTTGAACACTTGCTGTTGTTGTGCTTGTTAATGTTGATTGTGCTGTAGAAAGCGTTACCGTACTCATTGTGGGCAGAGGGGAGTGGCATTGGGCACTCCATGTCGGAGCGGTTGAAAAAGAGTTAACGTTCACATGACTTGTTGTGTTTAGCGTGCTGGCGGGGTCGGGGGAGACTACTGCAAAGTAAGCATTGTTGCACTATATAGAAAGTCGGCGATCGCTTTGCTGTTGTTGCATTTGAGCAGTGAGTTCTCTCTGACTCATGGTGTTGTTGGTATTTTTATACCCTGTTCCCATTAAAAATGGGAAAAGGGGATCATGAAGTTGTGCAATTGTATGTAACAGCCACAAGGAAGCTTCTCCGACCCTATAAAGTATATATATACTTGATCAGCATCAACAGCCGAGTCGATATAGCCATGTCCGTCTGTCCGTCTGTCTGTCTGTCTGTCTGTCTGTCTGTATGAACGCGTCGATCTCAGAGACTATAAGAGATAGAGACACAAATGCACTGGGAGAAGGAATCATTTCCGACCCTATAAAGTATATATATTCTTGATCAGCATCAACAGCAGAGTCGATATAGCCATGTCCGTCTGTCCGTCCGTCCGTCTGAGATCTCAGAGATGGTAAGAGATAGAGGTTTGACATGTATGGGACATATATGTCTTATACTTGCAGGCAGATTAAGTTTATTTTCAATTTTTGATACGCCCCCTCAGTTTTGATGATAGATGGTTCGTACCTTTTAGAGATATCTAGTAATCAAAATTATTTATCGATTTGCTGAAGGAATGATAAAGATCGGATGAACGATACTCAAGTTATGAGCAAAAACGGCCAGTTAACACACCCCACCCACCCCCCACCCATAACCACAGCATTCTGTTGAACGGCAATCTTAGTGAGAGAGAGAGAGAGAGAGAGGGAGAGAGAGAGACTTAGAGAGCGCACCGCGTTGTGCGTTGTGTGTTAACTGGCCGTTTGACTCGTGAGCAAATGCGAGCTGCGACATTAAGGGTGCAGAGTATGTTATAGTCGGGCTTGACCGACTTTCTTTCTTGTTTTTATACCCTTGCAAAGGGTATTATAATTTTGCCCAGAAGTTTGCAACGCAAAGAAATATTCATTTCCGACCCCATAAACTATATATATTCTTGATCAGGGCGACGAGCTGAGTCGATTGAGCTTTGTCCGTCCGTCTGTCTGTCTGTCCGTCTGTCTGTCCGTCTGTCTGTCCGTCTGTTTCTACGCAAACTAGTCTCTCAGTTTTAAAGCTATCGAGCTGAAATTTTGCACAGAGTCTTCTTTTTACTGCACGCTGCTAATATGTCGGAACCGACCGGATCGGATGACTATATCTTATAGCTGCCATAGGAACCATCGGTCAAAAAATGGGTCTTAGTGAGAAAAACTTTTTTGTTCTTAATGTTAGCGTTCCCAAACACGGTCATTATTAATATTATATGCTTTCAAAGAGATTTGCAAACTTTGGTCAAAATCGGATGACCATATCTTATAGCTGCCATAGGACCGATCGGTCGGAAAATGGGTCTTACTGAGAAAAACTTTTTTGGTTTCACTGTTAGCGTCTTCAAACTCGTCCCTTAATAATATTATATGCTTTCAAACAGATTTGCAAGCTTTGGTTAAAATCGGATGACTATATCTTATAGCTGCCATAGGACCGATCGGTCGAAAAATGGGTCTTAGTGAAAAAAAAATATTTTTTTTCAAGTAAATCGTTCTTAAGATCGGTGATTATTAATATTAAACGCTTTCAAACTAATTTGAAAAATTTGGTCGAAATCAGATGACTATATCTTCAGGCTGCCATAGGACTTATCGGTCGGAAAATGAGTATTAGTGAGAAAAACTTTTTTGTTTTAAATTTTATCGTTCTTAAACTTGGCGATTGTTAATTTGATATGTTTTCAAAAAGATTCGCGAATTTTGGTCGAAATCAGACGTTCATCTGACGGAAAATGGATTTTAGTTACAAAAGTTTTTGATTTTTATCTAAGCGTTCTAAACTCTGTCATTTCAAAAACAGCTTTCGCAAGGGTATAAAAACTTCGGCACAGACGAAGTTAGCTTGGCCTTCTCGTTTTTATTTATACCAAAAAACGATTTAAGTGTATGACACCGATTTTTCCATTTTCGAAAACGTGATCAATTCTCTATCACATGTAATTTATTTTATGACTCTTGCTACTCTAGTTCCCGAGACAGTGCAATTTAAAAACTGGATTATAAAAAAAGGATTTTTGAAGATATCTCAAGGACATGGCATAAAAATAAGCCATCATTGGGCTCGTTCAGTTTGTTTCGAAGTTATCTATTTAATTATAAAGGAAATTACGAAATCCCCGACTTTAGGCCGCATCTCTTCCCTTATGGGTCCAGACCAGCGATGTCCAAAATTTGGAAAGGCAGCCACGCGTGGTTGGCAAGCCAAATTCTGCCGGCGTCGCAGCCGACACATATATAGAGAGAGAGAATATGTGTATTCTATAAATAGAACGCTCGGCAGCTTGTTCTCGTAAGATGCGCGTGTTCGGCTTTTTGTTTTACTTCAAGAGGCATTTTTTCGTGGCATTCGTTTGTTGTGACGTCTACTTCGTGTTTCGCTGCTAGGCACACAGGCGCAATGTTTGATTGTGTGAGTTTGGACACCACTGGTCTAGACCCTTTATATTTTATATCACATAAACTACTGATGCTAGATTTTTTCCATCCTAACAAAATGAATGAAAGCGATCACCAGCTTAACCATCACAATTGCTTTTAAACTTCGTACGATACATATATTTCTAAGCATTTGGTCTGTCATTTTAGTCAATTTATTTAAATGATCTAATAACATATTTACTTAGCGAAATGGCTTCATTGTAGTCATACAGAATTTCTTCCATATCTGCACTTTAAAAGTACACTCACAGCTGGAATTTGCTTCTCATTAAAATGTAATTCCGACAATAAAAAACGAGAGCGTAAGCTAAAGTCGGCTCTAACCGACTTCGATATACCCGTTACTCATGAAAACAAATGAAAAATACTCAAAAATTGTGGGAGTTATTCAATATTTTTTATTGTGGGGGCGGGGGTGGGCGTGTGAAAAATTTGAAATAAACTTGATCTGCGTGCAGACAATAGGAGTCTACATTTCTAAATTGGTTGCTCTAGCTCTTCTAGTCTCTGAGATCTAGGTGTTCATACAGACAGACGGACGTGGCTATATCGACTCAGCTGTTGATGCTGATCAAGAATATATATACTTTATAGGGTCGGAAATGATTCCTTCTGCCTGTTACATACATTTGCACGACTTTAGTATACCCTTTTACTCTACGAGTAACGGGTATAAAAAACTGTATTTGTGTATATTTTCCCTTCAGCTTTTGTTAGCAGGTAAGTTTTGCGGCATACGAATCAGCAGGTGTAGTGCATCTATTTGGTTCCAAAACTACATAGAACTGACCGTACGAAAAGCAATTATCTCCCAAATAGATACAAGCCACAAATAGTTTAAGGCAAACATTTCAAAATTCGGACAATGAAGAATGCAGAATCCACACATTCAGTATTGATGTTGTCTGCAGCGGATGTCCTGAAAAGATATATTTGTTGATTATTCTTATAACCAACTGATGATGAGCCCTAGACAAAGCAACCGTTTCTGACAGTGTCAAAAAGGCAATTTAAACTATCCGTTACGTACCTTGAGTGTGACCCTAACATTTCAAAATACCAAAAAAATTACAAAAAATACTAGATTTGTAACATTTTTTTTGGCGTTTTTGGGATTTTCTTTGATAACTTTTTAAAGTATGCGGCGAATTCGTCGGTTTCGCTCAACAATAAGTTGTGTCTAGAAATTGAATGTGTCATCCCAGCC
>JBAMBO010000497.1:0-22311 GCA_037044535.1 Lordiphosa magnipectinata
TTAAAACGAGAGCGTAAGTACAAGTCGGCTCTAACCGACTTCGATATACCCGTTACTCATGGAAAGAAATGTTTAATAGCCATCCTGTGTGCTTGAGGTGAGACAGCCGAAAAGTATGCAACATTTTTTTACTCGGCTATTTATCATCCGATCTTGATGAAAATTAGGGCTTATAGATGTTGCGAATATAAATGTACGTTTTAAATTTCAAATCGATATCTTAAAAATTGTGGGAGTTATTCAACATTTTTTATTGTGGGAGCGGGGGTGGGCGTGGCAAAAATGTGAAATAAACTTGATCTGCGTGCAGACAATAGGAGTCTACATTTCCAATTTGGTTGCTATAGCTCTTCTAGTCTCTGAGATCTAGGTGTTCATACAGACAGACGGACGGACGGACAGACGGACAGATGGGCATGGCTATATCGACTCGGCTGTTGATGCTGATCAAGAATATATGTACTTTATATGGTCGGAAATGATTCCTTCTGCCTGTTACATACATTTGCACGACTTTAGTATACCCTTTTACTCTACGAGTAACGGGTATAAATTGAACTTAGACCATCTTGTTTTAACATTTAAAAAAATATAAAACTTAAGACTGTACTGCGGGAGCTCAAATGGAAAATAATTTATTGAGACTAGTTTGTCAAGATGAACCTAAATCGGATTCTAGAAACTCCATATCTCTAACGGATAAGCTGTAAATTCTAAATTCAAATGTGGAAAATCGCGTACTTTACCCTTTTTTGGTACATTCGAATCTCATAAAAATCAGACTATTTTTAAAATAATTTTTCCTTTATAATATAGCTCAAGCCTAGAGTACATAAGGAATCATCGAAATCTGTTTCATCGGCCACAATATAGGGTGCTTTTTGCTTTAACAATAGTTTAGTTGTAAAGTAATGCTTAGGAAAAGTACAGGAAAAGGAGGGACACGCCTTAAAATTTAAACATATATATTTTAGTAGCATAAGTATTTTTGATTATGAGGTGTTTTTCTTTTAAATTCCAGTCAAAGCAGCTGAATTCTCTCATCCATTTATTAAATTGCATACAAATCAGCCATATTTTGCAGATCGATCATGAACTTATAACCTATGAAATGATTAAAGTTATTATTATTTTGTATATTTACATATGGGCATTTTCACCAAAAGGTCCACCAAGACCAACAAATTAAAAGTGCTGAAAAACGCTCTGTTTTTTTCAAATTTTCAAGGGGAAACAATTAAATTGAACTAATGTAAGCCAATTTTACATTTAATTACAACCCACTTCGAAATACGCAGTTTCACGGATGCGCTAGCGCGAATTTTCTAATTTGGACATAAATATTGCACATTTTTTTGATAAAAGTGCCTATAGATTGCACTTACTTTTGCTATCTAAAATCGTTCTCAGGGTACAATGAGTTATAAAAAAATGCATAAGAAACCATAAGAAACTGTGTGATTGCAATTAATCGTAAGTTTTTGCTTCGGATTATACAGAAAACACATAAATAAAATGATGGAAAAAAGTGTCGCGTTCGCAATGTCACGTATCGAATCATATTTTATTTTGAAATAAAAAAAATTATGAAAATTTTTCGATCAAATAAATTCTAATATACAAATAAAATATTCAACAACATTTTAAAACTAATTGCACCAAATGGTTTTGGGAGATCTCGCTGAGTTTTGCTTTTATATTGATGGCCAAAAACACCACTTCCATTTTTTGTCGCGTGCGAATCACTTTTTGATTGGCTTTATCTTGGAACCAGCACTAGGTGTACTCTACTTTTTTCCCACTGAATAAAGTGCTTCGAAAGTGCTATAAGTCAAAGTAACAAAAGAAAAATAAGTTATTTTAATTTGACTTCTATTCCACTTTAAATGCGTACGACTGTCGCGTTCGACATCATGGAAATACCCATATATAGATAGATACTACGCATGTTAAGATTGAAAATTTCTAAATGATTTCTACGAAATTTGAATGTTCCAAAAAGGGGTCAAATTAGCCAGTTTCTGCATTTGATGGTAAAATTTACATCTAATTTATTACAGATATGGAGTTTATAGAACCAGATTCGGGTTCAAAGTGACAAACTTGTCTAGAATCAATAATTTATTTTCCAATTGAGCTCCTGTACTGAGAATCTATGAGTTTTGACATTTTGTCAAAACCAGGGAATCATACCGGAATCGTATACCGAAAAGAAGCGATTAAAACTCAGAACCAGAACCGATATTTTTAATTCTTGTATACCGGTATCCAAGAGCCGATTTTTTTGAAACCGAAAAGAACCTAAGCATTGTACCGGTACAGTTTCGGTTCTGAATGCAACAACTAGACTGCAAAGCGAGCACTTGGTGTTGGGGAACTTTCTTAGCATTTTCTCGGACCCACATTATAATACCATGCTAACCACTGCACAGAAAGTTACTTGAAAATTGTAGGACCTTTGGCAGATATGTATTCAAAAATTTTTTTTGCTCATAGTTACTATTTAGTGGTCAAGGGTTTCTGTTGTTTTTTGTGGCCTTCCACGGGTTTCCTATCTTGGTTTTCTTTCTAATGCATTTTTAACAAAATTATGAGACCTGTTCATTAATTTGGCGATGGCTCGTAAAGATTTGCCTTCTTTTCTCAGACAAAGAACCAATCGATCTTCTTCTTTAGTACAATGAGAATTTCGACCCATTTTTTCTGAAAAAAATAATTATTTAATTCTCTGTATTGACAGGAGCTATACTTAATTTACCTTTAGTTACCAAAAGATCACTGATTACAAAATTATTCACTTGATACTTGTGAGAAACGGAGACTGTACCTATTATTATGATTAGGCGAAATGTGTGGTGGACTCGCAATTTATAGAAAAGCTTTGATATACGGGGCAGCCCCTCTTTCAACTCTTTGTCACAGTGCGGCCAGATATTGACAACAACAAAAAACCAAAAATTAAAAAGTTGTCAACACTAACAGTACGAAAAACCCATCTATAATTAAAAAATTCCGGTGTGTACCTATTAATATGATCAGGTGTGTATATAGTTGCCCTATCGAACTTGGTGGAATTATGTGAAAGCATAAAAAACTTACAAATAAGAGGTTTGGGGACGTTTGCGTTGAAGACAAAAAGTTTTTCTCACTAAAACAACATTTTCGACCGATGGTTCATATGGCAGCTATATGCTATAGTCATCCGATCTGGCCGGTTCCGACAAATGTGCAGCGTATTTGTACCAAAAGACTTCGTGCAAAGTTTGTTTAAGATGGCTTTAAAACTGACGGAGGAGATAGCATAGAAACAGACGGACATGGCTATATCAACTCAGCTCGTCATGCTGATCAAGAATAAATATACTTTATCGGTCGGAGATGCTTTCTTCCATGCGTTACAAACAAGGGTATAAAAAGTTAAAAATGTTAAACACTTTCTTAACATATGTACTTTAAGTAGATATGAGAAGTTTGTATTGTCATGCTACAGCTGGACAAAAACATTAACAAATCGACTTAAATAAGTTTTTGAGCCGAACCTTTTTTCAAACAGACGACATACGGTTCGGGTTCAGTTGCCGGAGTTGATAGATTTAAAAAGTCCGGTCCATGGTCCTCCAATTCGATGGATCTCAAAATCCCGAACTGGTTTTACGGGGTTCGGTTTTGGATGATCACCGAAAATGCCAATATTTAGCGGTTCGTTGAAATTAATCAAAAAAGTCAATATAATTATACAATTGAATCGTAAGATCTAATTCTTTAAATTGGTCAGACCCGAGAAATTTGTATTCATAATAGTGTTGGAGTTCGTGTTGCAACAGAAGATTTCATGCGTGCTCGTGCGTGTCAGCTTACAGACCATAAGACACGAACAGCATAATCCAAACAAAAATAAACAAATATTGCATGCTTCTTTAATCGAATGCAACGGAAAACGAATCGATAATGCGCTATGCAACAAGTGCAAGGCAGTATTTTATAATTAAATTAAAACTGGAGCTGATAAAAAAATCCAAGTTAAATACATTAACTAAGAAATAGAATCACAAACCGGCAAATCAGATTTGTATTGCTAAGGACTAAGGCTAGATTTGGATTTTTAGTTAAACTAGAGGTAACCTAGTGGTAAAATATTTGATCAAAATATTGGAAAATGTAAGCAAACGAACACAGAATCAGCAACAACCAGTAAAAGTGCACAAAAATCAAGCGATATGTCACGATACAATAACTAGATATAGCACATTGCGTAGCTTCGGTATTTTCTCTCGGCCTTGGTTCGATAATTCAAGGTTGTAGTGGCGAACCGACTTGATTGCTTTCGCTTTCCTGGAACTGTGAGAAATGTAAGCCACGACTATGTGGGCCTAGTTTCAGTGTGTATTCAGTCCTGGGGTTCTTTATTTTATCGCACATGCTAAAAGGCATGCGAATAAGTTAATTTCTGGTACTTGAAATGATACTGAACTGTTTTGACTTGTTGTATTTATGGAAAACTTAACACCAACTTCCCTTGTTTATAGACAAATATTCCAGTACGAAATTGATAGCTGGAAAGAAATAACCTCGTACGACTTGCTTTGCCTATTTTGAGTTGCAAGTTTTCTCTTGCTTTTCCAAAGTCTGCAGAGGATATCTCCCACTCTGTTGTTCACACAGTGTTAACCGTAATCGATTCATTCACAGATTTCGATGGCATTCAGCATACAAGTAGTGACCGCCAAATAAAGCGTGGGCAAACAGCATACTCGTACGTAGAAAACGCCACATGGCATTCGGCATGAAACTTGGACTTGACATCAGCACCTGTACGAACGCAGATTTTTAAACCGTTTGGCCATGCCGGTGCCTATTTTTAGACATGACCACCACCGACACCAAATGAACTACTTAATCTCCACTAAGCCCAGGTCTAAGCGATTGTACTAGACATGGGATTAGAGATTAGGTCTGCAATTAATTGAGCAACCCTCTTCAACCACTGGACTTCCTGTGTTGGCAATTATGTAGACTGGGGCCACCAATTCAGTGGCTAATTTCTCTTTCCTTTGGCATTTGGCTGATGAATTAATTATGTAATTAATTTGACGCCTCAGCGTCACCAGAGCATCACCCCCGCAACCTGTGCTGTCCACCTTTTGTTGACCAATCTAAATTTACGCTCTCCTCGCTATTGTACGAGTATGTGTGCCCGAATCTCAATCTGAATCTGTTGTATCAATGTGTTGATTGATGTGCTGAATGATCATTATTTTTGTTTTTATTCATTTCGCCTGCTGCTGGTGATGACTAATGCAATGCGTTTGCTTTTGGCACAGTTTTCAGACTACAATCCTCACTCAACCGTAACGGCACCTAAAACACCTACACCTTTTGCCTCTGAACGGTTTCCACATGCTCGTCCCTCTCGCTCGCTCGCTCGCTATGATTTCATTTTCCTGCATTCTGCTCGTAAATGTTTTTTTTTTAATTTTTTGATTTGTTTTCTTTCTTCTCGGTGGCTATTTTTGGAACTCGGCCAAAAAACAAACTAAACTTGTACACTCCTCCGGTTTGTTTTCAGTTTTTATTTGTTGCGTTATTAAATTAAAATTCTGTTTGTCCTCAGAGGCTCAGGTCTGATCAACATGATTATTTCTACCTCATTTATTTTTAGAAGTCAAAGCGAATCCGTTAAGTAACGCCACAACAACAGCAACAACAACGTGATGGAAATTGTGTATACATAGAGATTTATATTTGGTCTACAGCATAGGCTACATACTAATGTACATATGTTCTACAGATGCAGGTGCAAAACTAACGTGCGGATCCGCATTTGATCAAATTTACCTTGCTTGTTCATGGGTATGAAATGATAAAATCATGATCTAACTTCAACTTAAGACTTTACCTTTTTCGGCGCCAATTTGTATAGTTTTTAGTTTAAAGCTAAGGGGGAATATATTGTACAATTATTCCGTAGTTTTGAGCATTAAGTTTTTCTTTTGCGTTTTCTCATTATCACTCCATATCTCTCTCTCTCTCTCTCTCTTACCTGTTGGGCGACAGGATCTAATATGCTTTCTATTGTTTTTGTGTGGAAGACGGGCATTTTAGGTAGACTCTGAGGTATTTCAGTTTGTTAGGTCAAAGATTCTGCTGCTTCTGAAAGATAATAAAATAATAATTAATTAGTTAAAAAGTATCGAGAGCGTAAGTTAAAGTTGACCCTGTACCCGTTAATGAGTAAAAGAAATGTTTTATAGCCTTCCCTTTTAATTAACAGATCATTAACAGTAATGTTAACATATATAGCACTAGCTCACATTACCAGTCCTTTCCGGGTGAGCTTAAACTACAAAATGTTATTAAAGAGGTGGAAGCCGGTACGAACCGATCTCAAATCAAACCATACCAAACCCCGTTGTCTATAATGTTTACCAAGCTATCCGACTTTTTGTTTCTGCATTATGGCTGGGAATCCGATTGAAAATCACTGTCTGTCATTTTGTCTGTCCGCATGAACGCACAGATTTCATAAATGGTAAGAGCTGGAGTATCTAAGTGTATGGGACGTATACTACTAGCAGATAGATCAAGTTTATTTTCAAATTTTTCCTCCGCCTGCCACTTCCGCAATTTGTGCAATTTCAATATATCTCCCACAGTTTTGTTTGTACTTTTTAAGACATATTTAGTAATCAGCATTATTTATCGATCTACCAAAAATTGGGCACAGATCGGAACAACGATAGTTAAGTTTGAGCAAATCAAAGTTCACTGCCGCAGCGCTGCTTTATACTGCTACTGCAGCCGCCATATACATACTGAGCATACCCTTTCGCAGGTACAGAGCTTAACCGATTTTCTTAATTGTAAAATATTTCATTTCTTGATCCAACCGTTTAAGCAGTTGATCGTTGGTCTTATAAAACATTCAATCACAATCTTCTAATATATAACGAGAGCGTAAGTTAAAGTCGGCTCTAACCGACTTCGAAATACCCGTTACTCATGGAAAGAAACGTTTAATAGCCTTCCTGTGTGTCTGAGGCAGGACAGCCGAAAAGTATGCAACATTTTTTAACTCGGCTATTTATCATCCGATCTTGATGAAAATTGGAGGGCTTATAGATGTTGCGAATATTAATGTAAGTCTTAAATTTGAGATCGATATCTCAAAAACTGTGGGAGTTATTCAACATTTTTTTATTGTGGGGGCGGGGGTGGGCGTGGCAAAAATTTGAAATAAACTTGATCTGCGTGCAGACAATAGGAGTCTACAATTCAAAATTGGTTGCTCTAGCTCTTCTAGTCTCTGAGATCTAGGTATTCATGCAGACAGACGGACAGACGGACAGACGGACGGACGGACAGACGGACATGGCTATATCGACTCGGCTGTTGATACTGATCAAGAATATATATACTTTATATGGTCGGAAATGATTCCTTCTGCCTGTTACATACATTTGCACGACTTTAGTATACCCTTTTACTCTACGAGTAACGGGTATAAAAATCTCGTGTCACGGTGTCCTTGATTGCGACTGAGTTCTTGTACTGCGCCAGAGGCTGCAAAAAATGGAACGACTTTTTCTGGAGCGATGAAACTAAGATTAATTTGCTTGGAACGTTCCTTTAAGCATCGTCCATTTTTTAGCAGCCTCCGGTCCATGCCAGTCTTTATGAACTAATGCAAGGTTTTTCCTCATCTTCAAATTTGCTGCTATAAGCCAAGCTTTGCGGGCTATCCCGTCAGGTAACTTTACACTTACTAATTAATGTTGACAATTTCGCTTGCAATCGCTTTTGATGATTTAAAAGGGCTAGGATTAGCCGATAACACAATAATCTTATCGGTTGCTAATGATGTTGTCTTGCATCTTCTGCACCTTTCAATGTTTTATACCCTTGCAAATGGTATTATAATTTTGCCCAGAAGTTTGCAACGCATAGAAATATTCATTTCCGACCCCATAAACTATATTCTTGATAAGGGCGACGAGCTGAGTCGATTGAGCTTTGTCCGTCCGTCTGTCTGTCCGTCTGTCTGTCCGTCTGTCTGTCCGTCTGTCTGTCCGTCTGTCTGTCCGTCTGTCTGTCCGTCTGTCTGTCTGTCTGTCTGTCTGTCCGTCTGTTATCGAGCTGAAATTTTGCACAGAGTCTTCTTTATACTGCACGCTGCTAATATGTTGGAACCGACCGGATCGGATGACTATATCTTATAGCTGCCATAAGAAAACAAGAGAAAAACTTTTTTGTTCTTAATGTTAGCGTTCCCAAACACGGTCCTTAATAATATTATATGCTTTCAAACAGATTTGCAAACTTTGGTCAAAATCGGATGACCATATCTTATAGCTGCCATAGGACCGATCGGTCGGAAAATGGGTCTTACTGAGAAAAACTTTTTTGGTTTCAATGTAAGCGTTCTCAAACTCGTCACTTATTAATATTATATGCTTTTAAACAGATTTGCAAACTTTGGTCAAAATCGGATGACTATATCTTATAGCTGCCATAGGACCGATCGGTCGGAAAATGGGTCTTAGTGAAAAAATTTTTTTTGTTTTCAAGTAAATCGTTCTTAAGGTCGGTGATTATTAATATTAAACGCTTTCAAACTAATTTGAAAAATTTGGTCGAAATCAGATGACTATATCTTCAGGATTATGTAGGACTAATCGTTCGGAAAATGAGTCTTAGTGAGAAAAACTTTTTTGTTTTCAATTTTATCGTTCTTAAACTTTTTAATTGATATGTTTTCAAAAAGATTCGCGAAATTCGGTCGAAATCAGATGTTCATCTGACGGAAAATGGATTTTTGTTACAAAAGTTTTTGATTTTTATCTTAGCGTTCTTAAACTCTGTCATTTCAAAAACAGCTTTTGCAAGGGTATAAAAACTTCGGCACAGACGAAGTTAGCTTGTCCTTCTCGTTTTTGATTTTAGAACACTTGAAACGAAGTTCTGAAACCGTCCAATTGATGTGGAATTACATTTGTAACTTTTTCTTTGTTCTCGCAGCTTATGCAAAAGACTTCTCTCCTCAGCACTGCAGTGATGTTTCCGCCACATCTAATATTTATTTAAAGCTCAGTTAAGTCTTTATTAAAGTAAACCTATTAAATATATTTACTTTTGCAAACAAAATCAATAGAAAAATGTAAATTTTCTTAATTTTATGCAACACGCACCTATTTTAGTGACCAGTCAAAATTGGCCGCTCTTGTTAACTTTTGTATTTCTGAGTTTTCTTTTACACTTTTGAACTGTTCTTTATTCTATTTTAATGATTAGATATGTCTGTTTTAAAAAATTACATGTTTCATAGGGGAAAACAAAGGCAAATGTAAAAAGCATAAAATAAGAAAAAACAAGTGAGAAAGTCGGTAAGATACTCTGATTCCTTCTGGCTGTTACATACTTTTGCACAAACTTAATATACTCTGTGTACCTTTGGTACAGAGTATAAAATTTGCACACTTATTTTACTGTCCATGAGTCAGAGAACTGCAAAAATCACTTTTTTCTTGATTGGCTCAAATTCTTACTCACATTTAATCAATCAACAAAACTCAGAGCTGAATATATTCAACTCACAACGGAATCGCATCGAGCGGCGTTATGTGATCCAACGTGTATGTTCATATTTATTCATCGAATAAAGTGCTGAATATATTCAGCTCATACCGGCAGTCGCATCGAGCGGTTGAGCTAGAGTTTTTTGATCGGACGTTAATGTGTTCGATCGAACAGAACTCAGCGTTGACCGGCCACCGCGTTGAGCGAGAGGTTTCACTCTTTCCATCTCTCTCTTTCTCATAGCTGTCAGCAGCGCTGTCACTGCCTATGCGTCTTTGCAAGACTTTATTCATACGAGTTGAACGAACAATCAGCCGAACTGATTGGAATGAAGTCGAACATGATTATAATCAGAGTACCAACAATTGGTTCGAATAAAACTCTGCTGCGAACATGTTGAGTACGCAAGTTTGGTGAATAGAGCGCGAAGCCTGTTTATTCGGGTGTTGAATAATGTGTGAGCGTTTTGCAATCGAAGGAAGCCGTTCTCTGCCATGAGTGTATATATAACGAAGCCGAAGAATGCACCGACTAACCGAAAACGGTAGGGTTCGGTACAGTTCATCGATTTGTTTGATAACACTAGTTTACAGCCACGGAACTTTGCCACTTGGTGATGCACAGACTTTAAACAAAGAAATTTTTTTTAACCGAACCTTTTTTTCAGAAAGGAGCGCTCCGATTCAGGTTCGGGTGGTCTTAAATTTATAGGGTTCTAGTTTATGGTCTAGTTCGAAAACCCCTAAAAAATCTACAAAATCTGTTCTTGAAGGTTCGGTTCCGGACCGGTTTGCAGGCTTGCTTTATATAAGTGTATGTACCGACGAGTGAAGATGCAAAAGATAACAAAGCACCTTAAAAACGGTGTGTATGTATTAGGTTGGGACCTTCCCACAGGCAAATAATTTGCCATAATTGCAGATTTTGCCGGACTTAAAACTAGATGTACGCGTGTGAGCGAATGTTCTTTGACGTCACAAAGTAAATATCTAGTTACGCCACGATTCACTCACAAATTTTTGGAGCGTTTCGCGTCACTCATTAAGAAATTGATAAATCAAATAAGGTGCTTTTTATTCCAACACTTAAAAAGTAAAACGTTGAATTTATCTTTTTTTTTGAGTCGGGGCACACAACCACAGCGCTTGTATTTGAAACTAAAAGAATTTTAGTTGATTCACGAGTCTCCCCAAATTTTTGTATTTCTTGTAAGTCCAAAACCTCTGGCCAGTCAGGCCAAGCCCCATCGATTGGAAAAGATGACAGTTTGAAAATGCAACGGATGAGGAAGAATATGCCATTTTGAATGTTTCGAGACTTTTTTACAAAATATGTCAATAGTTCCCAATGCTTTTATCGGTGAGTGGCTTTTTGAGTTATGCAAAATAATTCTGTAAGTTTTAATTGCATTTGGCAAGAATCTTCATCTAGAAAATCCTCCAATTTAACAACTATTCGATTTGCATACCCGTTACTCGTAGAGTAGCCATGTCAGTCCTTTTGTCTGTATGAGTAATGGGTATATCGAAGTCGGTCAAGGCCGACTGTAACTAACGCTGTAGTTTTCAAACTACATTAGAGTATATTAACGTTGTGCAAATGTATATAACAGGGAGAAAGAAACAACTCCGACCCAACTATGTCCATCCACGTTGAAACCATTGCCTTTAGCTCTAATCGCATATACTTTACGCTTAAAGGCCTGTTCTGAGAAGCGCGGAAAATTTAGCTCGCTAAATTGCACATAATAAATTTAGCATCCACATAAATTATTAGTGAGCCCATATATAAGTCAAAGAGACCAAATACAGATACGGCCACACTGGGGATCAGCTGTTTTGTTTTGTTTACAAACAAAAGTTGAAAGTGTTTTTTTTTTTCAAAAATAATTTAATTAAGCTGGGCAACAGGAACAAAGATATGTCTGTTGATGGAGGTAGCGGCATCAAATTCCGGTTCAAGGCGTTGGGCGAGGATCAAATTATTGCCCGTTTGAGACACACTTGGAGTAGGTGCAGATCGAGGAGGAGGCCTACAAGTCTATTTTACGGATATTGGGAGATGATATGCGTCCTGCCATCGTCTTAATGGGGTCGAGCATGTCGTCAACAAGGCTGATCTGTTTGAGATGTCGGGCATAATCCCGGACTTCTACTTTAAGGATTATTTGGAAGTCTGCCGTTCGGGCAACTGTAATCGTTTGGAGAAGTGTGTACAAGAGATTGGGTGCTATAGCGGATGCTACAGTGTGGGTCAGCTGAAGCAGTTTGTGGAGTACATAGCTTCATGCGGCCCTGACGAATGCCCAGATATGCGACAATATGGGGGGTAGAAGCTCTTTTGATGCTTGATTCAAAGTTGGTTGAATATGCATTTCTTTGTAGGAATGCTGCTATCGTTTCCAGGACGGCGGCTCGGAGTATCTGCAAATCATGGATTTGGGCTGTGCCATCATTTTGGCTCTCAAGTGAAACGCAATGCAAAAGATTGGAAAATATATTTTTAGTTTTCATACAAAATTATTGTTTTATTTGTCGTAAATTCAAAATCCTGCTCCTGGCGTTCACGTTTGACAGCCACGCCCACACCGCTGGAGCTGGCAATGCTGCCCACAGCTGTCGCATCGCTATCCAACTCTATTTTTAGCTGGTCCGCGGTGGTGGTAAACTGGATGACCGGGTTTGGATGTCACCACCTGTTTGTTTGGCATCCACCGAGTGTGGACGCTTTGGTCCGTTGGCATAGGAGACGATTTTAGGAGTATGGCACTCCAGTTCTGATTTCGTAACTTTCTTGGGCTGATTTGTGGCCCTTAGCTAATAGTTTCCTCACAATTGAATCTCTCGGTGCGTTTTCTTTTGGGTTCATGTTTCCCGTGCATTGTCGATTTTGACGTCAAAAAAATGAGCTGCTTATATTTCCGCCATGGCATCAGCTGTTCATTCAATCCACTCACGACCCACACCGCTATCGATACGTCAACTATCGATAGGCCAATTGTCTATTTATTTAGCGCGTCTCAGAATACAGAAACGAAATTCCGCCGCGGAAAGTTTCCGCCACTGTTTTTTTTATATGGAGTGCGTCATAAAAATTTATTTTCCGCGCTTCTCAGAACAGGCCTTAAGACGAAAATCACATGACGATATTTTTAAGTGGAAAAAGGTTTATCATGCTAAAAAAAACAAACAATTTTGTTCTCTTATCGACAGAAGTCCACAAAGAGTTTTTTCTTACGTAAGATAAAATGGCGACTATTACACCCAATATGTGCAAATGTTCGAATATTTGAAGAAAATTCTCCAAATATTTGCAAACGAGCTTAGTCGGCAATAGATCGTGTTTCATTACAAATTTCCGGTAAATGTTCGTAAAACTAGCTTCAAATAAAGATTCTTAGAAGCGAGCGTTTAATCTTGATTTCGATAGATTTATTTGTTTTAATTTCGAGAAACTCACGTTCTGCGTTCTGGGTTCACGACTACAGAGAACTCAAGGGTTTGTAACGTTCATGCCGCTTTAGTACCACTGTTGTCAGATGTAATGGAAATGTGTTTTTTTCCATCACCTAGTTTCTATGGATATCTTATATCTTTTTGAAATCAGATAAGTAAAAAAAGGTCTTTTCAGCAGTTATCTCTGCATTCTTCAAGATAACAAGCATAACATTCCATCATCTTCTCTGCTTAGTAGTATAGTTGGAAGGCGATTTCCTTTGTGCTGTACACACATTCCTGGCGCTGCCCCTCTTTTAATAATCAATTTCAATTTCATTTGCTTTTCTCTTGTTTGTTTCGTTTCGGTTTCGTTTTTATTAACGATGACGCATATTGTGAGGTCATACCCATCGATAGCCAGACAAAACATTGACTAACCACTAACCAGGAGGCCATTTCCGCACCCTTTTCGGCTGTCTACAAATAATTGGCAATGATTTACACGCCAAATCTAAGCCAAACGACATTGAAAACGACGTTTTCCGTTCGCGGAAGGGGAGGAGGTGGCTAGTTAGAGTGCACAGACAGGTCTTCCCGGGTGTTGAAGAATATTTTGTAGAATTTAAGAGCCTATACACTTGCATATATTTATAGTTCTACTTATATAGCTGGAAATATATGTGAGCTGTCAGCCACTTATGGCATTTTTTTTTGCTTTCGATTGATTTTCGCCTTGCGAGAAACTACAACAAACGAAATTCATAGCTATTGTGTGGGCTGCTGGCGCTGCTTTGGGGTTTATTGACTTGCCCCACCGACTTGGTTCGCCTATGGCCATTTATGGTTAACAAATTGTTGCAACTAATACGCCAATAATACGCACACAGATACCGAATGACATCTGAACAGGTTGTCAGGTAATTGATAGCAAAACATCTGCTGGAGTATTACCTAAAAAGTAACTGTTTAATTGCAAATTCCGCGGTGTAAACAATGTTTCAATAGCCTGATATGTGGAGCATATTTTGTGAAATACTGGTTCCCTGTTTTATTATCCCCCCATTATTTTGATGGGTTTCATCTGTTGTGCACTGCCGGAAGATGCAACAGATCATGCCAAGGCATTTGCATACTTAAATGTGGCATGGGGCCATACAGGAAGTGGGTGTGAAGTGCTCGTGTTGAAAACTTTTAGCCCGATGCTGGAAATAAAATTGCTGTGCTTTTTGTTATCTCTTAAGTACGCCACCAACCCTTGAGATGTAGGTGCTTAGTTGGCAGAACTTCTCAAAGTCTTCACTAAAAATGCTGGAGAAATGACGTTTGAAGAAGCGAAAGGCGCGCTATACAATATTAAATCCCGATCCTGCCCATAACAAATTATATTTATTTATTCAGTGCATCCCAGTGAAAAAGTTTGACCTTTCTTAGCACAATCTTATTCAGAAAATTTTTTTTACAATCTCTGTGACTTGTTTACATTGTCTTTAAAAAATCATCTTTACATAAAAATAAGAGATTTTCATGCTATGATTTATTACGTTGTTCGACGTTGGTTATGAAGACAGGAATGTGTCGATCAAAATATATCGAACCCTTTTGGCGATGAAGCTCTATGTTTGGCCACTGTGAATACCTCGTACAATTAATTCAATCTTAGACGTCTTTCACTCTAGGAAGCCAGAAACAATCGGTCGTGTTGGATACCGCATAATTTAACATTCACACAAAAGGAGAAACGTGTCAATTGACGTAAAAAACTGTTAGAGAAACACAACCGCGGTGCTTCTAAGGACGGATATAAGATCGAGACTAGGGCTGGAAACCAGTTCGGATCACCAAAAAAATAAAAAGTATGTGGTTCAAAAGTATTTTAATTTTCTTATTTAAGAAAATTTGTCTCATTCCCAATGTAATATCATAGATATATTTTTCATACGTAACCATGGCACATACTCTTTATTCTCTTTTCAAGTACTTCGACATGCGTTTTCGAATTATAAATGCAATTTGCATTTTATCATCTATATTTTAGCATGATGCATGAAGCGAAATGGTTCCTGACTAGGGATATATAATATCTTAACCTAAGAAGTTAGAAAATATTAAAGCTAACTTCGGCTGTGCCGAAGTTTTAATACACTTGGAAAAAACCGCTCCAACGGTTAGCGATTTCGACAAAAGTTTCGCAGATCAGTTTGAAAACATATAAAAAATCCCTTTTTCCGACCGATAGTTCCAATGGCAGCTACAAGAAGTAGTCAACCGATCCGAGCGTGCAGTCAAAAGAAGACTCTGTTCAAAATTTCAGCTCGATAGCTTCAAAACTGAGGGACTAGTTCGCGTAGAAACAGACAGACGGCAGCTCGTCATGCTGAACAAGAATATATATATACTTTATATCGTCGGAGATGATTCCTTCTATGCGTTACAAACTTCTGAGCAAAATTAACTATATAATACACTTTTCAAGTGTATAAAAAATAATAAAGTTTTAGCTCAGTGGCGTAGCGTGAGGTTCTTCCGCCCGGGGCGGAAATGTAAAATGTAAAATTTTGGCGAAGGTTCGGTCCGGAGATTCGTACCCGTGTTAAAGTGTAAGGTTCGGTTCACGGACCGGTTCCTGTACTATTCAAACCTAAGGTTTTGATTCGAGTCTGGGTTCGGTCAAAATTTAGACAAATATTTGTTCAGGAGAACGCTCCAGATTACCAAGTTATTTATGTAAGTCGTCAAGTCGACTGGACCACATTCCTTATTTTTATAAAAGTCTTTCAAAAGTGCTTGGTCTTTGAATTTTGGAAGCCTAACCTGCTACGCACATACTTACCCATCCAGCATTTAATGAAATTTCTGATCACAGAGAACTCGATCTGTCTAATTAAAATAATAAAAAATAAATAAAAAAAAAATTTTAATTTTGTCAGGAGAATCTGGTACCCTAGCCGAGAATGTTCTTGAAGAGTCGTTAATATCCCACTTTTCTAATCAGTTTCGACTCATATTTCAAATCATTTGAGAGACTTTATCGAGTCGTATTTTAATAAATCACTTTTTGAGCATTTGCGTGACTATTTTTCTAGTCTTCTTTAAATTTGTCATGAAATTAATTTCTTTAATCTTCAAAAGGGCTCAAAAAAGACTCATGGCGATTCTTGTTAAAATGATCTTCCAAATGCTAACTGGTAAATGTACTACATATGCCCTTTTCCAACTTGACTTAAGTTTTTCTTTCTTTTCCAAATCCCAATCTATTTCTAAGAAGCATCTTTAATAATCAATTTTAGCGATTCTCCTCTAAAAAATAGTTTTTTGCGGTCATATCTTAAGAAATTGACTTAAATAATTGTTTGAACCAATCCTTTTCTATGTATATAGGGGGTTCGGTTCGGGATCTTAAATATTTGAAAGGTTCGGTGTGGTTCGACTGGTAATTTACTATTTTATTATGCATTTGTTTATATACTTCATGCGGTTGCAATAATTGCATTCTGCATTATTATGCATTATTTGTATGTTTAAGGCCAAAAAAAAAATTTTTTTTCCTACACTCAAACCGGCATTCAATTGAAAAAAACGCATTCAAATCAAAGGATTCGCAACCTGCACCTAAGAAGGTGTATTTATAAGTGAATGATAAATTGTCATCTATATTCTAATCAAACGTACATAACTTTTCGCTTAATGTCGGTGTGAATAGCAAATTGTGTTCAGAGCTTGCGGGCTACTCGGGACAAACGCTGATCTAAAGACATTTTTTATTTCTTTTAATTCCTCTCCCAGCTGGCTTTGATTATAGCAATAATATTCTTAGCATCTATTAAATTTGGTAGGGAATCTTCTACTTTCGAGAATATTAATAACTTTAGTAAGCCAAGCGGGTCCTGCCCTGCGGCAGGTCTTCATACATATCTTTTGCGTAGCTAAGAGCGCCGTCTGTTTATTTTTTTCGCCTTTTCAATAATGTCTGCAAAACTTCTTTTTTCAGAGTGATATACTACCGCGCCTGTTCTAAATACACTCGCATGATGATCTGCCAGGCGAATTTCAATAGAGGTCTAAAAAGAACTGGTTCCCTGAGGGAACGATACATTCAAGTTTAGGAAATTTCCAGTGAGTATGCATTCTATATCTAAAGTGAAAAATATAAAACAAAAATATTTATTTAAGGGTGCCCTTAAATACATATTTTGTAAGAATTTGCGATCCGGGGCGGATATTTAGTATACGTCTGGAAGGTACAAGAGAGAGAAGATATGACTTATTCTAAGTTGCGGGGAAAGCAAGGGGCATGGTAAAAATTAAAAAACACTTGATGTGATGTGCAAGTATAAGAAGTTCCCAAGTGTCCCATAGATGTCGAACCTCTATCTCTTACCTCATCTGAGATCAGACAGACGGCTGATGATGCTGATCAAGAATATATATATACCATATAGGGTCAGAGATGCTTTCTTCTGACTGTTACAAACATTTCCACAAACTTAATATGCTCTATGTACCTTTGGTATCCAAATGAGGACAACGTATGTCGAAAGCTTTTAAATGTAGCCAATAAACTATCGGACTCAGAAGTTTCAGCACACATTGTACATCTTTAGCTGAATACTTTTATTTCAGCATTGAAAGCACGAAATAAAGTGATTGAAGACTTTCTTCTCCACAGGTACAAAGTACGGTAGTTGCAGAAATCTTACATTTTTAAAATCATGTACCCCTAAAACATTTCACACACTGTCAAAACCTTTTAGAACATTGTTTTAAATTCTTTAATAGCTGTTTTCTCAGTTTACAATCGAATATCACTTTTACAGATTTTGGTTTGAACACCACTATTTTCTGAATAAGAACATTTTTAACCTCAACCTAGGATCACTGACCTTAGGAGCCCGCTCCGTGACCTTGAACCCAAAAGATTTTGGGTTCACCAACAGATTTTTAGGAGGCCCTAATCATGGTTCAGTATGAACCCGAAACATTAATTGACTCTGTGGGTGTTCCACAATGAGTCAAAATCCAACAAAATTTGCTTGCGCAATTCAAGTCCAAGCAAATGACTTTGTGTTTTTTTTTTTGGAAAAACTGGTCACGTCGCAAATGCTCCATTAGAGAAACGTAGGACGTTTTATCCTGTTTCTAAGTTAGCTAGTCTCTCAGTTTTAAAACTATCGAGCTGAACTTTGGCACAGACTCATCCTGGTAAGCTAGCTAGCAATACTTTTTTGTTTGTAATGCTATTATTATCAATATAATGTTCTTTGTAAATCGGTAAGATTCAGATTACTTGAAAGAGTTTGGTTTTTAATTAATCATAAGCAAACAAACAAAATGCATGTTTCGTGTTGATGATATTACTTTATTTCTAAGAAGCTGTACAAATGCAACAAAAATGACGCACTCTCAAGTTCCCACAAAAATATACTTACTTACATACATACATATACACATTTTAATGTGATTGTATGCACATATGTATATTTTTATACTCTGTACCAAAGGTACACATAGTATATTAAGTTTGTGCAAGAGTATGTTAAAAGGAGAAGGAATCGTTTCCGACCCTATAAAGCGATATAGCCATGTCCGTCTGTCCGTCCGTCCGTATGAACAAACAGATCTCAGAGATGGTAAGAGATAGAGGTTTGACATGTATGGGACATAAACTTCTTATACCTGCAGGCAGATCGAGATTATTTTCAATTTTTGCCACGCCCCCGCCATTTGGAAAAAAGGTTCATATCACCCACAGTTTTGTAGATAGATCGTTTGTACCTTCTGGAGTCTAGACATATTTAGTAAAGGATTGTTAACGATCGAATGAACGACAGTTACGTTCTCAGCGGCAGCGCTGCTTTCTGCAGCCTCTTTAGCAGCAAGCTACATACTGGGCATACACTTTCGCAGGTACAGAGTATATTACAGTCGGGCTAGACCGACTTTCTTACTTGTTTTTATATGCATTTAGCAATGACTTCCACATTGCCAAAATGATCGTAGAGCGCGCGCGCATTACGCACGCAACATTCTGCGCGCACGCGCGCTTTTAGGCTACCAAAACTTTACGGCGGCGGCTGCTGTATGCATACATATATGTATGTATATACATACATACATGCACATAATAAATTATCTAGGGCAACGCTGACACGCAGAGGCAGATTCACTTGATTTTTGATTGTATTCACATGCTGTGCTTATTAATTGTTATTATTGCTGCAAATTGCCTGCGGCTGCTGCTTCTTCGTCTTGGCATTATTAATCACAACACACTCACTAATACACTCGCACACTTGCAGAGCAACAATTGGCTCACACAATATCAAAAAAAATAGTATGCATAAATTAAACACAACAAACAAATTGTTGTTTTTGTTCTTAGATACAAAATATATACATATGTAAGTACACACACTTATGTGTACTCTAAATATTGCCGTTATTTACTTTGTACGTTTGTTTGCCGTCGTTGTTGTTTTTGTTGTTGTCGCCACTGCGCCCCAACTTGCTTGCGCGACTGTTCTTTGAATACTAAAAAAAAAAGATTTCCGATTGGGGGCGCACACACACTCATCCAGAGCAGGGGCGTCGACATCAAAATATTGAAGGGAAACCAACATTAAACAAAGTGAATTGAGTATGCAGAATATGTGCACGTACTTATATACATATCTAGCAATAAAAGAACAAATGCTTTGAGGGAGTTCAAGTCTCCTTAACGATCCCTCTGTCAGCCTACGTGTCTGATCTATCATTCTTTGGCTTCTTCTTCTTGCTGAGCGCCAACATGACAATACGGCGCTGTGTGCTAGAAAGAGATGGCTAGGGCTTAATAATTCTTGTTATCGATAACTGATATCGATGAATATTTATAAACTGACCGCGCGCGCGCCAAAGATCACTTAAATTAAAGTACATAGTTGATTTTATTATTGCATAATCCCTAAAACTTAAATGGACAACCAATCAAAGGTGTAATGCATTTTTATATTACGTGCTTGTTAATTGTAATTGTGGTTGCTGTTGTTGTTTTTCAACATATCTATGTGGGTATTAAACACAGACAAGCCTCAACTTATTTCCGATGACTGAGTTTGAGGTGCAAGCCGCCGTGTCTTCCGTCTAAATGTGTGGGCCAAAAGAGGTTCACATATAAAATTCAGAGGCAACACAAAAACAAGAAACAAAACAAACAGCCAAACAAAAGTAAAACGGAAAACAAAAAGCCCAGAAAATCATATGGGAAAGGCGAATTGAACATGCGCTGCACAGCTGAGCAAATTGCAATATTTCAGGCGCTTAGAGTTTGAAGAAAAGATAATAAAATATGAAGGAAATGATTTTCCAGAATGGTTGGGAGAATTCTGATAAGTCTTTTAGCCATCAAGGCAGTTGAATAAAAATAATTGAAATTTTAAGGTATGACCCGACTCATACAATCGGTTTTTGTAAAAGCAAACATTTACCAACCCCAATCCCGCATAGCTTGATCGACATCGAAAACGAAAACAGGCCTGATAAATTCCCATCTGTATTTAAAAATATCTTTGTCTCAGAGAACTCGGAAGGTTTTTAGCGCTGATTAAAGAAGAATGTTCTATTTGGACATGTGGACAACGATTTGAAACACAAGGAGAAGCCGCTGATGGGCTCAAAATACAATACATGCTTTAAAGGTATCCATTTATGAGTAGCAAAAGTACTCCGAAAAATGGTTAGTCGGATGCAATAATGTTTTAATCGTCTTGGAAAATATCATGAAAAACAGTAAAATCATTTGCAATGACTAATTACTGTTACAAAATTTGATACGTAAGGGGCTTTTGGGGTGTATGGGAGCAAACGCTTGTTTGAGCTGTCGATGCTTATTCTAAAAAGTAGAGTCAATAAGTTGAGTTCAAGGTAGGGTTGTCGGATATTTTAAAAATATCTATATCCATATTTTTTTCGATATTCAAAAAGTATCATTTCGATATAGATATTTTTTTGAAAAAATAATCGATATTATTGATCTTCCCAATAAGCAGGTCTATTGAGGTAACTAAGGTGTAATTTAATTATTTTTAATTACTACGTTCAGACTGCCTTTAAAATCTAGGGATCGGAGCTTTATAAGTTTAACAAAAGATATGTTTATTATGTCATTTATAACAAAAAATGTTTGGGAAACTTATTAATGCATTTTTATTGATGGGATTGAATAAATTTGGAGCACACCTATATCATATTAGTACATAATAGTGTTATTTCTTTTTATTTTCTTTTTTTAATATTTTCTTTCTTAATTTTCCCTATACCCTAAATTTGTAACAAATATTTTCTAAAATCAAAGGCGAAATTTCGCTAAAAATTAAAAAGGCAATAAAGCAAAATCACCCTAAAAATTAGAAAAAAAAATATATTTAATAAAATACATTTTTCTAAATTTTAGAAAGTTTTTTCTAAAAAATTCATTTTTAGGGCATTTTTTCCAAAATTGAGAAATTTTTTTCTTAAAAATAGAAATTTTTCTAAATTTTAAGGCGATTTTCTTAAATATAGAAAAATTATTTTCTAAGTGTACAATGTAAGATCTGAAAAATTGGTTGGATGCTTGACCAACATGATATCGTTTAGTTGCAGAGCCGGTTGCGTGCAATGTGGATCGGCGGGATTGGTGACCAATGTTGCGATTGTGGACATGCAGGTGCAAGGCCGACTGGGCGCACGTAAATAGCAGGCGTGAGCAGCAGGTGTAGGGCAGGACCGGGGCAACAAACAGGAGGTCGGCGGACAACATGCGTGGGCGGCGGTCGCTGTCAAGCAAGCGAAATGAGCGCTCCAGCCTACGCTCATACTTGCATGAAAATTCTGGCAGATTCAGCGACATGAATCCTGGTAATTGATCCGAAAATTGAGATCCGCCACATTCGTTTTCGAGGAAAAAAACATGGCGGCTGCTGGGCGTGTGAGTGTGTGTGTGTGAGTCTGTGGCCGTAATGTTTTTTGCATTAGAGAATTGTTGCAGTAGTTTGCGTGTTTGTGGTTTTTCAATCATCGTTTTCTAAAAACTCATATCGCGAGAGATAGTTTGTCTTGTGTGCTAAGAAGCCGTCGTCCGTGTGTTAAGTCTTTGACCGTCCCAGTAAAGTAAGTAAAGAAAACAATTTTAATGGAATCTCAAAATCTATCTCAGCTAAGAAAAATAGAGGAAAGCTAACTTCGGCTCGACCGAAGTTTATACACCCTTGTAGCTTGAATAATTTATTAAATTAATGTTTTAAATGATTTTCGTCGAACATTCTTAGCTGACTTATTTCCCAAA
>JBAMBO010000498.1:0-20425 GCA_037044535.1 Lordiphosa magnipectinata
GCCTGAGGTGAGACAGCCGAAAAGTATGCAACATTTTTTTACTCGGCTATTTATCATCCGATCTTGATGAAAATTAGGGCTTATAGATGTTGCGAATATAAATGTACGTTTTAAATTTCAGATCGATATCTTAAGTGGGAGTTATTCAACATTTTTTATTGTGGGAGCGGGGGTGGGCGGGGCAAAAATGTGAAATAAACTTGATCTGCGTGCAGACAATAGGACATTTTCAATTTGGTTGCTCTAGCTTCTTCTATTCTCTGAGATCTAGGTGTTCATACAGACAGACGGACGGACGGACAGGCGGACAGATGGGCATGGCTATATCGACTCGGCTGTTGATGCTGATCAAGAATATATGTAATTTATATGGTCGGAAATGATTCCTTCTGCCTGTTACATACATTTGCACGACTTTAGTATACCCTTTTACTCTACGAGTAACGGGTATAAATTAAACTTAGACCATCTTGTTTTAACATTTAAAAAAATATAAAACTTAAGACTGTACTGCGGGAGCTCAAATGGAAAATAATTTATTGAGACTAGTTTGTCAAGATGAACCTAAATCGGATTCTAGAAACTCCATATCTCTAACGGATAAACTGTAAATTCTTAATTCAAATGTGGAAAATCGCGTACTTTACCCTTTTTTGGTACATTCAAATCTCATAAAAATCAGACTATTTTTAAAATAATTTTTCCTTTATAATATAGCTCAAGCCTAGAGTACATAAGGAATCATCGAAATCTGTTTCATCGGCCACAATATAGGGTGCTTTTTGCTTTAACAATAGTTTAGTTATAAAGTAATGCTTAGGAAAAGTACAGGAAAAGGAGGGACACGCCTTAAAATTTAAACATATATATTTTAGTAGCATAAGTATTTTTGATTATGAGGTGTTTTTCTTTAAAATTCCAGTCAAAGCAGCTGAATTCTCTCATCCATTTATTAAATTGTATACAAATCAGCCATACTTTGCAGATCGATCATGAACTTATAACCTATGAAATGATTAAAGTTATTATTATTTTATATTTACATATATAGATAGATACTACGCATGTTAAGATTGAAAATTTCAAAATGATTTCTACGAAATTTGAATGTTCCAAAAAGGGGTCAAATTAGCCAGTTTCTGCATTTGATGGTAAAATTTACATCTAATTTATTACAGATATGGAGTTTATAGAACCAGATTCGGGTTCAAAGTGACAAACTTGTCTAGAATCAATAATTTATTTTCCAATTGAGCTCCTGTACTGAGAATCTATGAGTTTTGACATTTTGTCAAAACCAGGGAATCATACCGGAATCGTATACCGAAAAGAAGCGATTAAAACTCATAACCAGAACCTATATTTTTAATTCTTGTATACCGGTATCCAAGAGCCGATTTTTTTGAAACCGAAAAGACCGAAAAGAACCTAAGCATTGTACCGGTACAGTTTCGGTTCTGAATGCAACAACTAGACTGCAAAGCGAGCACTTGGTGTTGGGGAACTTTCTTAGCATTTTCTCGGACCCACATTATAATACCATGCTAACCACTGAACAGAAAGTTACTTGAAAATTGTAGGTCCTTTGGCAGATATGAATTCAAAAATTTTTTTTGATCAAAGTTACTATGTAGTGGTCAAGGGTTTCTGTTGTTTTTTGTGGCCTTCCACGGGTTTCCTGTCTTGGTTTTCTTTCTAATGCATTTTTAACCATATTATGAGACCTGTTCATTAATTTGGCGATGGCTCGTAAAGATTTGCCTTTTTTTCTCAGACTAAGAACCAATCGAGCTTCTTCTTTAGAACAATGAGAATTTCTGAAAAAATAATTATTTTATTCTCTGTATTGACAGGAGCTATACTTAATTAACCTTTAGTTACCAAAAGATCACTGATTACAAAATTATTCACTTGATACTTGTGAGAAACGGAGACTGTACCTATTATTATGATCAGGCGAAATGTGTAGTGGACTCGCAATTTATAGAAAAGCTTTGATATACGGGGCAGCCCCTCTTTCAATTCTTTGTCACAGTGTGGCCAGATATTGACAACAACAAAAAACCAAAAATTAAAAAGTTGTCAACACTAAAAGTACGAAAAAACCATCTATAATTAAAAAACTCCGGTGTGTACCTATTAATATGATCAGGTGTGTATATAGTTGCCCTATCGAACTTGGTGGAATTATGTGAAAGCATAAAAAACTTATAAATGCGAGGTTTGGGGACGTTTGCGTTGAAGACAAAAAGTTTTTCTCACTTAAACAACATTTTCGACCGATGGTTCCTATGGCAGCTATATGCTATAGTCATCCGATCTGGGCGGTTCCGACAAATGTGCAGCGTATTTTTACCAAAAGACTTCGTGCAAAGTTTGTTTAAGATGGCTTTAAAACTGACGGAGGAGATAGCATAGAAACAGACGGACATGGCTATATCAACTCAGCTAGTCATGCTGATCAAGAATAAATATACTTTATCGGTCGGAGATGCTTTCTTCCATGCGTTACAAACATCTTGACAATTTTTATATACCCCCTACAAGGGTATAAAAAGTTAAAAATGTTATACACTTTCTTAACATATGTACTTTAAGTAGATATGAGAAGTTTTACTGTCATGCTACAACTGGACAAAAACATTAACAAATCGACTTAAATAAGTTTTTGAGCCGAACCTTTTTTCAAACAGACGACATACGGTTCGGGTTCAGTTGCCGGAGTTGATAGATTTAAAAAGTCCGGTCCATGGTCCTCCAATTCGATGGATCTCAAAATCCCGAACTGGTTTTACGGGGTTCGGTTTTGGATGATCACCGAAAATGCCAATATTTAGCGGTTCGTTGAAATTAATTAAAAAAGTCAATATAATTATACAATTGAATCGTAAGATCTAATTCTTTAAATTGGTCAGACCCGAGAAATTTGTATTCATAATAGTGTTGGAATTCGTGTTGCAACAGAAGATTTCATGCGTGCTCGTGCGTGTCAGCTTACAGACCATAAGACACGAACAGCATAATCCAAACAAAAATAAACAATATTGCATGCTTCTTTAATCGAATGCAACGGAAAACGAATCGATAATGCGCTATGCAACAAGTGCAAGGCAGTATTTTATAATTCAATTAAAACTGGTGCTGATAAAAAAATCCAAGTTAAATACATTAACTAAGAAATAGAATCACAAACCGGCAAATCAGATTTTTATTGCTGAGGACTAAGGCTAGATTTGGAAATTTAGTTAAACTAGAGGTAACCTAGTGGTAAAATATTTGATCAAAATATTGGAAAATGTAAGCAAACGAACACAGAATCAGCAACAACCAGTAAAAGTGCACAAAAATCAAGCGATATGTAACGATACAATAACTAGATATAGCACATTGCGTAGCTTCGGTATTTTCTCTCGGCCTTGGTTCGATAATTCAAGGTTGTAGTGGCGAACCGACTTGATTGCTTTCGCTTTCCTGGAACTGTGAGAAATGTAAGCCACGACTATGTGGGCCTAGTTTCAGTGTGTATTCAGTCCTGGGGTTCTTTATTTTATCGCACATGCTAATAGGCATGCGAATAAGTTAATTTCTGGTACTTGAAATGATACTGAACTGTTTTGGCTTGTTCTATTTATGGACAACTTAACACCAACTTCCCTTGTTTATAGACAAATATTCCATTACGAAATTGATAGCTGGAAAGAAATAACATCGTACGATTTGCTTTGCCTATTTTGAGTTGCAAGTTTTCTCTTGCTTTTCCAAAGTCTGCAGAGGATATCTCCCACTCTGTTGTTCACACAGTGTTAACCGTAATCGATTCATTCACAGATTTCGATGGCATTCAGCATACAAGTAGTGACCGCCAAATGAAGCGTGGGCAAACAGCATACTCGTACGTAGAAAACGCCACATGGCATTCGGCATGAAACTTGGACTTGACATCAGCACCTGTACGAACGCAGATTTTTAAACCGTTTGGCCATGCCGGTGCCTATTTTTAGACATGACCACCACCGACACCAAATGAACTACTTAATCTCCACTAAGCCCAGGTCTAAGCGATTGTACTAGACATGGGATTAGAGATTAGGTCTGCAATTAATTGAGCAACCCTCTTCAACCACTGGACTTCCTGTGTTGGCAATTATGTAGACTGGGGCCACCAATTCAGTGGCTAATTTCTCTTTCCTTTGGCATTTGGCTGATGAATTAATTATGTAATTAATTTGACGCCTCAGCGTCACCAAAGCATCACCCCCGCAACCTGTGCTGTCCACCTTTTGTTGACCAATCTAAATTTACGCTCTCCTCGCTATTGTACGAGTATGTGTGCCCGAATCTCAATCTGAATCTGTTGTATCAATGTGTTGATTGATGTGCTGAATGATCATTATTTTTGTTTTTATTCATTTCGCCTGCTGCTGGTGATGACTAATGCAATGCGTTTGCTTTTGGCACAGTTTTCAGACTACAATCCTCACTCAACCGTAACGGCACCTAAAACACCTACACCTTTTGCCTCTGAACGGTTTCCACATGCTCGTCCCTCTCGCTCGCTCGCTCGCTATGATTTCATTTTCCTGCATTCTGCTCGTAAATGTTTTTTTTTTAATTTTTTGATTTGTTTTCTTTCTTCTCGGTGGCTATTTTTGGAACTCGGCCAAAAAACAAACTAAACTTGTACACTCCTCCGGTTTGTTTTCAGTTTTTATTTGTTGCGTTATTAAATTAAAATTCTGTTTGTCCTCAGAGGCTCAGGTCTGATCAACATGATTATTTCTACCTCATTTATTTTTAGAAGGCAAAGCGAATCCGTTAAGTAACGCCACAACAACAGCAACAACAACGTGATGGAAATTGTGTATACATAGAGATTTATATTTGGTCTACAGCATAGGCTACATACTAATGTACATATGTTCTACAGATGCAGGTGCAAAACTAACGTGCGGATCCGCATTTGATCAAATTTACCTTGCTTGTTCATGGGTATGAAATGATAAAATCGTGATCTAACTTCAACTTAAGTCTTTACCTTTTTCGGCGCCAATTTGTATAGTTTTTAGTTTAAAGCTAAGGGGGAATATATTGTACAATTATTCCGTAGTTTTGAGCATTAAGTTTTTCTTTTGCGTTTTCTCATTATCTCTCCATCTCTCTCTGTCCCTCTCTCTTACCTGTTGGGCGACAGGATCTAATATGCTTTCTATTGTTTTTGTGTGGAAGACGGGCATTTTAGGTAGACTCTGAGGTATTTCAGTTTGTTAGGTCAAAGATTCTGCTGCTTCTGAAAGATAATAAAATAATAATTAATTAGTTAAAAAGTATCGAGAGCGTAAGTTAAAGTTGACCCTGTACCCGTTACTGAGTAAAAGAAATGTTTTATAGCCTTCCCTTTTAATTAACAGTAATGTTAACATATATAGTACTAGCTCACATTACCAGTCCTTTCCGGGTGAGCTTAAACTACAAAATGTTATTAAAGAGGTGGAAGCCGGTACGAACCGATCTCAAATCAAACCATACCAAACCCCGTTGTCTATAATGTTTACCAAGCTATCCGACTTTTTGTTTCTGCATTATGGCTGGGAATCCGATTGAAAATCACTGTCTGTCATTTTGTCTGTCCGCATGAACGCACAGATTTCAAAGATGGTAAGAGCTGAAGTATCTAATTGTATATACGTCCCATACTACTAGCAGATAGATCAAGTTTATTTTCAAATTTTTCCTCTGTCTGCCACATCCGCAATTTGTGCAATTTCAATATATCTCCCACAGTTTTGTTCGTACTTTTAAGACATATTTAGTAATCAGCATTATTTATCGATCTACCAAAAATTGGGCACAGATCGGAACAACGATAGTTAAGTTTGAGCAAATCAAAGTTCACTGCCGCAGCGCTGCTTTATACTGCTACTGCAGCCGCCATATACATACTGAGCATACCCTTTCGCAGGTACAGAGCTTAACCGATTTTCTTAATTGTAAAATATTTCATTTCTTGATCCAACCGTTTAAGCAGTTGATCGTTGATCTTATAAAACATTCAATCACAATCTTCTAATATATAACGAGAGCGTAAGTTAAAGTCGGCTCTAACCGACTTCGAAATACCCGTTACTCATGGAAAGAAACGTTTAATAGCCTTCCTGTGTGTCTGAGGCAGGACAGCCGAAAAGTATGCAACATTTTTAACTCGGCTATTTATCATCCGATCTTGATGAAAATTGGAGGGCTTATAGATGTTGCGAATATTAATGTAAGTCTTAAATTTGAGATCGATATCTCAAAAACTGTGGGAGTTATTCAACACTTTTTTATAGTGATCGATATCTCAAAAACTGTGGGAGTTATTCAACATTTTTTTATTGTGGGGGCGGGGGTGGGCGTGGCAAAAATTTGAAATAAACTTGATCTGCGTGCAGACAATAGGAGTCTACAATTCAAAATTGGTTGCTCTAGCTCTTCTAGTCTCTGAGATCTAGGTATTCATGCAGACAGACGGACAGACGGACAGACGGACGGACGGACAGACGGACATGGCTATATCGACTCGGCTGTTGATACTGATCAAGAATATATATACTTTATATGGTCGGAAATGATTCCTTCTGCCTGTTACATACATTTGCACGACTTTAGTATACCCTTTTACTCTACGAGTAACGGGTATAAAAATCTCGTGTCACGGTGTCCTTGATTGCGACTGAGTTCTTGTACTGCGCCAGAGGCTGCAAAAAATGGAACGACTTTTTCTGGAGCGATGAAACTAAGATTAATTTGCTTGGAACGTTCCTTTAAGCATCGTCCATTTTTTAGCAGCCTCCGGTCCATGCCAGTCTTTATGAACTAATGCAAGGTTTTTCCTCATCTTCAAATTTGCTGCTATAAGCCAAGAAACTTTGCGGGCTATCCCGTCAGGTAACTTTACACTTACTAATTAATGTTGACAATTTCGCTTGCAATCGCTTTTGATGATCTAAAAGGACTAGGACTAGCCGATAACACAATAATATTATTGGTTGCTAATGATGTTGTCTTGCATCTTCTGCACCTTTCAATGTTTTTATACCCTTGCAAATGGTATTATAATTTTGCCCAAAAGTTTGCAACGCATAGAAATATTCATTTCCGACCCCATAAACTATATATATTCTTGATCAGGGCGACGAGCTCAGTGGATTGAGCTTTGTCCGTCCGTCTGTCTGTCCGTCTGTCTGTCTGTCTGTCTGTCTGTCCGTCTGTCTGTCCGTCTGTTATTGAGCTGAAATTTTGCACAGAGTCTTCTTTTTACTGCACGCTGCTAATATGTCGGAACGGATCGGATGACTATATCTTATAGCTGCCATAAGAAAACAAGAGAAAAACTTTTTTGTTCTTAATGTTAGAGTTCCCAAACACGGTCATTATTAATATTATATGCTTTCAAACAGATTTGCAAACTTTGGTGAAAATCGGATGACCATATCTTATAGCTGCCATAGGACCGATCGGTCGGAGAATGGTTCTAACTGAGAAAAACTTTTTTGGTTTCAATGTAAGCGTTCTCAAACTCGTCACTTATTAATATTTTATGCTTTCAAACAGATTTGCAAACTTTGGTCAAAATCGGATGACTATATCTTATAGCTGCCATAGGACCGATCGGTCGGAAAATGGGTCTTAGTGAAAAAAATTTTTTGGTTTTCAAGTAAATCGTCCTTAAGGTCGGTGATTATTAATATTAAACGCTTTCAAACTAATTTAAAAATTTGGTCGAAATCAGATGACTATATCTTCAGGATTATATGGGACTTATCGGTCGCAAAATGAGTCTTAGTGAGAAAAACTTTTTTGTTTTCAATTTTATCGTTCTTAAACTTGTTAATTGATATGTTTTCAAAAAGATTCGCGAAATTCGGTCGAAATCAGATGTTCATCTGACGGAAAATGGATTTTAGTTACAAAAGTTTTTGATTTTTATCTAAGCGTTCTTAAACTCTGTCATTTCAAAAACAGCTTTTGGAAGGGTATAAAAATTTCGGCACAGACGAAGTTAGCTTGGCCTTCTCGTTTTTGATTTTAGAACACTTGAAACGAAGTACTGAAACCGTCCAATTGATGTGGAATTACATTTGTAACTTTTTCTTTGTTCTCGCAGCTTATGCAAAAGACTTCTCTCCTTAGCACTGCAGTGATGTTTCCGCCACATCTTATATTTATTTAAAGCTCAGTTAAGTCTTTATTAAAGTAAACCTATTAAATATATTTACTTTTGCAAACAAAATCAATAGAAAAATTTAGATTTTCTTAATTTTAGGCAACACGCACCTATTTTAGTGACCAGTCAAAATTGGCCGCTCTTGTTAACTTTTGTATTTCTGAGTTTTTCTTTTACACTTTTGAACTGTTCTTTATTCTATTTTAATGATTAGATATGTCTATTTTAAAAAATAACATGTTTCATAGGGGAAAACAAAGGCAAATGTAAAAAGTATAAAATAAGGAAAAACAGGTGAGAAAGTCGGTAAGATACTCTGATTCCTTCTGGCTGTTACATACTTTTGCACAAACTTAATATACTCTGTGTACCTTTGGTACAGAGTATAAAAATTGCACACTTATTTTACTGTCCATGAGTCAGAGAACTGCAAAAATCACTTTTTTCTTGATTGGCTCAAATTTTTATTCACATTTAATCAATCAACAAAACTCAGAGCTGAATATATTCAACTCACAACGGAATCGCATCGAGCGGCGTTATGTGATCCAACGTCTATGTTCATATTTATTCATCGAATAAAGTGCTGAATATATTCAGCTCATACCGGCAGTCGCATCGAGCGGTTGAGCTAGAGTTATTTGATCGGACGTTAATGTGTTCGATCGAACAAAACTCAGCGTTGACCGGCCACCGCGTTGAGCGAGAGGTTTCACTCTTTCCATCTCTCTCTTTCTCATAGCTGTCAGCAGCGCTGTCACTGCCTATGCGTCTTTGCAAGACTTTATTCATACGAGTTGATTTTCGCTCACTCTAAACAATCGTCGTTGAGCCAAACGAACAATCAGCCGAACTGATTGGAATGAAGTCGAACATGATTATAATCAGAGTACCAACAATTGGTTCGAATAAAACTCTGCTGCGAACATGTTGAGTACGCAAAATTTTGTGAATAGAGCGCGAAGCCTGTTTATTCGGGTGTTGAATAATGTGTGAGCGTTTTGCAATCGAAGGAAGCCATTCTCTGCCATGAGTGTATATAACCAAGCCGAAGAATGCACCGACTAACCGAAAACGGAAGGGTTTGATAACACTAGTTTACAGCCACGGAACTTTGTCACTTGGTGATGCACAGACTTTAAACAAAGAAATTTTTTTTAACCGAACCTTTTTTTCAAAAAGGAGCGCTCCGATTCAGGTTCGGGTGGTCTTAAATTTATAGGGTTCTAGTTTATGGTCTAGTTCGAAAACCCCTTAAAAAATCTACCAAATATGTTCTTGAAGGTTCGGTTCCGGACCGGTTTGCAGGCTTGCTTTATATAAGTGTATGTACCGACTAGTGAAGATGCAAAAGATAACAAAGCACCTTAAAAACGGTGTATATTAGGTTGGGACCTTCCCACAGGCAAATAATTTGCCATAATTGCAGATTTTGCCGGACTTAAAACTAGATGTACGCGTGTGAGCGAATGTTCTTTGACGTCACAAAGTAAATATCTAGTTACGCACGATTCACGCACAAATTTTTGGAGCGTTTCGCGTCACTCATTAAAAAATTGATAAATCAAATAAGGTGCTTTTTACTCCAACACTTAAAAAGTAAAACGTTGAATTTATCTTTTTTTTGAGTCGGGGCACGCAACCACAGCGCTTGTATTTGAAACTAAAAGAAATTTAGTTGATTCACGACTCTCCCCAAATTTTTGTATTTCACGTAAGTCCAAAACCTCTGGCCAGTCAGGCCAAGCCCCATCGATTGGAAAAGATGACAGTTTGAAAATGCAACGGATGAGGAAGAATATGCCATTTTGAATGTTTCGAGACTTTTTTACAAAATATGTCAATAGTTCCCAATGCTTTTATCGGTGAGTGGCTTTTTGAGTTATGCAAAATAATTATGCAAGTTTTAATTGCATTTGGCAAGAATCTTCATCTAGAAAAACCTCCAATTTAACGACTATTCGATTTGTATACCCGTTACTCGTAGAGTAGCCATGTCAGTCCTTTTGTCTGTATGAGTAATGGGTATATCGAAGTCGGTCAAGGCCGACTGTAACTAACGCTGTAGTTTTCAAACTACATTAGAGTATATTAACGTTGTGCAAATGTATATAACAGGGAGAAAGAAACAACTCCGACCCTATAAAAAATACATATATATTCTTGATCAGCATCAATAGCTGAGTCGATATAGTTATGTCCATCCACGTTGAAACCATTGCCATTAGCTCTAACCGCATATACTTTACGCTTAAGACGAAAATCACATGACGATATTTTTAAGTGGAAAAAGGTTTATCATGCTAAAAAAAACAAACAATTTAAATGAAGGGGTCTTATCGACAGAAGTCCACAAAGAGTTTTTTTCTTACGTAATATAAAATGGCGACTATTACACCCAATATGTGCAAATGTTCGAGTATTTGAAGAAAATTCTACAAATATTTGCAAACGAGCTTAGTCGGCAATAGATCGTGTTTCATTACAAATTTCCGATAAATGTTCGTAAAACTAGCTTCAAATAAAGATTCTTAGAAACGAGCGTTTAATCTTGATTTCGATAGATTTATTTGTTTTAATTTCGAGAAACTCACGTTCTGCGTTCTGGGTTCACGACTACAGAGAACTCAAGGGTTTGTAACGTTCATGCCGCTTTAGTACCACTGTTGTCAGATGTAATGGAAATGTGTTTTTTTCCATCACCTAGTTTCTATGGATATCTTATATCTTTTTGAAATCAGATAAGTAAAAAAAGGTCTTTCAGCAGTTATCTCTGCATTCTTCAAGATAACAAGCATAACATTCCATCATCTTCTCTGCTGAGTAGTATAGTTGGAAGGCGATTTCCTTTGTGCTGTACACACATTCCTGGCGCTGCCCCTCTTTTAATAATCAATTTCAATTTCATTTGCTTTTCTCTTGTTTGTTTCGTTTCGGTTTCGTTTTTATTAACGATGACGCATATTGTGAGGTCATACCCATCGATAGCCAGACAAAACATTGACTAACCACTAACCAGGAGGCCATTTCCGCACCCTTTTCGGCTGTCTACAAATAATTGGCAATGATTTACACGCCAAATCTAAGCCAAACGACATTGAAAACGACGTTTTCCGAACGCGGAAGGGGAGGAGGTGGCTAGTTAGAGTGCACAGACAGGTCTTCCCGGGTGTTGAAGAATATTTTGTAGAATTTAAGAGCCTATACACTTGCATATATTTATAGTTCTACTTATATAGCTGGAAATATATGTGAGCTGTCAGCCACTTATGGCATTTTTTTTTGCTTTCGATTGATTTTCGCCTTGCGAGAAACTACAACAAACGAAATTCATAGCTATTGTGTGGGCTGCTGGCGCTGCTTTGGGGTTTATTGACTTGCCCCACCGACTTGGTTCGCCTATGGCCATTTATGGTTAACAAATTGTTGCAACTAATACGCCAATAATACGCACACAGATACCGAATGACATCTGAACAGGTTGTCAGGTAATTGATAGCAAAACATCTGCTGGAGTATTACCTAAAAAGTAACTGTTTAATTGCAAATTCCGCGGTGTAAACAATGTTTCAATAGCCTGATATGTGGAGCATATTTTGTGGAATACTGGTTCCCTGTTTTATTTTCCCCCCATTATTTTGATGGATTTCATCTGTTGTGCACTGCCGGAAGATGCAACAGATCATGCCAAAGCATTTGCATACTTAAATGTGGCATGGGGCCATACAGGAAGTGGGTGTGAAGTGCTCGTGTTGAAAACTTTTAGCCCGACGCTGGAAATAAAATTGCTGTGCTTTTTGCTATCTCTTAAGTACTCCACCAACCCTTGAGATGTAGGTGCTCAGTTGGCAGAACTTCTCAAAGTCTTCAGTAAAAATGCTGGAGAAATGACGTTTGAAGAAGCGAAAGGCGCGATATACAATATTAAATCTCGATCCTACCCATAACAAATTATATTTATTTATTCAGTGCATCCCTGTGAAAAAGTTTGACCTTTCTTAGCACAATCTTATTCAGAAAATTTTTTTTACAATCTCTGTGACTTGTTTACATTGTCTTTAAAAAATCATCTCTACATAAAAATAAGAGATTTTCATGCTATGATTTATTACGTTGTTCGACGTTGATTATGAAGACAGGAATGTGTCGATCAAAATATTTCGAACCCTTTTGGCGATGAAGCTCTATGTTTGGCCACTGTGAATACCTCGTACAATTAATTCAATCTTAGACGTCTTTCACTCTAGGAAGCCAGAAACAATCGGTCGAGTTGGATACCGCATAATTTGACATTCACACAAAAGGAGAAACGTGTCAATTGATGTAAAAAACTGTTAGAGAAACACAACCGCGGTGCTTCTAAGGACGGATATAAGATCGAGACTAGGGATGGAAACCAGTTCGGATCACCAAAAAAATAAAAAGTATGTGGTTCAAAAGTATTTTAATTTTCTTATTTAAGAAAATTTGTCTCATTCCCAATGTAATATCATAGATATATTTTTCATACGTAACCATGGCACATACTCTTTATTCTCTTTTAAAGTACTTCGACATGCGTTTTCGAATTATAAATGCAATTTGCATGTTATCATCTATATTTTAGCATGATGCATGAAGCCAAATGGTTCCTGACTAGGGATATATCTTAACCTAAGAAGTTAGAAAATATTAAAGCTAACTTCGTCTGTGCCGAAGTTTTAATACACTTGGAAAAAACCGCTCCAACGGTTAGCGATTTCGACAAAAGTTTCGCAGATCAGTTTGAAAACTTATAATATTCATAATGATCGGAGTTTAAGAACGCTAACATTGGAAAAAATCCCTTTTTCCGACCGATAGTTCCAATGGCAGCTACAAGAAGTAGTCAACCGATCCGAGCGTGCAGTCAAAAGAAGACTCTGTTCAAAATTTCAGCTCGATAGCTTCAAAACTGAGGGACTAGTTCGCGTAGAAACAGACAGACGGCAGCTCGTCATGCTGAACAAGAATATATATATACTTTATATCGTCGGAGATGATTCCTTCTATGCGTTACAAACTTCTGAGCAAAATTACCTATATAATACACTTTTCAAGTGTATAAAAAATAATAAATATGGGGACAGAACGCAGTTTTAGCTCAGTGGCGTAGCGTGAGGTTCTTCCGCCCGGGGCGGACATCGAATTTGCCGCCCCCAACTTTTAAATTTAAAACTCTTTTTTTATTTTATATATAAAGTTTTATTTTCGCATTTTTAGAATTGAACATTTCTTAACAACATGATCTATATCTATTGAATCAATTTATTGTTTTTTTTAATTGATAATAATAGTCGATCTAAGGCAGCGTTTGTGAGGAAGAGCGAGGCTAAAAAGTTAAAGTGAATGGTGTGCTTTGCACCAAGGCTGGAAGCCTGTAAAATTTTGGTGAAGGTTCGGTCCGGAGATTCGAACCCGTGTTAAAGTGTAAGGTTCGGTTCACGGACCGGTTCCTGTACTATTCAAACCTAAGGTTTTGATTCGAGTCTGGGTTCATAGATTGTTAAATACTTGACCGATTTTTGCCTCTACATTCGGTCAAAATTTAGACAAATATTTGTTCAGGAGAACGCTCCAGATTACCAAGTTATTTATGTAAGTCGTCAAGTCGACTGGACCACATTCCTTATTTTTATAAGTCTTTCAAAAGTGCTTGGTTTTTAATTTTTGGAAGCCTAACCTGCTACGTACATACTTACCCATCCAGCATTTAATGAAATTTCTGATCACAGAGAATTCGATGTCTGATTAAAATAATAAAAATAAAATAAAAAAAAAATTATAATTTTGTCAGGAGAATCTGGTACCCTAGCTGAGAATGTTCTTGAAAAGTCGTTAATATCCCACTTTTCTAATCAGTTTCGACTCATATTTCAAATCATTTGAGAGTCTTTATCGAGTCGTATTTTAATAAATCACCTTTAGAGCATTTGCGTGACTATTTTTCTAGTCTTCTTTAAATTTGTCATGAAATTAATTTCTTTAATCTTCAAAAGGGCTCAAAAAAGACTCATGGCGATTCTTGTTAAAATGATCTTCCAAATGCTAACTGGTAAATGTACTACATATGCCCTTTTCCAACTTGACTTAAGTTTTTCTTTCTTTTCCAAATCCCAATCTATTTCTAAAAAGCATCTTTAATAATCAATTTTAGCGATTCTCTACTAAAAAATAGTTTTTTGCGGTCATAATATTGAAAAAGTCTTAAGAAATTGACTTAAATGATTTTTTGAACCAATCCTTTTCTATGTATATAGGGGGTTCGGTTCTGGTTTAGGTTCGGGATCTTAAATATTTGAAAGGTTCGGTGTGGTTCGACTGGTAATTTACTATTTTATTATGCATTTGTTCATATACTTCATGCGGTTGCAATAAATGCATTCTGCATTATTATGCATTATTTGTATGCTAAAGGCAAAAAAAAAAATTTTTTTTCCTACACTCAAACCTGCATTCAATTGAAAAAAACGCATTCAAATCAAAGGATTCGCAACCTGCACCTAAGAAGGTGAATTGATAAGTGAATGATAAATTGTCATCTATATTCTAATCAAACGTACATAACTTTTCGCTTAATGTCAGTGTGAATAGCAAATTGTGTTCAGAGCTTGCGGGCTACGCGGGACAAACGCTGATCTAAAGACATTTTTTATTTCTTTTAATTCCTCTCCCAGCTGGCTTTGATTATAGCAATAATATTCTTAGCATCTATTAAATTTGGTAGGAAATCTTCTACTTTCGAGAATATTAATAACTTTAGTAAGCCAAGCGGGTCCTGCCCTGCGGCAGGTCTTCATACATATCTTTTGCGTAGCTAAGAGCGCCGGCTGTTTATTTTTTTCGCCTTTTCAATAATGTCGTCTGCAAAACTTCTTTTTTCAGAGTGATATACTACCGCGCCTGTTCTAAATACACTCGCATGATGATCTGCCAGGCGAATTTCAATAGAGGTCTAAAAAGAACTGGTTCCCTGAGGGAACGATACATTCAAGTTTAGGAAATTTCCAGTGAGTATGCATTCAATATCTAATGTGAAAAATATAAAACAAAAATATTTATTTAAGGGTGCCCTTAAATACATATTTTGTATGAATTTGCGATCCGGGGCGTATATTTAGTATACGTCTGGAAGGTACAAGACATCTATCTTCGAGAGAGGAGATATGACTTTTTTCTAAGTTGCGGGGAAAGCAAGGGGCATGGTAAAAATTAAAAAACACTTGATGTGATGTGCAAGTATAAGAAGTTCCCAAGTGTCCCATAGATGTCGAACCTCTATCTCTTACCTCATCTGAAATCAGACAGACAGACGGACATGTCTATATCGACTCGGCTGATGATGCTGATCAAGAATATATATAATATATACCTTATAGGGTCAGAGATGCTTTCTTCTGACTGTTACAAACATTTCCACAAACTTAATATGCTCCATGTACCTTTGGTATCCAAATGAGGACAACGTATGTCGAAAGCTTTTAAATGTAGCCAATAAACTATCGGACTCAGAAGTTTCAGCACACATTGTACATCTTTAGCTGATTACTTTTATTTCAGCATTGAAAGCACGAAATAAAGTGATTGAAGACTTTCTTCTCCACAGGTACAAAGTACGGTAGTTGCAGAAATCTTAAATTTTTAAAATCATGTACCCCTAAAACATTTCACACACTGTCAAAACCTTTTAGAACATTGTTTTAAATTCTTTAATAGCTGTTTTCTCAGTTTACAATCGAATATCACTTTTACAGATTTTGTTTTGAACACCACTATATTCTGAATAAGAACATTTTTAACCTCAACCTAGGATCACTGACCTTATGAGCCCGCTCCGTGACCTTGAACCCAAAAGATTTTGGGTTCACCACCAGATTTTTAGGAGGCCCTAATCATGGTTCAGTATAAGCCCGAAACAGTAATCGACTCTGTGGGTGTTCCACAATGAGTCAAAATCCAACAAAATTTGCTTGCGCAATTCAAGTTCAAGCAAATGACTTTGTGTTTTTTTTTTTGGAAAAACTGGTCACGTTGCAAATGCTCCATTAGAGAAACGTAGGACGTTTTATCCTGTTTTGCCTGAACTTTGGCACAGACTCATCCTGGTAAGCTAGCTAGCAATACTTTTTTGTTTGTAATGCTATTATTATCAATATAATGTTCTTTGTAAATCGGTAAGATTCAGATTACTTGAAAGAGTTTGGTTTTTAATTAATCATAAGCAAACAAACAAAATGCATGTTTCGTGTTGATGATATTACTTTATTTCTAAGAAGCTGTACAAATGCAACAAAAATGACGCACTCTCAAGTTCCCACAAAAATATACTTACTTACATACATACATATACACATTTTAATGTGATTGTATGCACATATGTATATTTTTATACTCTGTACCAAAGGTACACATAGTATATTAAGTTTGTGCAAGAGTATGTTAAAAGGAGAAGGAATCGTTTCCGACCCTATAAAATATATATATATTCTTGATCAGCATCAACAGCCGATTCGATATAGCCATGTCCGTTTCTCCGTCCGTATGAACAAACAGATCTCAGAGATGGTAAGCGATAGAGGTTTGACTTGTATGGGACATAAACTTCTTATACCTGCAGGCAGATCGAGATTATTTTCAATTTTTGCCACGCCCCCGCCATTTGGAAAAAAGGTTCATATCACCCACAGTTTTGTAGATAGATTGTTTGTACCTTCTGGAGTCTAGACATATTTAGTAAAGGATTGTTAACGATCGAATGAACGACAGTCACGTTCTCAGCGGCAGCGCTGCTTTCTGCAGCCTCTTTAGCAGCAAGCCACATACTGGGCATACACTTTCGCAGGTACAGAGTATATTACAGTCGGGCTAGACCGACTTTCTTACTTGTTTTTATATGCATTTAGCAATGACTTCCACATTGCCAAAATGATCGTAGAGCGCGCGCGCATTACGCACGCAACATTCTGCGCGCACGCGCGCTTTTAGGCTACCAAAACTTTACGGCGGCGGCTGCTGTATGCATACATATATGTATGTATATACATACATTCATACATGCACATAATAAATTATTTAGGGCAACGCTGACACGCAGAGGCAGATTCACTTGATTTTTGATAGTATTCACATGCTGTGCTTATTAATTGTTATTATTGCTGCAAATTGCCTGCGGCTGCTGCTTCTTCGTCTTGGCATTATTAATCACAACACACTCACTAATACACTCGCACACTTGCAGAGCAACAATTGGCTCACACAATATCAAAAAAAATAGTATGCATAAATTAAACACAACAAACAAATTGTTGTTTTTGTTCTTAGATACAAAATATATACATATGTAAGTACACACACTTATGTGTACTCTAAATATTGCCGTTATTTACTTTGTACGTTTGTTTGCCGTCGTTGTTGTTTTTGTTGTTGTCGCCACTGCGCCCCAACTTGCTTGCGCGACTGTTCTTTGAATACTAAAAAAAAAAGATTTCCGATTGGGGGCGCACACACACTCATCCAGAGCAGGGGCGTCGACATCAAAATATTGAAGGGAAACCAACATTAAACAAAGTGAATTGAGTATGCAGAATATGTGCACGTACTTATATACATATCTAGCAATAAAAGAACAAATGCTTTGAGGGAGTTCAAGTCTCCTTAACGATCCCTCTGTCAGCCTACGTGTCTGATCTATCATTCTTTGGCTTCTTCTTCTTGCTGAGCGCCAACATGACAATACGGCGCTGTGTGCTAGAAAGAGATGGCTAGGGCTTAATAATTCTTGTCATCGATAACTGATATCGATGAATATTTATAAATTGACCGCGCGCGCGCCAAAGATCACTTAAATTAAAGTACATAGTTGATTTTATTATTGCATAATCCCTAAAACTTAAATGGACAACCAATCAAAGGTGTAATGCATTTTTATATTACGTGCTTGTTAATTGTAATTGTGGTTGCTGTTGTTGTTTTTCAACATATCTATGTGGGTATTAAACACAGACAAGCCTCAACTTATTTCCGATGACTGAGTTTGAGGTGCAAGCCGCCGTGTCTTCCGTCTAAATGTGTGGGCCAAAAGAGGTTCACATATAAAATTCAGAGGCAACACAAAAACAAGAAACAAAACAAACAGCCAAACAAAAGTAAAACGGAAAACAAAAAGCCCAGAAAATCATATGGGAAAGGCGAATTAAACATGCGCTGCACAGCTGAGCAAATTGCAATATTTCAGGCGCTTAGAGTTTGAAGAAAAGATAATAAAATATGAAGGAAATGATTTTCAAGAATGGTTGGGAGAATTCTGATAAGTCTTTTAGCCATCAAGGCAGTTGAATAAAAATAATTGAAATTTTAAGGTATGACCCGACTCATACAATCGGTTTTTGTAAAAGAAAACATTTACCAACCCCAATCCCGCATAACTTGATCGACATCGAAAACGGAAACAGGCCTGATAAATTCCCATATGTATTTAAATCTCTGTCTCAGAGAATTCGGAAGGTTTTTAGCGCTGATTAAAGAAGAATGTTCTATTTGGACATGTGGACAACGATTTGAAACACAGGGAGAAGCCGCTGATGGGCTCAAAATACAATACATGCTATAAAGGTATCCATTTATGAGTAGCAAAAGTACTCCGAAAAATGGTTAGTCGGATGCAATAATGTTTTAATCGTCTTGGAAAATATCATGAAAAACAGTAAAATCATTTGCAATGCCTAATTACTGTTACAAAATTTGAGACGTAAGGGGCTTTTGGGGTGTATGGGAGGAAACGCTTGTTTGAGCTGTCGATGCTTATTCTAAAATGTAGAGTCAATAAGTTGAGTTCAAGGTAGGGTTGTCGGATATTTTAAAAATATCTATATCCATATTTTTTTCGATATTGAAAAAGTATCATTTCGATATAGATATTTTGTTGAAAAAATAATCGATATTATCGATCTTCCCAATAAGCAGGTCTATTGAGGTAACTAAGGTGTAATTTAATTATTTTTAATTACTACGTTCAGACTGCCTTTAAAATCTAGGGATCGGAGCTTGAAAAGTTTAACAAAAGATATGTTTATTATGTCATTTATAACAAAAAAAGTTTGGGAAACTTATTAATGCATTTTTATTGATGGGATTGAATAAATTTGGAGGACACTTATATCATATTAGTACATAATAGTGTTATTTCGTTTTATTTTCTTTTTTTAATATTTTTTTTCTTAACCCTATACCCTAAATTTGTAACAAATATTTTCTAAAATCAGAGGCGAAATTTCGCTAAAAATTAAAAAAGGCCATGAAGCAAAATCACCCTAAAAATTAGACAAAAAATATATTTTTCTAAATGTTAGAAAAAAAATACATTTTTCTAAATTTTAGAAAGTTTTTTCTAAAAAATTCATTTTTAGGGCAATTTTTCCAAAATTCAGAAATTTTTTTCTTAAAAATAGAAATTTTTCTAAATTTTAAGGCGTATTTCTTAAATATAGAAAAATAATTTTCTAAGTGTACAATGTAAGATCTGAAAAATTGGTTGGATGCTTGACCAACATGATATCGTTTAGTTGCAGAGCCGGTTGAGTGCAATGTGGATGTTGCGATTGTGGACATGCAGGTGCAAGGCCGACTGGGCGCACGTAAATAGCAGGCGTGAGCAGCAGGTGTAGGGCAGGACCGGGGCAACAGACAGGAGGTCGGCGGACAACATGCGTGGGCGGCGGTCGCTGTCAAGCAAGCGAAATGAGCGCTCCAGCCTACGCTCATACTTGCATGAAAATTCTGGCAGATTCAGCGACATGAATCCTGGTAATTGATCCAAAAATTGAGAATCGGCACATTCGTTTTCGAGGAAAAAAACATGGCGGCTGCTGGGCGTGTGAGTGTGTGTGTGAGTCTGTGGCCGTAATGTTTTTTGCAATAGAGAATTGTTGCAGAAGTTTGCGAGTTTGTTGTTTTTCAATCATCGTTTTCTAAAAACTCATATCACGAGAGCTAGTTAGTCTTGTGTGCTAAGAAGCCGTCGTCCGTGTGTTAAGTCTTTGAGCGCCTGAGTTCAAGTCCCAGTAAAGTAAGTAAAGAAAACAATTTTAATGGAATCTCAAAATCTATCTCAGCTAAGAAAAATAGAGGCAAAGCTAACTTCGGCTCGACCGAAGTTTATACACCCTTGTAGCTTGAATAATTTATTAAATTAATGTTTTAAATGAT